>CM021322.1:10598725-10616708 GCA_010645155.1 Tigriopus japonicus
AACTTGTTGGCAAAAATGGCCACTTTTTTCTTACCCCACAAAAAAAAAGAAACTGAAAAGAGCAAGCCAGTCAGAACTCAAAGTTGTGCGAAGATCAGAAGATATTATATTTCAGATTCAAGGTCTTAACTAACAACAAAAGTGACACAGTGCAAAGTACTTTACAACTCTTAAAGATAGTAGTCGACCTCGTAACGCAGATACATGAAGTAGTAGTAGTAGTAGTGGAAAGTTTGGACGTGGGTGATTCTCATACAGTTGAAGGGAGATCATGAGGACGTTCGTTCGTTCTTCAGTACTGCTTGTGATGCGTACGCTCCTCGACCTCGTCCTCATTGTCTTGAGTGGTGTCCTTGGCAGCATCCACAACCTCATCGCTGCCAGTCTCCTCGTCATCCTTGTCCCGACCAAGGATGGCCTCCTTGACCTCGGCGGCCTTGTCCTTGGCGCCGTGAAGGACGTTCTTGGACTTGTCGCTCTTCTTGTCCATGTAGTTGTCGGAGTGGGAGTTCATGTTGGTTGATTTGAGGGGTGGTTGGTTGGTTGAAAGAAGAGTTGTTCTTGGATCCAAAGATGGCAAGTGACTGAACCAAAATCGGTTCGGCTTTTAAAGGTCTTTCTCGAGAGAAGAGAAGCAGGAATGATCCGGTTTTTTGGGAGTACTCGACCGGTTCTGGATGGAAATCCAGGTGGGACAACGAGACCTTTCGTTGAATCGAGGCTGTATTAGGCTTTTTTTTTTTGGTTGTATTGAGTCAGTTGAAATAACTTTCAAACACCGTCACTAGATGGAGGCACAACAAGGGTCGTAAATTGTTTATTGTGAAATTAGAACTGAAGTTTTTGCCAAAATCAGAACTCATTCCTTTACTTCATTCCTCTCAATATGTAGTCAATTTGAGTTCAGCTATGATACAAGTGAATTTAGGGATCAATTTGTCAATAAATATAATTCAAGGCTTTCATTTTGCTGTTACCAAAGAAACTGGGTTTACCGGTAGATGAAGTTGATTTTCACTTTGGTTCTTCATTGTAAAGAACTAAGTCTCCTCAAAAAACAAAGCAGTCCAAACCAAGCTTCTCAAAAAAAAACAAATTTGTCCCAATGGCAGTATTTGTTTTTAAGGCAAGAGATGGCACCACAAGCACTTAATTTTTTTGACGACTAGGTCCATCTATGTGTCAGATATGGCAACGCTCTTTAAATAGCTTTGTTAAAACATCTTTCAAAGTTGCAATATTTCAAATGAGTCATCATGGGCCTTGCTCTCCAGAGGTCCTTAAGTGTTCTTGGGAGTTAGACAAATGTGTTGAAAGGTACTAGTTTGAACCAATTGGACCGGGACCAAAGCGAGAAAGCCAGTAAGGAGCTCCAACTCCCGAGTGGAACCAAATACATACATACACAAGAAGAGTCCCGTCCTTCGAACGAAAAGCCAAGGACGAGGACTTTGATATTTTCAAGCCTGAAACCAGATTCGAATGACTTTTATGACTTATTTATGCTCGTGAGTGGTCCTTGGTGGTTTCAAAGCTGAAAGATCGATTGCCTACAAAGCCCCTCTGTTTCCACCTTTACCTTACCGATGTTGTCCCATTCGATTCGAGTTCGAGAAAAGTGGCTTTCTCTCTGTACTTCTAGCCAGTTCTAACCGGATTCATGGTTTCAATCGGGAGGGGTAATAATGTCAGGAAACGTTGTTCTCATATGAAATGCGACGGACCTCATTGCATGTCAAATCAAATGAATCAAAGGCACCATCACAAAAGAGCCCCTTCTCTCTTCTTTGAAGAGTTGTTATGGGCCTCTTTGAACCCATTTCCCTGTGACAATAGGCTCTTTTACAAAACCGATGATCGAGCATTATGTTTCTTGAATTTGCTTTCAACAGGAAATTGCATCAATGCCCTTGCCGAGGGTTCCAAATATATTCCATATCGCAACTCGAAACTCACCCGATTACTCAAGGACTCGATTGGCGGAAATTGCCGGACAGTCATGATTTCCAATGTCTCACCATCCTCGATGACCTTTGAAGACACCTACAACACGCTAAAATACGCGGATCGAGCTAAACGAATCAAGGTGAAACTCTCGAAAAATGTCCGCAGCGTCGATTTCCACGTGGCTCAATATGCCAAGATTGTGGACAGTCTCAAGGCCAAAATCGTTGACCTAGAAGCCGAAAACGAGGCCTTGAAGGCCAATCCAGTCGTTGTTCAGACCAAAATTGACGATGAGCCCGCATTCAAAGCTCTAAAGGACGAAAACGAGGAGTTGAAACGACAATTGGCGGCGATTGCCATTCAAAAAGAACCTTCAAAAGAGACCGTGGAAGTCGAAACTCAAGTCGACCATTCTGAACACGATCAGAAAATCGAGGAATTCCTCGCCCAACATACGAATTTAGTCAAAAAAGCCGTGGATGTGTCTTCGGCCACGAGGAGATGCTTCATGAAACGCGAGTTTGCTAATAACATCTTGGCCCGAAGTGCCTTGATCGCGTTGGATTCATCCGAATCCAATGAGAAGATCGAAAAGTTCGTCAAAGTGCTCTCGAGAAGATATGAGAAATCTACGCAACGCGAAAAGAAATACTCGGAAGCCTTGACCCAAAGCCGAAAAGAGCTCGATGCTCTTGTGAGGCGATCTGGTCAGAATGAATGGCAATCCCGGTGTTTGAATGCGGAGGCTGAATTGGCCGAGAAAAGAGCTGTTGTGCATCAGTTCTTGGATCTGTTCTGTTTGGCTTGGGATGAGCAGAATAAGTTGGAAGATATCCTGAAGGAGTGCTTGCCCCAATTGAAGAGCAAACACCTGTTGCTCTCCAGTCATGCCAATTATGAGAGGGAAAACCAGAATTTCAGGGTAAGTTCTCATGTTTTTGCTATTGCTGAGTAGTCGATGGCAAATGAAGGAACAGGAAATAGCCCAAAAGACCCAAAAAATGGCAACAAAAAATGTTGTGTAGCATGACAAATGGCAAACCAAACTCTCACTATCAGTCTTGATGGCCAATCCAATTCACTTTCAATTAAAGAGTATTTTTTAAGATCTTCAAATTCAGTGGCTTCGCTTATGCCTGCCGAATCCAGAATCAGACATGTACGATGAACAATTGAATTAGACATTAAGGTCGAAGATTTGTTTTGGTCCTTAAACATCTGAAGCTTTTTTTTTTGGAAATTTTGAAAGACCCAACGTCGTACTTATGACCAATTTGTATTTTCCTAAACTGAACTTCGCATGTATAGGGTTGTCACGAATTACAGTCCCCTACCAAATCAAAAAAAACATTCGTGACACATAACATTTGTGATTAAATTATACTAATACCATTTGAAGAAAACAGTTTTAGGTATACTGAAGCAAAGTATTAATGAAATTGATTGACTCGTTGTAAAACAAAGATTGCTTTCAAGAACGGCTCCCTGGCTCAAGGAACGCACGCTCTATTATTCAAAAACATCCTTACTTTGAGCGCCAATTAGAATGACTAATATTGCCGAAATTCATTAGACAACAAAAACAAAGAGTTGGGTATACACCTGTATTTTTAAAGTTATTTTGACCTTAAGTTAACTCTGTCGTCTCCTTTTGTCGCAATGTGTCATCAAAGTTTTTGGGACTCTAAATTAAAACAACCTTGTACATATAATTTTTAGTCAGTTCCTTTCGGTCTCTGTTAAGTTCGATCTTTCACTAATTTAAATCTTCTACGCCATTGGTAACAAGAATATCAACATGATTTTTTGTATGGATTTATTAAATATGTTTTTGGTTTCCTGTCGGTTCATCACTGTGTTTGATGATCACGAAAGTAACTTTAATGTCCTCCATGGCAAGATCATTTGTCTGGAAAAAGTTTTTAGGGCCATTGAATAATATCATATCAAGAAAAAATTTTTACAAGACTCCTGGAAAAGTGTACGATATACCTTTAATATTTAATGTCAGTAAATGACCTTAGCCAACCTTAATGGAAAACTTAAAAAGAAATGATCCCTTCAATATTTTATCTTAAGTACACATTTTCAATCGCATATTGTGGTTTTTTATGGCACAAATACTGCTCAATAAAGGGTACTTGTGGGTCTTACCCGATCTCGGAAATGTCTTTGTTTGTTTGTGTGGCAAAATTCGACCAAGAAAGGAGGCTTTCTAAATACTTTTAAGGCAATGTTTAAAAAAAGTATCAAATCAGGATCCTTACGTTGTAAATTCAAAGTCGAGAATTCAGGAATTATTTTAAGCGGTGCATAATTTTGGCAAAATAAGAAGCGCTAGATTACTTTCTATTGCCCAGAACCTCTTATTTATAATTGCTTACGGGCAAACAGACGTTTCCTGTTTGATGTAAGTTCAATGCAAATGTTTAGCAAGACATTTCATTATTTTTTTCGTGTTGAGATGGAGCAAAATCAATGAAGCTAAAATAAAGGGGTTTCTTTCCACCATTCATTTTCATATTCTGTTTAACTTGTTCATTATGTGGATTCACCGATTAACCCATGATCAATGACTTGCTCGGTCGAATCATTCACAACGCGTAAAACCCTCTCCACATTAAGAAACCCCGCTAAAGTAATTGCTTTATTGTAAATAGGCATTATTTTGACTTGCAGTTAAAGCAATCTTTTATTTTCTCTGTTTCAAGTATCCTTTGTTTTAGATAGTCTTGAATAATATTGTTTGCTTCACCAACAACTCGTTTTGGCAAAAGCATAAGGGCTTCTATTACAGTAAGTGGTCTCACAAGTGATTATTAGTGACCTTCAGAATGCAGGGTGCGCCAATTAAAACTGGTCAGCAGAAATACATCTCTATTTCAAAAAGAACTTTTCACAATTTTGAGTGGATACCATTTTGCACTTCTTTTTCTGAGTCTAAGTCCATGCATGGACTTCTTTTATTAAGCCCATAGCGAAGAAGGATAAAGGTAGGTAACTAAAACCTCATTAGCACTTGAAGAACAAGTTGTTGACCAAGTTATGTGTATGTTAAAAATCAATTGTTTTGATAAAATGACTAATAAGCGGAATAAAGAATAATAAAGATAGATAAAACAGGAATACAGATTATTTCAAATTTTGATTCCTGTGCTAGATTTATGGATAGTCGTGATTTCCTCCGTTAGATTTTATTAAGGTCCTTAGATTTTATCTGGTACACCCTGTATTTGACTTTACCTCACCCAAAGTGATTTCTTCAAGTTTCTTACAAAGAAATCTTATTCTTATTGGCTCTCCTTTTGCCTCACCGATTTCAGTTCGTTTTCAAAATGTTCTATTGTGGATGAATTTTACTAAAACTGAAATGGTTCATTCTTTAACGGTGTTCCTTTGAGGTGCAAAAGTCTTTTTTTTAATTTAAGAAACTTTTGAGACCAGTTTTGAGATGTCAATGCAATGCCAAATATTTATTTGAATTCGGTTAATTAGGTCAGGGACAAAACGTATAATGTTAGTTGGAACATGCTTAAAACCATTACTTGAAAACGTACTTTGCCTCAACTCTTAGATGTACCAAGAGTAGTGTTGTTCTAAAATATTTCGGAAATCTATTTAGCGAATCTATTTTCAACAACCTGTTCCAAAAATTCTCTTGAAGCATGTTTTAAGTGACTTTTTTTCGTTTTTTGGCCTTGACCTAAGAAACCGAATTCCAATACATAAACGGTATCGCATTGACACCTCAAAACTTTTGGAATTTATAAATGAAATTTCCAGCTGAAATAAACACCGTTTATTTCGCAGCGATATGACTCGTAACTCAATTATATACCCTAAATTTTCCACGATTTCACGACTTCTTACGAAAATGCTCATGAGCTTTAAGAACAAATCGGCTTTAAAGAAGATAATGGAAGGATCATCTTTATTTTTTCTTGCAACAGTGACAAAAGCCTGCATCGTTGGCTCACTACTTTAAACTTTTATTTCCCCGTTGAACGAGAACTTATGCTCAGCGTTACCATAAAGTCTGGCTCATTCATGATTCCTTTCTGACCATTTCGATGAATTAATTAGAAACCATTGGGTGCACCATCTTTAGTGTTGTCGTTGGCTCAAAAATAAATCGATAAATCATAAGTAGCTCTTGTAAATCTCCGATTAGCTTATCATTATGATTGTCCTTAATGATTCTTACTTTTTTTAACAATACTAGTTAAAATGCAAAAAAACTTGAATGGTGAGTGATAATTTTATGCTGCATAAAAATAAATTATTTTATAATATTTATTTTTAGCCAACATATTTTATTATTAATTTAGATCAGCTTCTCAACATTAATAGAGGATTGAATTCCAATCTTACAAATTTGCCACCAGATGGCACTCAAAGAACCAGCAAGACGAACAATCTTGGAAGTTTAGAGTACTCTGCCATCTCTTGCATACCATCTAGTGGCCAATTTTGTCAGCTTTGATTGAATTGCCGTATAGAATACTTGCTGAACAATCCTAACTTCCTATCATCACTTAAATCACCTGTATCAAATACCTTGTTATAATTTCAGGACTTGGTGGCCAAGATTCAGTGCACTCGAGTTCAGTTCAATTCCTCCAGATTAGAAGAGACCTCAGAAGACTCGACTTCCCAACGATTAGGACCAATCCTAAGTGTGGCCACGGATTACTCCCAACCTCTATATAGTCGAGAAGAGATTGATCAAGACGACATCCAAGAAGAGCCCATTTCGATATCCGAAGATGATGAAGTGTTTGAGGAAGTCAAATCGCCAGCGGAAACAACTTTTGTACTTGAAAGCAACCCCGTCGATTCCACATTCTCCATGGAAGTGGATGAGGGTAATTCCACATTTGTCTTGGACGACACGGAACCGCCTCAATTCGAGGCCCGCCCTCCAACCCCGCCCAAGAAACCGATTCTCTCCTCTTTGACCAAGGAAAAAGAGAACAAACTTGTGATCCGGAAGAACTCTCCTTCCGCATTCAAACGCGCCCTGAAGGATAATAACACTCTGCCGGCCATATAAAAAAATAACACTTCATCATAAGTTTCTCTTGCTCTCTTTCTCTTTCGTTCTTTCTCACACAAACACTTCATATGTTACTTCCGAAAAAAAGCTATTAATATACCCCAATTTAGACTTGAGTTTTTGGTTTCCTGGAGCGTAATTTCTTGGGCGAGTAGTCATGGTCGGTTTCGATTTTGACTTTGATGGCCTTTTTGACTTTTGCTGGAGAGGTTTCGGGATTTTTATAACTGGCATTCTTTCCGCGAGAGATTCCATTTTTTGGCGCCAACTTCCCAGGGTTGCCGGAAAACCAGACAGTGCGTTTATTGGCATCAACCAGATTTGTCATGCCTTCTTGATAGTAACATTGGAGCCAATTCATGAACACGGCTTGGTCCTCGGCGTTATTTTCAACGTCGTACTATAATCAAAACAGTTCATTGTATGTTTTATTTTTGGAGTGGGAAAAAGTGCATACAGTCAACTGTTCTCAAGATCAACAAACTTCGTTGGTGACTGATTTACACATTAAGTGAGAAGTGTACTTTGAAACAGGTAAGAACAACTCTTGATGTAAGAATAAGGTTGTTGCTGACGGACGGTATTGCTATATCTCAAGGTGTAAAAAGGAGGCTTTAAAAAATACGAAAAAAGCTTACAACATTGTCACAGTTCTTTTTTACAAAAATGTGATGTTACATGATTTAGGGCTTTTAACCATAAAACAATTTTAACACTATTGGGCGCAATTCTTACAGCTCTTGATATTTATAATACTCTAGATACATATTTTTAAGTTTCATTTTTAGTTAAACATAAATTATAGTGAGAGATCTTTTGGCAAATGCCAAACCTAATGAATAATCCACAAAATCCATGGAGAGACCTATTAAATTGAATTGACTCTCTTTCGCGTCATTGTTAATCATGAGTAAAAAAGTTTCAAAATTAATAATTCACTCAAAGCTATTTCTATGATTCAAATGTCCCATTCTAATCTGATTAAAAAACCTTGTAAGTTGTAACATCATTTTTTCATGATGGCAAGAGTTGCAGGTTGATGTGACGTTTTTTTAAATGAACTGAAGGTTCTTTTGACAAAGATCTTGCAATCCAACCCCAATTTACTTATTTTTTTTAAATATCAGTCTCAATTACCTACCCCTTTGCCACCTCCCAAGGACAAAACCTCTTTCTGAATGGTGTGACATAGCTCCAAGATGTCTGGCTTTTCCGACTTGATCTTGAGGCTGGCATTCTCCCGCTTGATTTGAAGCGCTTCGAGAACTTCTCTGGCGGGATCAAAAGGTGGAACAGATCCTCGGTACAAAATCTCAGCTCTGAGATAGTTTCCAATCCCGTTGAAGAACTTCTGGTTCATGAGCACTTCGCAAATGGGCTTGCTGAAGGCGACGTTCTCCAAATTGCTCAAAATATTGGCACGGAACGCCTTTGAATAAAGCATAAGATTGGAATATATAGGAAGAAAAAGAAATATGGCAGGGGCATATTATGAAGAATGATAGCAAAAGATGCCTTATGTAACGGGCGTTTCAAAAGAAACGGAACATCTAATTATACAAGGATGGCTCAAGCCAGGATTACTTTCAAAATACACACTGGGTCCGATTAGTACAATGAAAATTCAACGGAACAATATATTTGTTGCAAAAACCTTACATTTTAGTACAATGATCGGACCCAGTGTGTATTTTTGAAATTCGTCCTGACGTACAGTGGTTCCTGAATTATATCGTCTGTAACTCGTGATCGAAACCATACATGAACCTCACTTTCATTGCATATGTTTGGCCAAACACTTGGCTTGAAAAGTCAGAAAAAGCAATTTCATCCATTTTTTTTTATTTTTCACGTGAAGAGAAATTTTTGAAAACAGAGTATTCGAAAATCCGACTTTTTTCTCCCTTCCGAAATTTTGCTCCAATCGAAAATAGGGTCACAAAAAGGGAATAAAATCATACCTATCTTAGGAGGAATTGTTATCTGCAACGTCTTTCTGATATTCATACATTTTTTGTGAGACCGACGATTTCCGAGTTACGGACGTGGTATCCCGTTCCGTATCTTATCCACTATAATTTCTTTCTTAAAAACTAAAATGGGTTGGGAAACTAACTCATTTTTGTCTTGAAATGACATATTTCGCACTAATGGTAGGTTGAGTCTTGAAATCAGCAAAGAACTTTGCAATAGGTCTCAGAACCATTAATGTTCAAATTAAGAAACTGCTCCACAATATTCTTTTGAATTATTGCAAGGTACTGGGTGTTTAAAAAGCAGAGTAACAAACATCATGTGAACCTTAACTTCATTGCAAATGATTTGCAAAAATACTTGGCTTGAACATTAGGATTAAGTAATTTTCCCTAACTTCAATATTTAAACAACATGATTTTTCCTTAAAAAAGGCGACACAAAGCACATGTATCATAAGAATTGTTATTCGTTGCGTCTTTTTAAGTTTCGTACATTTTTATGGTATCAACTATTTTCAAATCAAGGACATGGTTTGTTGTTCCGTTTCCTATGAATCACCAGTTACACATTTGTTTTGCTCTGCAGTCTTGCTAATATGCCTCTCGTACTCTAAGCCTCTTTTCGACACACATTTTTTTCCATCTAGCGGTAGGAATGTAAACTAAAAACACGTCATTCTTGGCTCGAAATCAAGGTGACCAATTTGGAGAAGTTATAAAAGATCAAAATTTGGCTGCTTCTCTCAAACTTTGAACATTAGTCCCAGATAACAATCATCAATTTTAAATGTCATTTTGTCGTGCTAAATAGGTTTTCAATGTCAATTTTCTGGTGAAGATGAGTCGAGAAAAAAAGTTGGGCTCCCTGCCCAATGTTGATCAATCAAATAGAACCGGGAGGTGAAGTTACACTGCGGTCCATCTGCGGCTGTCTTGAAATGCAACGGTCGGGGTCGGCAACCCATCTCCTCACTCTTAATAAGCCGTATTCTTTTAGCTCACTGTTCATGGTGAGATAAAGACAAGCCCGTTTATCGGTAGAAATGATCATTGGTGGTTCATATTAATTGTTGCCTCAAAAATGGATCTGCCAATGTCATGGGGACATTGTCGTGATCATTGTTATTGATGGGTGGTGGCACTCTCTTTCTCTCTGGATCCGTATGAAAGAGTGGCTGCATTCATCGATCGGCCGGCGGTAATGACGATGGTGATATCTTGGTCTCAAATGCTGGAGTTCGGGTATATCATACTTTGTTGCACCACCTTCAAAATTCCAAGCTCTAATGGTAATGGGACCGGCCATACAAACATGTTCAGGTCAGGTAATTTCATATGCTGCTTATTGATAACAAAAAAGATGATGATGATAATAGTAATGATGATAAAGTGATATTTATGATTGCCTCTCTCTCTTTCATAAGGAGGATCAGGTCGGGTACCGGGTGATATCGACACTTTGACGAGGTTCATCATGAACTGCGTTGAAGAGCAAGAAGTGCTGGACCTAAACTTGCGAATTTGTGATTCTTCTTGAAAGCACAAGGTGTTACTAAGCCTATGCTGCTCTTTAAAGCAGGAGAATCAGGTTGCAAAATCTGACCACTCGCACTGAAAAAAGCCAATTAATTGCAGAGTCCACCGTTGTTCCAACTGAGGCCACCTGTTTGTCCAAGTCATCCAAAATATTGACGCATTGGATGTTCGACTCCGTATCTGGATTTGAAGTCCGGACTGCAAGCAAATGTCATTTTCAAGAGTTCCATAAACAAGACCTTTCCACAAATCCAAAACCCGGGATTGGAACTTCACGGAATGGATCAAACAAGATTAACTGGGTGAGTAAATTTTCATTTTTTTGTGTTGTTCAGTTTTGATGTTCATGATTGGCTTGGATTTCTTGTCCAAGACAATGATCGTAGCACTAACGGATCAGTCGCATCATTGCTTTCACAAACGGCGTTGTTTCTTGCCACGCTGTGGGTAGAAATCCCTTTTTGTAAGAAAAATGTCTGTTGATAAATAATAATACATAATGAAAAAGAGATATTTCAAAAGACTCACAATCAACCGTTGTTTGATATTTTTCTTTCATTAAAACTAATGATTGCAAAGTTCGCACGATAACACGCCGGATTCTATGACTTTAATTTTCACTCATTCCTCTGGAATTTGTGCCGTTTGTCTCGTAACCCTTATGATGGCCTCCATTGGGGCTTAAGGTTTGGGTAAAGATGGAGACATGATATTTCATAAGAATTACTACATGTTATTATAGACTTTGGTTTGAAAATTGTATATTTAATACAGAATGAAAACAAGTTCCAAGAACTCCAATAAAGGATAAAATAGACATTTTTTTCCAGGTAAAAAGTGTTTGTAACTGATTCAAATAATATCATGCAATGTAAAAATTGTGGTCATGTCATGGCTTAAAATAATGTTTTAATAGGTTAATAAGAACCTCTAATAGTCAAGAATGATTACAATTTGTGATCTATCAATGAGTGAATTGGAACGTCTACGAGTGTCCATGAATTGATGGTGAATTGGAAAAAATAGATTTTGAAGAACTAAAAATTGAGGTAAAAGTAACTAGGTCTTAACACGCAATCATCTTTCTGTTGCCAACAGTTCTGCGTTTTTGTTAAATTTCTGATGCCAAGTTCTTTAACTTATTTGACTAGGCTTGTGGGCATGTGCTTTTTAAATTTGATCTTGCTTGCTCAAAGTTGGGAACACATGGTTCATAGTCAGGCTCATACTTGGCAAAATTGTCAAAAAATACATGGTGCACCATCTTGGACAACCTGTAGAAGGCCCCTAAACATAGTAGGGTTGTTCAGGAATAATGGATCGACATTTATTCAAATGAATCTTAAATGATAAGACTAGGTCAGTAGATTTAAACGTTCTTCTTAGTTCTCAAGGTAGGTAAAAAAATCGTACGACTTTGGAGAACGATTAAGAACAAAGTTCAGGACTTGGATAGATATCTTGAATGCATTTGAAAACGTATAGAATAATATATCGTTTATATATTCTTTGAATACTAAAGATTGCTTGAATTTGAATATTAATCTCTGTTAGATTTATCTATTTGTAGTTTTGGCTGAACGAAAAACAAAGTGTTTTTTAAAGAGTTTTGAACTATGTTTTTGTGAAAATCTTGCTTAAGTGTACAGTATAACTGATTTGAATTTTCGGCCGAAAGCTTTGTTGGTCCACCATCACTAATCAAAACGCGATCGAATTTGTCATTTTGCCCTTATTGTGAAAATCCTCCCTGTCTTAATACAACTAAGAAAAAAAACAAGGTATTGATCGAAAATGATGGGAAAAAATAGTTCAAGAGGAGTCTGACTTCGTAGATGTGCAAACTCTTGGAAAGACCTCCCAAGACGCTTGTAAAGCCAAATGAAGAATTGCACCAATACTTGTACTTCAAAGTTTGGCCTAAAAGTTACTTCAGCAAGTCCACCGTAAAACTAAAAATAGGAATTAGTACTTTTGGTAACGAGTTTTGAAAGTTTTGTGTCACAAGTACAGCATTTTTGAAATGTAATGGCACCGTTTTTCGTTACTTTTGCGAAAGCAGGCACGAATCATTGTACGTACGTTCACAACTTTACAATTTCGTTACAACTACCATGAGCAATGCATGTGCAAAGGGCAGTGCTTAGTCGCTTTTAATCTTTCTTTGTTTTAGTTGCTTCGACAGAGAATGATGAAATTTAAAAATCATATTTAGAACTTCAGCTTGTACTTTCAGAAAAGTGTTAATACAGGGTTTTCCATTTAAAACCCGGCAAGGTAGAATCAGGGGCTTTGAATGATATACAACATCAATGATTACAAATAATTCTAATTACATTTTCATCTAGAACTTTTGTTTTTAAACATTTCTCAAAGTGACTTTATTTTTGACGGGGTCTTGAATTCAATTAGCAATAAAAGGAGGCGATTCACTGTCAACATGTTCCTCATGATCTATTTTCATGAAGTTCTTTTCATGAAGTCAACGAATCGCATAAACAGCAGTCATTTTTTGTTACCGTTACCTTCAACATTTATCCCATGATTAGGTTTGATGATGTTGTTGGATAAATACATATGTTACACAAATTGCTGATAAAAGGGAGTCTTAATGTCGGATGTGATTTCTTTGCTTGTTTTTTAGTGCTAGGTTAACTTTAGGCTCAATTCTCTTTCTTCTCCAAAACTCAATCCCATGAACCTTTCAATTGAACCTTTAATTGAACCCACTTAAGGGATGAATGTGGAAGGCCCTGATAATAGAATAATGGCCTTGCTGCAATTTGATGACTGGATAACAAGAACTTCATGAAGAACAAGTTGACGGTGAATCTCTTCTTTTATTGCTAATTGAATTCAAGACCTCGTCAAAAATAGGAGCCTTTTGGAGAAATTGTTTATTAAGCACATCTTCATAAAAAATGGCAAAGTCACATTCAATTTGAGAGACAGTTGAACATTCCTAGGCTTTTTTGGTATGAATTGCTCATGATGATGGTTTTTGGACGCAATTTTGCAACTTCGCTTTATGAAAAAAAACTCCCATTATCCTCAAATAAAATCCAAATATCTACTCGAAGCTGCTCCATAAACAATATCCTTTCAAATTACTACATGATATTGCTATTCCAAAGCAAAGAACTCTGAGTTTACTTCTCCAAAGGTCCCGACAATTTAGCATCCTTTGTTGCTTCAGATTCAAAATTTGGCCATGTAGTAAAACTCTGCCACAATTACATTCCTTTCTTTTGTAATTATATACACAATAAGCCGCCATGGCTTAACTCATCCTTATTAATCAATCAATTAAACAAATGAACAATTATCATTGCTCTTACTAAATAGATTTGGCCTTTTGCCAAAAGCATTCAGAGGCCATTAAGTTTGCAAAAGCACAATTTACGAACTCTGTTATTCTTCTAGGAAAACGAAAGCAATACTTCTCGCTCGTCGGGCAACTACGATTTTGGAGGAACACAAAAGGAAACGGAGGAAACTGAAACGTTTGGAAATTCGACAACATTGAAGGACGATTCTAAAGATGTGATATTCCAGCTTCAAACCCTTCGGCTCAACCTCATTGGGGTTCCATCGTATCTCTCGTCCTGCCATGAATTGACAGACAACGGTTACACCATTCCAAAACCGAAGATATATCCCTTAGACAAAAGGCGAGCAGCCAACACTTGTCCGTAGTTTCATTGAGAGTACCTCATTTGCCTTTTTCCTGTTTTTAATGAAGGTCATTGGAAATTTCAATTTGATATTGTTGCTTGCCAGTAAGCAACCATATTTGTGTATAAATATAATGTCTGTAATAAACCATACACAATTAGCAACAACTTTATTCCAACCACAGATGTGCAAAATAGATAGTTGGGCCTAGAACAAACTTTTTTGTTGGAAAGTGATACGATGGGGGTTGAATCTTCCAACAGCTTCTTGTTCCTCTTCATTGGTGGTTGCATGCAGTCGTTGTTACTTTTAACTTTCCTTCTTGGTTCATCATTCATTCCTGATCAATCCGGAGTGAGCGGAGCTTCCTTCCTTCCCAAACGTCTCTTTCCGGGGTGAAATCCGTGCTCTGATTTAGATTCGATTCTCGTGCAAGCTTGTTTCTTTGTCCGTTACTCTATCAGGATGATTATCACGGGTGTCTCAAGGATTCTCAAAGGGAATCCTCAAAATAACAAGAAGATCTAACGTCTCAAAATGGCAATGGCACGCCCACTCATTTGGCTTTGAGAGTTTTGAGACCCACGAGTTTATTGCTAAACAAGTTAAGAGAACGCACAATCCACTTCTCTGACAACCATGAGGAAGTTCGTATCATTGGGTGTTAACCGGGATCAACGGACTTGGGATCGTTAAGCTCTCCAATCGCGATTGAAGGGGAGGGCCTTTGACAGACTTATAGCAGGGAGCCCAATTTTCTTTCCCCAACTAATCTTCGCCGGAAAATTGACTTTGTAGACCCGTTTAGAACGTCAAAATGACATTGACAATTGATGATGGCGCTGTTTAACAAGTTATCTGGGACTATTGTTCAAAGTTTGAAAGAAACATCCAAGTTTTGATCTTTTATAACTTCTCGAAATTGGTCACCCTGATTTTGAGCGAAGAATGATGTATTTTTAGTTCACATTCCTACCGCTAGATGGAAAAAAATGTGTGTCGAAAAGAGGCTTAGACTCTCGTACAGATCCACGGTTGCAATTAGTGGTGCTTCGAATCAGGAGTGCTGCCAGTTTTGACTCTGAAGTTTATCGCTGTTAAAAAGGGCAGGTTGTATCGAACTTTTTGAAAAGACCTAAACAGGGACCAATTTGGCAACACTCGAACTAGTTCGATTTAGAGTTTCATCGAGAATTGTAAGAATGGATTTCGAGTTGGCAGTGCTGCCATATTTTATGGTAAATAAGGTCTATTGCCTGTTGAAAAGTTTAGTTGTGGTCAGAATTTTGACCCTAAAAGCCAAAATGGCAAAACTCTGCCAAAAATCCAACTCGAAACGCATCAGTAGTTACAATTAAGCTTCATGGGTACTTAATACAAACCAAGACTCTTGAGTTATATAATAAACACATTATCAAATCAGTTACCTCATATTCGCGAATGGCATCGGGTCCGCGATCTTTGCCCCATTCTCCATTGATTTCCCATCGGCCAAATCGACGATAATCCACGAATGATAACACGTGTTTTTTGTCCAAAGTGAAGAACCGGAGATGGGCGTGTTTAGGCAGGTCCTTCACCTCGGTGAATTTGAAGCAGCCGGACATGCCAAAACGAAATAACACATGCATCTTGTTCCCTTTCTTCTTCGTATCCTCCACAAACACCTGAACCATTGATTAATTCAAGATAAATGATTGAGTTTCGTCTTTGAATTTCAATTATAGGTTGGATTGTGCAAATTTGCCGAAAGAGCTACTTTACAATATGCAATATTTGTCAGCTTTGTCGCTACTTTACCGCAAAAATAGGTGTATTGGCACGTCTTGAAAATTTATGCATTGTACTACGATTCTGGGATAATTCAGTTTAATGGCAATAAGAACGGATGATTTTTAATCATATGTTCCAATCACCTAAAAGGTACATCCTTGATCAAAGCCAATTTGTTCTCTTTCAAAATGTTGAGATTGATTGTAGCTCTACTATTCAATTCTATCCGAGTTTTGGGAATTTTTGGTTAATTTGTTGCCTTTAGCTCTTCTCAAAATTTCTCTCATCTCAAAAAATCAAAAATCTCAATCTCAAAACATTGAGCTTAAAACCTAGGTGTTGAGGTTATTTTTTTTTTACTTTGTTAGCTCAACTTCTACCTTCATTTCTTTTCCTCGACTTTCGCTCCAAATTTTGTACTGTCGAGCTTGAAACGGGACGTCCGGGTTTTTCGTACTGACTTCAGACTTCTCAATCGCACCCCCAAACACGTGCTTGGACCCAATTTTGGTCACAAATCGGGCTGCTAGACACAGTTCGGGACCCTCAGGCATGATCAATTGTTATTTTTTATTTTTTTTTGTCTTCAAACTTCCCGAAGGCATTCGTATTTACTGTATGTTGGTGTTTGTATGGGTGACGTAAGATTCGGCGGAACTCGGGATCGGCTCAGACTACCAACCTATCTCTACATTCAATGAAAACAAAACAAATTTTTCTACATAAGCTTTGATCCTAGCTGAAATTTTGGAGTACGAGTAATGGATACTTCAAAATTTGCCCATTTCAAGCGGATTAATCATTCATTTTCATTTAAGTTTGACGAAAACCCCTCGAATGTAGTCATGAAAAGTTGCAAAAATTGGGAAATTAGTTCGCAATTGATCATTTTTTAAAGAAAAAGTCCGCTTTCATCGTCAACAATTTTCATCAAAGATATAATCAATATACTTGAAAAAAGGCCATTTTTTTTTAAATTATAAATGCTTATGACATACGTGTATTTCAATGAAAAATAAGAATTTCATTAATTTTAGAAGAAAAACTCCAAATATTTAATATCTGCTCAAAACGGCAAAATATTTACAATGAAATAGCTACTTTTCACATATTTGATTCGACTTTTTGGCCACTCTGGTCATAACTTCAATCATAGATACTCACATATATTATTAATAATAAGGGACGGATTTTTTAACGCTACAAGGAGTGGGATCCCCAGTAAAGACAGTTAATGATTAATATATTATATATAATTAACGTTTATATGAACTTTGATCAACCAATGAGTTACTGTTGGCAGATCTGTACAACCCTTGTGGGTTGGTCAGGAAATGTGTTTAAAAATTTGGCCAATCCTGCCTTAAATGCTGTTAGAGGATCAGCTCCTAATAAAATAAGGAGTTTGTCTAGAGTTTAAGGAGAAGTTTTGAAAAATAATGTAATTGAAATGTAATTGAGTGTAATTCAATTACTTTTTGAAAGTAATTATAATTTTAACTAAAAACATTGAAAATGAAGTAATTGTGATTTCATTCAATTACTTTTGTGACCAAAGTAATTGTAATTAATTACATTTGAAAAGTAATTGACACAGGTCTGATACGAATATTTATTTCGGGAGACCAAAAGGATCTACTAAAAACTGCGACCAATCACAAAAGTTTTCTGATATTCATCAGCGTCACTTTTTTAAACGGGATCCGATTTTTAGCCTTTATGAAATGTCCTTCTTCGGCACTTGATGATTACATTTAGGCAAAAACAAAGTTTACTCCATAGTTTTGTTTGTCCGCAGAATGCCTGTTCAGTCACAAAAGTCAAAATGGACGGAAAGATATTTCTTCCAGTAATGGGTGGCATATTGGTTCCCATACAACTCCCCCAACAATAATCTCCCCCTGTAGGTTTGCACCAGGTGATCTCCGCCAAGGTAAAAAACTCCCCCAGCACTTATCTCCACCAAAGTTAACTCCACCAACAATCAACTCTGCCAACATTGAACTTCGCCACGGTAAAC
>CM021322.1:10617520-10635939 GCA_010645155.1 Tigriopus japonicus
TGGCGGAGATGATTGTTGGGGGAGTTAACCCTGGTGGAGTTTACTGTGGCGGAGTTCAATTTCGGCGGAGTTGATTGTTGAAGGAGTTAACCTTTGTGGAGATAAGTGCTGGGGGAGTTTACCTTGGCGGAGATCACCTGGTGCAAACCTACAGGGGGAGATCACTGTTGGGGGAAAGAGATGGCCACCGGCATATTAACCAACATTAAAGAAACTTTCGAGTATACCAAAATTAAAGGCCGCATGTTAACGCACCTAATTCAGAAGCGAGAGCATACCAAAATCAAGTCAGATTAACCAGCCTTGAGTATATACTCGTGACAACTCCTGTGTTTGAAATGCAGCAGCTAGAGAGAGTATATACTCGACAAATGCTAATTCGACTTGATTTTGGTATACTCTCGCTTTTGAATTAAGTGCGTTAACATGCGGGCTTAAGTCAGATTAACGGTCTTGAAGTACCCTCAGCACAGTTGTTGCCTTTTCAAGAACAGTTAGTCACCTGAGACAAGAAGCACTGAATTTCTGGAGTGGGAGGCTAACGATCAGAATTATGATTTCCTGTAGGATCAATTCAAATGCGTTCTTCTGCAAAAGAGACTTGGCTTAATTGTACTATGTAGACAGACGTATTTCCAATTTCAGCTCAATCGAATGCCAGAGTAACAAAGTTATGCTTTCTCAAACTTTAACTGAAGTGAGCATAGAATGAATGAGCTAGCCCTTTTGTGGTGAAGCAATTACCAGAAAAGGGCTAATTCATTTATTCTTGGTAGGATTTACAATGAACTTTGAATGAGCACAACTTTTGACTCCGACATTCGATTGAGCTGAAATTGAAATACGTATTCTTAACAACATAAGCAAGGTCTCATTTGCAGGAGAACGTAATTGATAGGGCAATTGAAGTGTTGAATTTGTGAGGAAAATGTCGCTGTCACAATTGTTGAGCGGACAGTTAGTGTGACCAAACCTACGAATCAAGACCAACTTTTTAAAACTTGTTTTAAACTTGCTTAAGTTATTTTTTGTCAATATATGTACTGGATTAACCCTACATAACGCAAAAGCTTAAGTTTGTGCTCTTCCTGTCAAACAAGTTCCTAGTTGTAGTATTCAAATCCCAAGCATGGTCACGTCTTCCGGTCTTTCATGAAAGTGACCACTATTAATAGCAAAATATGACCCAAAAACATTACTCAATTCCGCCTTTGATTCATCAAGTGCATGGTTGTCATTTGCCCGGTCATTTGAAATGTTCCAGCGCATTTGTCCGCTCAACAGTTGGCAATGGGCGACAGGTTTTTGCGATCTCACTCCCTCCAGTATTTAATAGATCTCAATGATTTTGCCTTTATAAAAATGTCACTCTCACTGCTGTTGAGCGGACAGTCAGAGAGGCCAAACTTGGATTGGGAAGGTCTTAAAGTTTGTCGTTTTGGGTGGGCTTCTAAAAGGTTCATTTCATGATTTTGCTCGAAGATAACCAAAAAAGCTCCAACGGTGATTGGCATACAGTTACAGTCCATATAGTAACCATGTCCTAGACATCAATACTCACAACCTAAATTTTTATATGAAGCACTAAATTAGTAAGCTTTTGAGCAAAATTGATCACTGTCTGGTTTACATTTGCCTGATCACACATTTCAAATGTTCAGGCACTTTTGTTCACTCAAAAGTTGACGACCAGTGACACGTTTTATAGGTTCAATCCCTCTATCTAGTATTTTCTAAATCTTAATTGATGTGTTGCTGCTATGGTTTTGGTGAATTCAAGTTGCATCCATTTCATGGTCTATACTCAAAATTCTCTGGAAACGATCCGATCTCTAGGGATATGGGAATGTGGTGGCTGGAACTTCAAAAAAATGCAGGAATTATTTTCAAGATTATCGCTTTAGCACATTTCACCAAGCCTTGTGCTCTTTCAGAAAATTAAACCTAATATTGATTAAAAATGATTTTAAACATGCTGTTTTTTTCAGTGGATCCCAAAGAATTAAATCAATATTTCAAGTGATCTCGACAGAGGAAAGATATAATTTAAATGTTTCTTGCAAGTAAAGTGTATGGTTTATAATTGATGGCATTATTTGTCCAAGAAGTTGTAATTGCATTTCATTAATTTTTTCTAGTAATTGACCCAACTCTGGACCTAATAATATTCGACGCTTTGGGGACTTGAAGGCCAAAAAACAACCACAAACACGTTTCCGGCAGCAAATGTGATGTTCCACCGTCAGGAAAACACACATGGGGAAAGTTGTCGATTGTGGGTTAGTCACATTATGCCTCTTTTTGATTGATGGCAAAATTCTAGACCAGCTAACAATGACATGAACCAACCCATTAAAGCCATTGAGGATCCGGTAGCTTTTGAATTTTGCATGCATTGCAATACTCCAATCCAAGTTTTAGATCACACGCTCGTGGAAAACTTTGAATAGTGTTCAATCAAATAATCAGTAATCTGAAAGATTCTTTCTTAAGTAAATATACAAATGTTTAAAATCTGTTAAATTCTTATCCATTAAAATGGTTAGAATTTAGAATGTTCCTTGGATTATGTTTAAATTGTTTAAACAACTCTCTACTCGTTGTATTTTTGTTGATACAAGGCTTGCACTGATTGTTATTTTGTGTCATTTTGCAATCCTTCTGCGCTGTCATGCTGGCATGACATGACATTACAAAAAGTTTTTAGCAAAAACTTTTGCATGAAGACTACGGAGACACTAAATACAGGGATGTTATTTAAGTAAGTAAGGAGATGAAATGCGAATATTTCCAATTTTTAAACTATTCGGTCATTTTGAAAGATTTTTCCAACTATTTTGCACATTTTTTCTGAAATGTGCACCTTTTCTCGAGAATATTTTATACTCTTTTCAGCTTTTCCTGACTTTTCCAACTTTCATTAGATTTTATAGGAATTTAAAAAAAAAAATTCTTTCCTTTTGGAAAATCGAGCTTCTTTAAATATGTTACCGACTTCCAGCCATTTTCTTTTTCAAATACAAAAGTACAATTGTCTCTGTGAAGAGGCTGTTCCTAAAATAACAGTCATTCTTATGCACCAGATTTTCAAAATATGTCTTTAAAATTTTAAGTCACGAGGGCCTCCAAATTTTCACCAATTTAACCATCTCCTTTTCGTTAAAAAGATAGCTAAAAAGTCACTTTCTGCTATTTATAATTTATACCAACTGGAATCCGCCCCCTTGTATTTGGCGATGAATGATCCGAAAATTTTCTCAATATTGCCATTTCTTTTTTCGATCTCGACATTATTTTTCTCAAACGTATCCCACAAATCAAACGAAAAGTCACTCTATATCTTCAGAACCTTTTTCCGGGGAAAAAAGTTTCAAAGCTCCAAGACAACGATCAATTCTCCATATGACAAATGATAGCTCTGGGAAAACATATTGTGGGGAAAGTGAGCCTACCCAAGAACCACCATGGTTGAAACATCTCCCTATTTGACCGCTTGATTGAGTATAAATTGGATGATTAAAAAGCGTTATTCTCTCACACATGACGGAGATATAATGGATTACTTCCGAAGATTGATTGTGGAGTTATTAATAAGCCTATTTTTCTTGGTGAATGACTTTTTAACAATTATCTTCATCGAAGCCAACACCGATTTGGTCATCAGGGGCACCACAGTGGCTCCAAATTTTATCCGTCCAGAAGAACAGCGTATGTCTGTCGGTGTCTTAAGTATTTACAAACGTACTTGCTTTTCATTTTTGAAATTGGCACGATATAATTTTGATTCTTTTGACAAATGCAAATCCCGATCTTTTCGTTTCATTCTCTTGGTTTTTATCAAAACATTCTAAATTGAGAGTGATTCATTTATTTCGATTCATTATTTCACTTGTGGAAACAAATTAACGGAAAACCATAAAAACATTAATTTATATTCCTTAACCACCTCCCTTGAGTAAGGAAAGCCTGATCCCTTGATTCAAGGAAAAAGAACAGATAAATTCACCAAAGTACTGGGTGTTTTTCCTTCCGGGTATTTGTTGGTTAGGTTTGCCTTTTTCTTCACTGCTATACGTATGCTATAAGGAAGCCGGAGTGGCCGCGCGTACTAATGCGTTCTTACAATAGCCGAGTGTAAGTGCTTCCCCAGACGGCGTAGGTTCGAATCCTGTTGGGGATCGAACCGAAGCAGTCGGGAGAAATCTTTCATAACAGGGCATCGCGTTCCTTGTAGTCGTATTAAAAAATCTGCAAAAAAAATATAAAGGTTGTGTGCTTGAGTTATGAAAAAGAACCAAATTTTATGGGCCCCAAAACCTCGGGAACGGTTTTTATTTTAAGATTTCCGTTGACTCATTGCGATCCCATAGGCATCAGGAATTTCAGATCAAATTACGTTTGTAAATGATTTTGTAGTCAGCTGCATTTGCTATTGGTCAAGCCATTTTTGGGGCAAAACTTTATTAATCGGTCCAACGTCATGTTAGTCCAACGCTCCTTTTGAGATTGATTTTTAGACCAGGAAAGGTTCAGGATGTAATTCTTTTTAGGTACATGTACATGGCCATGTGGCTGTAAAAAGGATTTTTCGTAAATTGAAACCTCGCAAAAAAACTTAAAAATCTGAATATAAAGCCATCTCCTATTATTTCTTTTACAGATAAACGCATTTTTAGCCCTTCAAATGTATTTGAATTTTTCAGCGTGTCACTATTTTGAATCGCATCAATCTTAAAAAGAAAATATGGAACAACATTATTTTTGTCCGCTTCACTCGGTGAAAGTCATCCCATAATAGAAAAATAATATTGTTCCAATATTCCTGAAATAAACATAACTTGGAGGGTTCTAATTTGGTATTCTAACCACAAACATCTCTCAATCTCCAAATCAATTTGAGGTCTAAAGAATTTTGAGCCATGCACAAAGGTTGCTCAACTAAACGTTTTAAATCATCCGGCTAGCACCAAAACAAACCCATTGGTTGTGCTGAGTTGCTCGGCCCATTTTCGCGAATCCAAGTTATTTCAATTTTAGCGTGTATTCAAAGAGTCCAAGTCCCCGGAAAAGATCGCAATTTTACATTTAGACACGTCTGCTTACACCTGGTTGATAATATACTCACTTTACTCTGTTGAAAAGAGATACGTACATGAAGTCATTCATTCCTAGAAAGAAGCGTTACCAACTATTTTATTTCTCTGCATAGATTTTTTTAAAATGTTGACAAAATTATATGGAATCAAATGAACAAATACGCATCATTAAATCATTTTTTGGATCACTGCCAAGCCCTATTTTTTCCAGTAGCACAAGGCTGGCATTCGTGCTTTTTATTCAATAACCCTGAAAGTGAATTTAGCTTCTTATTGACCAAACTCCTGCCAAGGTGTCTCGATGTAGCGATCGTTTTCAAGATCCTAAATGCTTTAAATACACACTAAAATTGAAATGCCTTGAATTTGCCAAAATGTGTCGAGTTGCACATTGAAGAGCCCTGTTTTACAGGTGGCGGTATGATCTAAAACACTCACCTGAGCAACCTTTGTGAATGTCCCATGAGTAAGAAGGATTCAAAAACTTGAAAACATTATCAATGAAGTTCAAAAACTATTACAAGAAATGCAAGATATACTAGGAAAGTAAAAAAGTACAGCAAATGTTGTTCAGCTTTTTATACAAATTGAACTTCCATTCACACTTTTTCAATGGTATTCCCAAAAAGCAGGTTTTTGTGTCATATACTCTTTCACTTTGATAATCTTTTAGTGTCAACTTTTAAAGAATTGACTCAGCAAATGGAATCTATCTCCATTGAAATCCCGATTTGACCTGATAGTTAATCAAATTTTTATTGATCTTGTCATTTCAGTGGCGATTTATTGTCCCATAACTCATCCATGGAGCCTCGGCAACGGTTCAAAATGTTGCTCAACATTCAAGTCTTCATCCTTAAATCGTGATATTGACTTCCATGATCCAATAGCAGAATGTGCACCCAATCAAATGATTTCGTGTCCTGAGAAAGGCCGAAAATGTCGATCTACCGTCTATGAAGTGGAATGTCCCCAATCTCATCCTCAAGCCATTGAAAATGGCTGCTGCGCTAGTCAAGGTGCCATATTTGAGCCCTTCCTATATCCCGAATGTTCAGAATTATTGAGTGAGCATAGCCCACAACATTGTTGTAATGAATCGGATTTTTTAGCGATCAATGAATGCTTCGTTTATCATCAGCCTTGCTTTACCAATCGTAAGTTTTAAATCTATCACATCCTTAGGTTTGGGACGAATGGACCTCCTTGAACCGATAGTTCAGTTTCTGAGGTTCACACAGTTGTTAAAAGATGACATTTGGCTAATTTGATATAATCTTTGATTTGATATCTGACGTTAGACGGCGCTGCAATTGCTACCTTGAGATTCAAATTTGAGTGGGTGTTTGATTGTGGCAGTCGTAAATTTCAGAATGCGAAAATAGAGAAACTTAGAGAGAACAAAGGTTGCGTTAAAGAGATCATTATCATATGGACCAAGTTATCTGGTCCTAAAGTTTGAAATTGTGCATTAGTTTACACCAAAATAAACTGATACTTGTTCTAAGTCACATTGAATGTAGTTTCCACTCTTTTCCTTGGTGATTGTGGGTGGATCATAATTTCTTTTTTGAGTTGCGGATTTTTATTAATGCCACAAAGAATTTGATTTCCTATAAAAAATAAACCTTAGATATAATGATTTAAACAATTAACATTTATACGAAATTTGCTCCTACCAACGAGTTACTTTTGGCAGATCTATGCAACCCTTGAATAGTGGGTTGATCAGGAATAGTATTTGAAAATTTGTCCAATCTTGCCTGAAATGCTGTTAAACGATCAGCTTTTACATATTTCTGACGAAGACTAATGGACAAAAGATTGAACTACCCACGATTCCCTTGGATTTGGAGGTGCTCTCAGAACGCACGTAAAACATATACGATCGCTACAACTGATCTCAAATCCTGGGTTAGGACAGAGCCCATGAATGCTCTTGAAGACATACAGTATCAGATACCTTTCATACCTTCTCTGAGTACTTTAGAGTCCTAACTTCTGGAGCCTCCCCCAATACGAGAGCTCTCTCATTCCTGTGATGTTCCTAGTGAAACATCTTTGGACCTGCTCGACCTTTTGCAAACCTGCCGGACTCATTGGAGCCCAAATTGGGGAAGCATATCCAAGATGGGGTTGAACAAATGACTTGAACAGAGTTAGATTGGAATTTTAATCGGAACAACATGTGCTAATTTCAATGAAGAGGGAAACCTGCCCTGATCCAAGATGTGACGCATCAAGAAGGAGAAAACAGGGGGACGAATCTGTGAGCATATCATCTCAAACTGAGATGTCACGCCATCGGGTCCGGAAGAACTCTAGAGTTATAAGCTCTTGATGGCCTCAAAACCATCTTGATCTGTGACTACCAGATCCTCCAACGGATTGTCTTGACTATCAATATCAATAAAATTTCTAGAGTCATGGCCTACTTTTCTTATCCCTTTTGGAATCGAAAATACACTTGAAAACTGATCTCCAAGCATATTGGCCATAACCTCACTATCATTGACGGTTTTACCGTCGACCTCAAAAAGTCCTACAGGATGCTTCATTTTTCTCTTAGTGTTTGCAAATGAGAAAAACGCCTTTGGATTCGTCTTAACCTCCTGGATCACTCTACTTTCCTTCTCTAATTGATAGGAATCGATGAAGGACCTAAGAATGCTTCAGAATGGAAATCAAGTCCAACTCTTCCAATCTTTCAACAATAAGAGGCCAATGTTCCTCTTTGAACTTGAACCTTGCCAGACCCACCTTTTGTGAAGGTTTAACTCTAGAGCTCGCCGGCTTTTGAGCAATGGTTGACCCTATCATAAGAAAGTTATGATCTGATAAGCAACTAGGGGCAACATGGACATATTGGATCAGATCAGGATCATTAGAAAAAACCAGGTCCAGAACATTCATTCAGCATTTTAGTAGACTTTTTGTCAAATGTCACAAAACTCAAAATATGTTCACAAATATGCTTCATTGCTTAAAAACTTGCGTTAGCGCCAAAATGGATGAAGCATATTTTGGCCATGTTAAATCTTCATTGATCAATCAGCATTGATGTTAAAAAATTACAATTTTCAGCTTTTCTCTAAAAGGACCCATGTTTGTCAACTGCCTGGGGATTTCAGTCTTTTCTTTGAGACTTTTTATCAACACTGCCCTGTAGCACTGATGATCATGTCTAGGGAAAGGGCTTTTGAAGTTAATTTTTGGACCTGCCATAACACGATTACGTAAGAGCAGTTGGTATTTCCTTTCAAATTCGAATTTCAACACAACACGTGCAGCGCCTTCTAACGTCAGATATCTCAAATTGATGAGCTTAACGCCATCTTTTGACAAATGTAGGAACTCAAAAAAGTAAAACATCGGTTCAAGGTCCATTGCGAGAGTTTCAATGAGCAATTGAAAACATTCTTTAAACCTTGATGCATTCCGCTTTAACAGGAAATATGTCCTCTTTGGAACCAATCATCTTATCCGAAACCACCAGAAGCCCAAAGTACGGTGCAGTAAATGCTCTCAAAGACACCGTTTGTGGTGACATAGGTAATAGCTTTTGGTCTGGACCTAATTGGGCTGGGGGATGGTTTACTTTTGACCTTCAATATCACAAGCACATTCGCAAAGTGTTGGTCCGAAACTCACACAATGGCAAATTCCATGACAGGTAGGTGACTAAATCCGTTCTTCGCTAAATGTTGAACGTAATGCGAAGTTTGATTACAGGGCCACCAAAGCCTACTCAGTACTCGTCTCTAACCACTCAGACCCTTTTGATTGGGTGGAAATTGCTTCCGGGATTTTGGAGAGACCTCCAAAGCAAAGTATTTGCATGACTCCTTTGGTGGAAGCCATTCTGCCAGGTGATGGGATTATCGCCCGTTTTGGAAAATTTCATGCCAAAAGCTTTTATGGATTTGGTCCGGTTCTGAACTTTGTTGGACTAGAATGAGTGATCATATGATAATCCTTTTTTTCGCAAAAAAGTATTTGAACGAGATGATTTCAAATTGGTGTTGGATTGGTGGTTTCTCACGAGCGTTTTGAAGCTCGTGGTTAAAAGTTTTTTTCGGGGGATTTTTTATATACGGGGATGGGTCCGATTGGGCCATAGTTGGAAGTAGATTAATCCGTTCAGCTGCTTTGTCAGACAAAATAATCACACATAACAAAAAATATGCCTTTTCGTTTTATCGTGTTTTTTTTATCAATTTACAAAATTTCTTCCAAAAAGGATTCTCCCAAAATTGAAGATTCCAAAAAGACCTTTGGACTAAGCATAGGCGCATTCTTGTACAAAGAACTTTAAAAAAATCAATTTTGAAATGACAAATTCATTAATAAATAGTGGGGTGCTGAATGACTCAGGACGGGAAATGTACAAAAAAGAAATCAAAAGTTACCACAATTTAACAATGTTCTAGTTTTTTGGTTCAATTCCTGCTTTTTGCAAGATTCTTGAATATCTTAACATGAAATATTAGAATATGGAAAATCACCTATGAATCTTTAAGTTTAAAGTGAAATCAAGTTTGATATTTATGTTTTGTGGTCATTCTGGATTTTTTGTATCAAATCTGGCAATGGAATTTGCTCAATTTTTCTAATGAGCCTTTTTCATCAGCCTCTTTTTCTTGTGTACTCTTTTTGCATTTTTTGTTCGGTCTCAATCTATCATTATTTTCATTAAAATCCACAATTTCATGATTTTGTGTATGGTTTATGTACATTAATGTTAATTTTGCCTAATATTTAGGCACACGAAGATTAAACTTAAACAAAATTTGAGTAGATGATGCAAGATTCATAAAATTTTTGAAGCCTGTCACAAAGCCTAAAAGCTGAAAAATGATATATAAGCATCATTAATGTTTTTGACCCCCCAATTTTGTCAATCTTCTCCAACGTCAACTTTGTTTGGAGACAGTTTTAATGAACTCATAATCAAAAAATTAAACTTAGATTTTTATACTTTTTTATAATTTTAAGATCAAGTCATTTCAAATCATATTCATGGCCTTTTAGTTTTCACATTCAGAGCAATTATAACATATCCATAAAAATCTAGTCTAGGATGTACAATTAATTGAACAATCTTTTGCAGAATTTTGCATTTCTTTTCATTTTGAGCCCTACCTCTAGGGCCCGGAAATATTTTTCTTTAAATATGAAATATTTTAAAAGTATTTATCCGTTTCTCCTCGATTTTTTAAATATTTTAGCTTTTTTAAGGAAAAAATAAATATTTTCTCGAATATTTGAGTCAGAAAAAATATTTCAGGCAAAAATGAGGAAAATAAAGGAACGATAAATGCGGCTTACCAAAAATGAACCTAACATACAAAAACCTATATTAAATGACATTTGTCCTGAAATTTGACATTCACAAGCAAAACATACGCGAAAAAAACTGCTCCATACATTGAGGCAAATTGAATATTGTATTTTTGAATCAATTACATTCAAGTATGCCTCCAAAAACGACAAAATGCTTCAAATTCACCGGAAACAAATTTGGAAAATCGGTGCACACAGACAAAAATACCAAATAATGGCCTTGTCAAAAAAAGATTTCTTGAATATCTGGCTTTTTTCCAAATACTATAGCTTTTTAAAGAAAATATATATTGGATATTTTGTCACTTTTTTGCAAATATTTTTCCGGGCCCTACCTATCTCTATCTTGACGGCTCCCATGTTACTGGTCATGAATTACATCATTTATTGTATCACTCAAATTGATGGAGCCGTTATGTTGTGATGGGTAGAATGCGGGGAAATATTTTTGTTTGGTGTAGAGCAGAAATCCTAGACTTTTCACAACGATGGTTGACACCATAGGCGTAGGAGGTGTGGTTTATTTGGGGGGGCAACACCAAATTTGCCCGAATTTCACAAACATTTGATAGCTTTGCTGAATCTAAATATGCGTGCCAACTTTCAGCTGTTATTAGCTACTAGACACAGCGTTCATTTTGAGCTATTGAATGTCATTGATACATGTATACGCTTAGGCGATGTTTACTATTGTTCACGCGCTTCATCCACAATCACCATACATAGCCTACCCCGACATAATGTCCAATGAACATACATTTTGACGATCAATTCATCATGATGAATTTCTCTCTATAATAATCACAATTTATTTGCGATTAATTATTGTCTGGTTCTTCAGTATTTTTGCTATTAATCTTGTTATTTAATATCATTTTCCCCCTCCCCGAATACCCGAATATCTCAACTCATTTGCCCGAATTTTAGCAGTCTCCGGAGGCCAGGGGGGGCAGTTGCCCCCCCTGCCCCCCTGCCTCCTACGCCTATGGTTGACACTCGTGATCGACCACTGACGTTACTCCTCGAAACGTCTAGAATTTCTGCTCCACAGAAAAAAATATTTCCCCCCACTCTAAATGTAGTTGTGATACTTAGAGCACTATAAAAACATAGTGGTCAAGTGATACTATGTAGTGATGGGTTTCGAACCGGGAGTGCTGCCATTTTTTACTCGGAAGTTTATCATTGTTGATTAGGGCAGGTTGTATTGAACGTTTTCAAAAAGACCTAAACAGGGACCAATTTGGCAACACTCGAACTAGTTCGATTTCGAGTTCCATCAGTAGCTTTACTTTTGGATTTCGAGTTGGCAGTGCTGCCATATTTTGTGACGTCTCTAGTTGAGAAGATTAGTTGGGGGTCAACTTTTTGACCTTAAAATCCAAAGTGGCAAAACTCGGCCAAAAATCCAACTCGAAACCCATCAGTAATACTATGGACCCTACAATTCATCCAAATTGTTCCTATGACGTCATCACAGAACAACTCATTGCCCCTAGTCTGTTGATCAACTGATTCAGCTGATGCATGATGTTTTGGCTTATCTCGGGCATGTGATGTTTTCATTATATTTTTATGAATTAGGACATAATCTGACTCAATATCTTAAGACTTTGCCCTTGTTTTGCCTCTCTGGGATGACAGATTTTCAAACTTCCAAATAACTCATTCATACCACCTCTTGAGCTGCCTTAATTTAATACTGAACACACCAAATTAAAACCTGGACATGCCTAATTTAATCCCACTGCAATTTCATATAAAACTTTTTTTAATCCTAAAGGCTGGTCCACACATGAAACATTTGGGCTAGATTATTTGTCAAATATTCCGAAATTGTTTGGTGTTTGCCAAATGTTTGCTTTCTGTTGCTTCTACACGTGAACGTGCAGTTTGTCAAATATTTTTGCCCTTGGCCAAAGTGTTGCCTATTTTTTCAAATTCTATCAAACTGGCACTGCCAAATAAATACTGTTTGAAAACCAGTCCCCTTTAGCAGAGTCCCGTAATATAGAAAGTGAATTGTATACTGCCACATATTGTCACTTTTCAACGACATTTTTTTTTTCAATCTTGCTTTCTGCTCAAGACTTTTTCTTTCCTTCAGTGTCATTTAATTTGGGTGGAAAGTCTTACGCATAATGCCACGCCATGGACATTGACAATATCTACTGTCATTTTCAGTCATTTTCTTGTCCCTCCCGACCATTTTAAGACCTCTACTCTCTACTGACATTTGGTTTTGTCCAGTTGGGTTTTGGTGAACATTGGCAGTCATAACTGTCACTTGGCAAAGTTGCTACCTTGAAAACTCCTCCGAACCTGTCAGTTGACGCATTTGAGACGTGACTAGTCTATAAAACTACCAACTGATTATCGATGACTTTTGATGTCGTCCATTTCCGTGGATCCTTGCAATCTTTCACAAATGACTTTCAATTTTAGTGATCTTGATGCCAAAAGTTAGAGCATTATTGTTTTGTCCATCAATCCATTAATTTGAAACTTTTTACTTAACAATAATCGTTTCGTGATTGGACACCCTGCATGCATCGATGTATATTTCGATTGTCGACGAGAAAAAGTTAGCCTAAGGACAAATAAATTTTCAACATGTTCAAAGTCAGAAATATTTGGCAAACAGAAAATAATATTAGCCATCAAGCTAATTTTGTCTCGGATTTGACCAAATATTTGCCGTTTTGTTTCACGTGTAGACCAGCCTTAAAGGCTGGTCTACACATGAAACATTTTGGCTAGATTATTTGTCAAATATTCCGAAAATGTTTGGTGTTTGCCAAATGTTTCCTTTCTGTTGCTTCTACACGTGAACGTGCAGTTTGTCAAATATTTTTTCCCTTGGCCAAAGTGTTGCCCATTTTTTCAAATTGTTTCAAACTGGCACTGCCAAATACTGTTTGAAAACCAGTCACCTTTAGAAGAGTCCCGAAATTTAGAAAGTGAATTGTATACTTCCACATATTGTCACTTTTCAACGACATTTTTTTTTCAATCGTGCTTTTTGCCCAAGACTTTTTTCTTTCCTTCAGTGTCATATAATTTGGATGGAAAGTCTTACGCATAACGCCACGCTATGGACATTTACAATATCTTCTGTCATTTTCAGTTCTTTTCTTGTCCCCCCCAACCATTTTAAGACCTCTACTTTCCACTGACATTTGGTTTTGTCGAGTTGGGTTTTGGTGAACATTGGCAGTCATAACTGCCACTTGGCAGCGTTGTTACCTTGTAAACTCCTCCGAACCTGTCAGTTGACGCATTTGATACGTGACTAGTCTGTAACACTAGCAACTGATTATCGATGACTTTTGATGTCGTCCATTTCCGTGGATCCTTGCAATCTTTCACAAATGACGTTCAATTTTGGTGATCTTGATGTCAAAAGTAGGAGGATTATTGTTTTGTCCTTCAATCCATTCATTTAAAACTTTTTACTTAACAATAATCGTTTCGTGATTGGACACCCTGCATGCATCGATGTGTATTTCGATTGCCGACGAGAAAAAGTTAGCCTAAGGACAAATAATTTTTCAGCATGTTCAAAGTCAGAAATGTTTGACAAACAGAAAATAATATTTGCCATCAAGCTAATTTTGTCTTGGATTTGACCAAATATTTGCCGTTTTGTTTCACGTGTAGACCAGCCTTAAGCTAAACAAATTTAAGCCTAATTTTCACTTGAAATAACGTTAATCATTCGTATTTCCATCTGTCCCTATTTTGTACAAACCTAACTCAATTTCAGAGCAAAAATAATTTTATTTAGACCTAAAAAGATTTAGTCTTGTCCTAACTAGTAAATATACGCCTAACGTTAAGGCATTTGTATGCCTAAACAAATCTAACTTTAACCTAAAGAAATCTGATTAATTTTTAACCTAAATTAATTTAAGACAAACCAAGAACAGGAAGTTTGGACGAATAAAACTGTCAAATTAAACGAAAAAAGACGAATAGAATTGCCTGATTAAACGAAAAAAGACGAATAAAATTGACCGCTTAAACGAATAAAGACGAATAAAATTGACTGATTAAACAAATAAAGACGAATAAAATTGACCGATTAAACGAATAAAGACGAATAAAGGTTCCCATGAGACGAAAAAAACGAAAAAAATACTTGTAAGGCGTAAAAAATCGAATCAATTTCCATATATCAAATAACAAACATATGTACATATATGTCAAATAAAAACCAAGAGTTAAAAAATGCCTCTTTTAAAGGAACGTTTTCAGTAGAGCTTTACTTAAAATCAGATTTGCAGATCCAATAATGGATGAATTCAGCTGGGGATTCTGGAGCCAAAATGACTAGGGATGGGTCAGAACTAGGTTCGGACACTTCATAGTTTTAGTTTGCTACGTGAAAAAAAATCTTACTTGAATTGATTGTCAGAATGAAGAAAACGAGTGGGGCTCACGGACTTTGATTAAATTTTATGGAGGGTGAATCTCGACTCCAACGCATCCTTAGCCATTTTGGCCCCAGAATCCCCAGCTGAATTCGTTCGATTACACTCATCCATTGTTCTGATGGCTAGAAAGCTTTTTCAACCCAATAGTAATCTTTACTTTCTGTGTCTGTTGAGCAACTCAACGAGTGTTGCTAATCTCTGGAACCCTACGAATTTATAAGTGTGGATTGTATTTTGTTTGCGCAAAATCGCAATTGACAGTCAAATTATTACATGATAATTGGTGGGGTTGAACTTTCTTCGAAGTTTTTATTTGCATTGTAAACTTGAAGGAAAAAAAAACGCTTAAAGAGCTTGAAATCCAAAAAAATCCAAATTTCTGGCCAATTAGACGAGAAAAGACTAATAAAATTGCCCGATTAAACGAAAAAAGACGAATAAAATCCAAATTAGACGGAAAAAAATTTCGAGACAAAAAAAGGGAACAAAATTTGGAGAAAGTAGAAAACAACTTAAAAAAAACAGAAAAAACAAGTTTTTAGGTGACAAATATGACCTAAAAAGATTTTCCAGCTACTATGGCCCAAAAAATCTTTCCCCGACAAAAATGGACAAAAAAATTCCGGATAAAAATGGCCAAAAAAGTTTGTCAGGATTAAAATGGCCAATGAAAAACGTTTCCAAATAAAAATGACCCAAAAAAGTTTATCCAGATGAAAAAGGCCAAAACATGTTTTTCCTAGTTAAAAATGGCAAAAAATCTTCTCAGTCTTTCTTTTAACCGGCATTTTGTTGCCAGTTTTTAAGCCAAAAATTTTTGGACTTCTTCAATCCCCAAATCCCCATGGAGAAAATTTGACGACCTTTTCTTTAGGTCGCATGAAAATTTCTAAAAAATGGTGTGAAAGTTGCGGCAACAGTTTATCTGCTTGAAAATTTCTAGAAAATGTGACAATAAGGGAAAAGTAAGTTGAAAAGCTTAAAAAAAGTTTTTCCAGGCCAAAAAAGGCAAATAAAAGTTTTAAGAAAATTGTTTTTCATTCTCGCTCTAATAATGTGGCTTTGTTAAGTAGGGGTTGGTCTTTTCCAGAATTTCTTTCGCTCTGATTTTTAAAACTGATTCATTCTTTGAAAACTTAATCCTTTTTCAATTAATATTGATTAAAGTGGACAAAAAGTAAACTTTCTAAACAAAATTTTGTGGTGTATAGTTATTCCAATAATTTGTGTCATCAGTAAACTATGCCATGCCTTCACCAATGTTAACAGTTTTTTACCGTGTGTTGCAATATTATCTGAACAGATAGAAAAAAGTAAGGAAAGGCCAGTTTTGAACAGTTTGGTGTGGTCGATTTTTGTTTACCTTTTTATTTTTTGATGTAAACGAACAATACTTGATCAAACTCAATGACGCCTAAATCTTTGCCTTTGGTTATATGCCGAAATATCGTGTGAACAAAGCATATCAGATTTTAGAAAGTCAGGACAAGCTATTGATCAAGTAGGTTAAAAGTCTACTATAGTCAGAAATTAGTCTCTTATAGTAATTAGTCCTGGACATGATGATTAAAAAAGCGCGGCCAGTCGTTTACCTCATGCGAACGCGGGTGGTCAAAAATGGAGCAAGTCATGTGTATAAGTGTTAAAAGAGTTGTAATTTCTTTAATGGTGGTCGTGATGTTTTCTCTAATCATTCATGGAACACCCTCAAGTGATGTTATTATCAGGGGCACAACCATGGCGCCAAATTTTCATCGGAATGAATCTAAACGTTAGTATTTCAAATAAAACAAAAAGTACTAAGAACACCAAAGTTTTGGCTAACTTGAAAGGCTTGTTTTAGAAAAAAATACCAGAATACTGTGAGTTAGGTAATTTTCATATCACACCAGTTTGAATTGTAAAGCAGAAGAAGATGAAGAACCGCAGTATTAATATTTTTAAGCGCATTTTAGTAGGAGGTTTCAACTTAAAGAACATGTCATTGAAGATCATTTACCTTGTATGGGTGTGAACATGGACATGCCTAGTTCAACATCTCCTGAAGCACTTAAGTATCTGGACGAAAACCCAATAGTTTCGAAGGGCTTAACTGAAACCGAATCTGAAATCAATTGACTACAAAGTTACATACTGTACATTCAAAATTACTATGAAATTTAAGTCGATCAATTGTAAGACATGGGGTAATTTTACTTTTGAAAAAATCCGAAAAATTCAGTTTCAGAGGTTTTTGGACCAAACAAAAAAAAAATTCGACTTTGTTTACAAACTTAAATCTGTTATGCTGCATTTCTGCTTTTCACCGTAATTTCGGGCCATTCGGTAAATTCGTTTCTTTCGGTCTATCACTTCCAACTCTTTTGGCAATGACGAGGTTCAACATGGCGGTAAAGAATGCTGCAGGTTGAGCGGTCATGGGTTTTTTATTCAATATTCTATTTCAATTTACATTTGCTCACAGGGTGCCTTGACCTTGATTATTTTTTTTAGGACTTAGGAGTGAAATAATAAATGCTTTAGGGAAGCATTTAGAGACAAAAATCGTGTCAAGCTTCTCAAGGAGAGTTCTGTCTCCAGGGAAAGAAAGTTGGTTCCTGACCTGACACTTCTATTTTTGAGATTGTTGTGGATTTTCATTTAGGCTACAAAGAACGTAAAGTAAGCTAATTGTTAATGTTATTGGATATAATTATCATTTTTTGGGCTACCAACGAGTTACTCTAAGCAGATCTGTACAATAGTGGATTGATTAGGAAAAGTAGTAAAAATTTGTCTAATCCTGCCTTAAACGCTGTTAGAGGATTAGCTCCTACGTATTCCCGACAAAAACTAATAGGCAACAAATTGAACAATGAAGGAGCTCGATAAAGAAGAGAGGAGCACTTCATTGTTCAAACTAGCCTGGATTCCTTGGGATTTGGAGGTGCTCTCAAAAGGCAAGTAAAACCTCTACGATCGCTACAACTGATCTCAAATCCTGGGTTAGGACAGAGCCCATGAATGCTCTTGAAAACATACATTATCAGATACCCTTCATACCTTCTCTAAGTACTGTAGAGTCCTCACTTCTGGAACCTCTCCCAATACGAGAGCTCTCTCATTCCTGTGATGTTCCTAGTAAAACATCTTTGAACCTGCTCGACCTTTTGCATACCTGTCGAACGCATTGGAGCCCAAATGGGGGGAAGCATATTCAAGATGCAGTTGAACCATCGGCTTGTACAAAGAGAGCTTTGTAGCAGTATCTCTTGTAGTATTCCCGCCTTGCTCCTCTTACTATGCTCGTGCTCACTCCTAGTCATATATATTATCATGTATATAAACCCCTATCAAAAGGAATAAAGTATCTAGTCACCAACCACTCTCCAACCATGCTACATGGCACAGCCAGTAGTGGCCACCATTGCGGTGGTAGACCCTCGCTCCTCTCCCTCCCCCTTGGTCGGGAAGACGCAGGTCCGTGATGCGTGCGGGAGGGCCGTGGATGCAGCGGGTGGACGTGGTGCAGCGGGATGGCCATGGATGCAGCCTACGTCATGGT
>CM021322.1:10637237-10678254 GCA_010645155.1 Tigriopus japonicus
AACTCAGTAAATAAAAGTTGTTCCCCTTGGTTTCCTGAGCTTGAAACATATTTCATAGTCTTTGGGAATTTCCATAGAAACTTGATTTGATTTTTTCAGTACCGTGTGAGAGTATAACAACTACTAAATCAAAATTAAATGTAAATATCATTGCTGATCAAAAAATTCCTAGAAATACTCATTGCATTTGAAAACACGTCTTTACATAAGATATTCCCTGGTTTAAAATCCGTCATCCTTTCATGTGCCATATAGTGATAATAATTCAGACTGAGATAAGAACTTCAATTGAAAATATGACGAAAGTTTATGTGAAATAGTAAAAAAAATCCTATGATAAACTTTTATCATATTTCAGTTTGATAATATAATTATCATATTGGAAAAAACATTTATTTTTCAGTTTAAAGTCACTTAAATATTAGATAGTGTTGAAATGGGATATAAGAGTAAGATCATCCCTATTTTCTAGAATGCTTGCTGTTAACATATGGTTTATTACTTAATAGCGTAATTAATTAAACGAATTGATTAATGATTTGTGTCCCAGGCAGCATTTGTTACTTTTTGTAAAGCCCCAATATCGATTTTTCAAAAAGAAAACGAAAATGACTTGTTTGGGACTGGATTTCAAATTTTGGTAATTTGGTTTTTGAGTTCAAACTAATTCGGTTTAAAGCAAGCAAGCATCTGCAAACCAGACTTTGTTTGAACGGAATGTTAAGTCGTAATTTTTGCATCAAACATATTGCAATTGTAAAAGATACAAAAGTAAGTGTTTAATTTAATTTTAAATTTGAGTAAAGGAACTTGACTTCAAAATAACAAGGAAATTAATTCAAATGATCCTTGTAAGACTGTGTTGTAATTGGATTTGAAAATGTACCTTAGGCCTTGGAATATTTAAATTTTGAAAACATTTTGCATTTACAATATATAAACATTTTAAAAACCTACAATTCTAAAATATTGTGTTTAAATGGTGAACGAGCATTACATTATTAAATCGCATTCAAGTTCTTACTCTCGGTGTATATTTAAGACGAAATCAGAGTGCTCAATTTGGCCACCCTGACTTCGAGGGAAATTCAAAAACGAATCCAAGAGATCAATTTCACGAACTTGTATCTTCCTTCTTCAATGCAATGAGCTTTCGGAGGGATGATAAGGCCATAGTTAGACGTCAAAAGTGCCAAATTTTATCCCTTTAAGTATTGAATACATTGATTTATATGAGTTTCTATGAGTTTCTTGAAAAACTAATTTCTGCCATTTTCTGCCACTTTCTGCCACTTTTTTCGCATGAATAAAAGCCATTTTCTGCCACCAATTTCTGCCAGGTAGCAGAAAATGGCTTTTATTCAAATGCCATCACTGCCTGTAATCAAGGATTTCGCCCGACAGTTTCAATCCGACCCCCAACAGGATTCGAACCTACGCCGTCTGGGGAAGCGCTTACACTTTTAAGCACTTTTAAGAACGCTCTGGCACGTGTGGCCACTCTGATTAAATTATTCCGTGCCTAGCTTAAAATTTGAAAAACGGCTTTTGCCAAGAGCAGAGACATTCAGATCTCCCGAGATCCTTGCATCAACAAATGAAATTAAAAAAAAAAACTGGCTTTTGTTCAAAACTTTTGAAGAGGAAAAAAGATTTCTCATCACAGCCCAATTCAATCCAACAAGATTTGATCCTACGCCGTCAGGGAAAGCGCGTAAACTAAAACCTTTTCCGTAACGCGTCAGTACGCGCGGTTATTCTGACTAGATTTTAAGTTTCCTAAATGATTTCTGCCACTCTATGTAAAAGTCTTTGACTTTGCCATAGGTTTCTAAAATGTTTGTACCTTGCAATGTTCCAAAGGGGTCTACTTCCATTGTTCCATTTTTGTCGTTCTTTCTTTTTCGTATTCTATGCTCAACTAACCAAAAGTTTAGTAAGCATAAAGCAAAAATTAATTACTATTCTGCCTTGATGCCATATCAGTTCAAAAAATATTTTCAAATTATCAGTTTTTATTGCTTCACCAATACACTCGACATACTGTATATGTTTGTTCATGGCGTTGAATCTCGTATTCCCACGATTTTTTTATGTAACCCCTGATTACGCTAGAAAAGTGATTAGAATCGATTTTATCATGAGAGAAATAAGGTTAATGGCTGAAGCAAGTAATTATTTCTAGCTGTCAAAACCTGTAAGTATATAAAAGCACGCACAACCACAATCAGCGATCTGGAAAAGTGTTACATTGGCTGAAAGGACCAAAAGGCTCTTATTTTCTTAAAAAGATGGCGATATCTTTGATTGTTTAAAGTCGTTTTATATTCAGAACTGGCAACCCAACTCCAATATCCATAAAAGTGATAAATACTCACTTGAAACCAAAACGGTTTTTGATGCACAAGGTGTTGAGCCATTATGTGAGAAGAAGAGACAACTTTTGAATATGAGGCTTTTTCCAAATTTTGAAAGGTTTTTTATCGGAATGTCTTTACCTTGCGCTTTTTTGCGTCCCAGTTGGAAGTTGATCTTTTGAATACAGATCAATATACAGCAAATCTCTCATCAAGAGAAACTGAAATGAGCAACCCAAATAAATCACTTGTATCCCATTTGTTACTATGATTCGATGTCTCTTTTTTATCTTGATCTAGTCATCATTCAATAAAATAGTAAATGAAGCTTTCTCAAAGTTACTAAACCTTTTAATATCAATAAGGGAAAAGAAGAAAACAATATTTCGGAAGTTGTGCTTTTAAATAGCTCAAGCAGAAAGCCCTTGATGTTTCATTTCCCTCTGTTCCTAATGAAATACTTTTAAAACAACTGTTTTCAAACTTGCGGAAAATACAGCACTATAAAAAAAGATTACAATCATAAAGTGCGCCATCTAGTGGATTTCATTCGGCAATAGCTCGTAGTTGCCATTATACACATCTCTAAGATTGCAACGGTCAAACATGAGTTTTGGATTAACTAATGTGCCTCAAATGTTGATTGGGTATTGTTAATGGACCTGTGGTGGTTTTTGGTTGAAATTATTGGTAAAATTCCTTTCAAATTGGCAAGGAAATTTGATTGCTGAAAAGGTAATTCAGGCATGATCTATGCCAAAATTCATCAGAAAAACTCTTATGACACTAACAAGTTCTATTTAGAGTTCTGTCATCAACATTTTAGGCACTTTAACTCGTCCAAAACTAATGGTTGACCGTTTTAAACTTCAAAAATATGTGTATCATGGGAACTACGAGCTGTTGCCACACGAAATCCACTGGATGGCGCACTTTGTGACCGTACTGTGTTATTATAGTGCTCTAACCGAAAGCATATTCAAGATGAGACTGGACATCAAATTTGTCTAAGGTTTGGAAAGACGTCTCTCTGAATTTCAAGATCGATAAAAATAGGACTTTTCAACTATCAATCCCATTTTTGATTGTTCATCAATAGGGCCCGTATTTTATTTGCTAAAATTTAAAAGTAAGATATTTATATAAGATTTTTGACACCATTATTTGGCGATTTTGTTTGGGGTCACCGATATTCCAGTTTTTTTTTGTAAATTTGATGCAATTAGCCAGTTTTGGAGGCACATTTGACACGTAACTAATTTAATTACATAGTTTTCAATTTCACTTTAAAAGTGGCACACTTTTTACGTTTATGATATAAGTTTAGGTTCTGATTATCAATTTTCAGTACAAATGTCTTTCTGTTGACATTTAGGCATTTTTGGTTCATTTTGGGTGAGCCTTATTGTGCATTCATTGACCATTCATTTGCTCGTTTTGCTTAAATTTTCCTGAAATACTTTTTCTTGCCCAAATAATCAGAATTATTTTTAAATTTTTCCTTGAAAAAGCCAAAATATACAAGGAATCGAGGTAATGAAGAAATATTTTTAAAACATTTTGCATTTACAAAGATATAGTTCAGGGCCCTATTCATCAAATAAAAAGGATTTTAGTGGCTATAACTTAGCTTTCCCAAATGTTTTTGGTATACGTTTTGAACATTAGGGAGTTTCTTATCTGGATCAAGAACGCTTTAAAACACTCCTTCCATTCATGCATTGACCCTTTCTCTGTGAGATCATGATTGATGATATTAGATTCAAGGAAAATTGAACTCACTAAACAACGATCAAGGCCGAAAAAGTACTTAATTGTTATTGGCCTTGACATGAAAAGGACATTTCAGTCATTTCCAAAATTACTCACTTATTCGACATAGGAAAGAATCATGATTAACTAACTTATTATGACAATCTTTCTTTGTAAGTTTAGCAAGTGGAAAAAGTAGATGTAAGTAACAAGTTTCCACGGAACTGAAAAATTCGCTTTAATTCTGTATGGATATTCCCAAGCAGTAATGAATACGTTTTAGACTTAAGAAACCAAGTGGAACAACTTAATTTTTGCGTTTTTTCAGTCAGGTGTAGTTTAAAAGTTATATTCTGGGTCCGAAACATATCTCAGTGTTTGAGCATTTCCATACAAACTTGATATAAATTTTTCAGTACCATGCTTCGGAAAAACCAAAACTCAACAATAGATCTTTCCTTGTCTTAGCCATATCAATTGCAATTTGAGAAACATTTACAATAACATACATTTTGGTTTTAAGTGCCCAATACTTTTTTCCATCTTGTCTTTACAGTGGCTATTAGGTGTCCTCCGAGTCATCCATGGAGCTTCGGAAATGGTTTACAATGTTGTGAAACTTTCAAGGCCGTTTCATTTGATCGAAACATCGACTTTTATGATCCCCAATCCGAATGTCCACCTGAGACAGAAGCTATTCCGTGCCCTGATCAAGAACGAAAGTGTCGATCTGCCGTCAATCCCATAGAATGTCCCCCATCTCATCCCCAAGCTGTTCAACAGGGTTGCTGCGCCACTCAGGGTGCCATTTTTGAACCCATTCTCCATCCTGAATGTGTCGAACTACTGAAAGATGATAGTCCAAAACATTGTTGCAGATCAGCAGATTTTTTGGGCTTAGAAGATTGCTTGAAATATCGCCAAAAGTGTATAAGTAATGGTAAGTTTATGATTCAGATATTCGGCTACATGCACGTTCAAACCTAAATAGAGCTCTGGGTAGATCTTAAAACTTTTTAAATGTGGCATCAAGTCCATTGAAACAGATCAAGTAGGTATTGTTTGCTTCTTGGTTTTAAGAACCTCTTCAAAGATTCCGTAATAAATAAAAAAAAACCACAGAGTTTGTCTCGGGAGGCAAACTTGTTTGGGGTCAGAACAAAATAGAAAAGTGTGGTCGGACGAATTCGAACTACTGACCATTGTCAAATGCAAATAAGGTAGACAAAATGACGACAATGTCCTCTCCATTGAATTCTATGTTTGGCTCAAAGAATACCTTGCTGAATTCGTCCGAACAAAGGGCTGATTTTGAAAAGACATTGAAATTTGTGTTCCTACGTCAAAGGTATCTCTTAGGGTGTAGTTACACGACACGTTTTAAAGCAAAGATCAAGGTGAACTTCAACATTACAGATGTATAGACCGGGCATAAAAAAGTTTTTTCCTGCAGAGAAGAAATTCTCAAAGGTTGACGCAGCTAACTCTCCTTCATTGCTAGTGTTCAACTGACCCAAGCTGACCTACATCGCCAAACGACTTAAATTTGTGCTCTCCAGGAAAAAAACTTTTTTGTCTTCGCTCTACAGATGTACAACCTTGCAGCCTCCTTACAAGCCAAAAGAAAAATTGAACTGATAACAAAACTTGTCGTGTAACGGAGCCTTACACAGAGAAGAGGGTAGCAAACTCAAAACAACAAACTCCGATACGACAAGTGAAACTGTTTCCTTAGTCAGAAAATAGGACTGGATTCATTCTGAATCTACCCTGCATCGTTTAATTTTCTTTGGCAATTTTGGGCTCATTCACGCAACCAGGGTTGCCAGGTTCTAGTGAAACCTCTCGGCCACATTTTTGAAGCCTTTGGCCACTTTCGGCCACATTTTTGAAGCCTTTGGCCACTTTCGGCCACTTTTTTGAAGCCTTTGGCCACTTCTGGCCTTTTGTTTTGAAGCCTTTTGGCCACTTCCATCATCTTTTGAAGCCTTTGGCCACTTTCGGCCACTTTTTTGAAGCCTTTGGCCACTTTTGGCCACTTTTTTGAAGCCTTTGGCCACTTTCGGTCACTTTTTTGAAGCCTTTTTGAGGCCACAAAATAAAATGCAATTTCTCACTAAAAATGGCGTTTTCGCCTAAAACTAAAACCGATCTGTCAATGTTTTTTCTCCTTGCAGTTTTTTTTATTTATTTAAAAAAAGGAAAAAATTCTGAAAAATCAAGTATTCAGTTTTTCACCAAAAGATTGAAAAGTTTTGTCTTAAAAATAATTGTATCACAATAATGTAAATTTCAATTCTCTCAATCAACATTTGGCCCAACCTTCTAAATAACATTCCTAATTCCAACATTTCCAAGAAAAGGTACTTTACTTCAAATTTGTCATAGAAATTTGCAAAAACAATAAGGTATGTTTCAGATCTAGAAAACAAACTGGGTTTATTTTATCAATTGTTAGGATTTTTGAGTTTTAGTGGTCAATTTTTGATTAGTTAAGCAGTAATTGACGATCTGAGTAACCAAATGAAACCAAAAGTTTCTTTAGACAGAAGGTTTAACGTTGAAAAGAAGTCGCATCATACAAAAATATCTTCTAAGGGGTTTCTAATTCAGCGGATTTTTTAATACTGCTACAAGGAATGGGATTCCCTGTAGAAAGAGAGTTAATGATTAATATAGTTTATAAAATTACCGTTTATATGAAATTTGATCTACCAATGAGTTACTGTTAGCAGATCTGTACAACCCTTGAATAATGGGTTGGTCAGGAATAGTATTTCAAAAATTTATCCAATCCTGCCTTAAATGCTTTTAGAGGATCAGCTCCTACATATTCCCGACGAAGGCAAATAGGCAACAAATTGAACAATGAAGGAGCCCGATAAAGAAGAGAGGAGGACTTCATTGTTCGAACTAGCCCTGATTCCTTAGGATTTGGAGGTGCTCTCAGAGCGCACATAAAACCTCTACGATCGCTACAACTGATCTCAAAGCCTGGGTTAGGACAGAGCCCATGAATGCTCTTGAAAACATACAGTATCAGATACCTTTCATACCTTCTCTGAGTACAGTACAGTACTGAGTACAGCCCCAACTTTTGGAGCCTCTCCCAATACGAGAGCTCTCTCATTCCTGTGATGTTCCTAGTAAAACATTTTTGGACCTGCTCGACCTTTTGCACACCTGCTGAACTCATTGGAGCCCAAATGGGTGAGGCATATTCAAGATGCGGCTGAACAATCGACTTGTATAAAGGATTTCTCCCGACAGCTTCAATCCGACCCCCAACAGGATTCGATCCTACGCTGTCTGGGGACGCACTTGCACTCGGCACTTTTAAGAACGCGCTAGTATGCGTGGCCACTCTGGCTTCATTCAATTGATGTTGGCACCAAGGTGTGAATTCAAGATCATTCTTCGAAATTGTGGAACCGAATCGGAGTTGTTGTTCATCGAGGGAAGCATTGGGATAACAAAGTGAGATTACCATCGGGATCAGTGATTCGACGGAATCGTAGGTTCCTTCGACCAATTAATGATCGGAGGGAACTGTTTGGAGAGGTTGAAGAAGTCGTGAAACCTGTGAGTGACGACGACGATGAACCCAAGATTAGCCGAAGCAAGAGAATTCGATTTTTACGTGACAGATTTCATGCATAATTGTAACAGCTAGAAAGAGGATGTTCTATGTCTGGGATCGAGATCCATTAATGAACTGCGTTCGGAGTGTATCAATTAGCATGCAAGGAGAAATATATTTTAGTTGTCTTACGATCCATGTTATGAGAACACGTCTCGTGCTTTTACAATAAAGACTTTGATAGAAATCATACAATATTGTATACCTTTGCTTCCTCTTGTCATCATCTTCTTGTCATCATCATTTAACTTTTGCTTAAGGAAGAGACCCCAGTGTTTTGTTTCTGGTTTTGTTCGTCAACTAAACCTTAACCTTAAAAACCTTGCTACATGATTCTTTACATATAGAATTTTGTAAAGAAATTGATTTTTCTATTCCTGTCTTCAGAAAATAAGTCGGTTTTGGAGCCAGTGGTTTTGGCTGAAGTAAGCCGTCCTTCTTTTCCGGCCATAAGGGCTCTCTACGACTCCAATTGTGACGATATAAATAACGGTTTATGGGCTGGACCCGATTACCAGGAAGGATGGTTTATATTTGACCTCCAATACCACAAACGCATTCACAGAGTTCTGCTACGAAACGCCCACAATGGCGAGTACCACGACAGGTAAAAAATCATCGCCAATAGGGCAATTACAGTGTGGCTTTGTTGTGCTTTTTCATGGAGCGAGAGTGTCGACATCTGCCACGGCTAGCTCGCACTGTGCATGCACTTGAAAAGAGACAAAATTCAGCATTTCTCAAGCAAATGTGCCAAACTTGTAATATAATTTCCTATTTGATGTAGCTTAACTATCATTACATTGCTAGAACAAGTCAGTGCAACATATTTTGCACAATTTCTTGAATTATGCCAAGTTTTGTCTCTTTGCAAGTGCATGCACAGTGCGAGTTGGTCGTCCCACTTGTCGACGCTCTCGCTCCAAGAAAAGGCACCACAAAGCCACACTTCAATTGCCCTATAGAGCTTTTATACCTATAAAAGTATGCGCAAGAGATTGAACAATCAAATTGGTTGGCAAATACAATAGTTGAAGCATGAAAGGGATGGAACAAAAAGGCGTCTAATGGGTTTTCTGAAAATCATATGCTTGTTTTTTCATTTCTTTTCCAACTTTCACTTTTTCACAAATGTTCGGACAATCCTTCCTGCGCTGAATGGAAATACTTAAACGATTTGAGCTTACTCTCTTCTTTTATTTGTTATGATAATCACTTGGAAGCGGAAAAATAAATTGCAACTAAAATTTGAAAAGCATAATCACTTCCCTATTTTGAGCATTTTAACCAATTTTTTTCCTGAATTTACATTTTCTTTGTAGATATTTTGCTCTTTTTCAACTTTCCCTAACTTTTTCAATTCCATATGGATTTTAGGAAAAAAACTCAAAAGTTCCTTAGCCTGAAGGAACTTGAGAACCTTCAAATCTTTGGTTGAATTCTTGCAATTTTGTATTTTCTAAAAATATATTTGCCTATATAGGGAAAGACTGTTTTCAAAAACTTTTATTCCTTCTCAAAAAAATCCTTTAAAAAGAGCCACCATATGATCGAATATCATCACAAAATCGTGAATTTTCATCTATATAACTACTTATTTGAACTTGTACGATAATTTCGGCCTTTTCAACTATTTTAGCAATTCTTTTGTCGAAAAAGGCTAACTAAAAAGTCGACTTTTTGTCCTCTCCACCGACTCAAAATCCACTCCCTAACAATCACTAAATGAAAAAACGCGACCTCAGTGGAAAAGGCAGGAACCTTAGGTTTATTAGAAAGTTTTTGGTATGATGCAAAATACATATATGCATATATTACAAGTGGTAATTAACCCCGAAGTTCAGGGAGGTCTTTCTTGTTCCCGTTGTCGTTCTGAACTCTCGCTGAGCTGCCGGTTTTTTTTGTTCGAGGAAACTTTCGGAACGCAGCTCGCGAGGAGGTAACGCACTAGTCCGATGATTCACTGCACATCACTGACTTTTTATACACTCACTTCAATTTCTTTACAGATCCACCCAAGATTATTCGGTACTCGTCTCCAACATCTCAGAACCTTACAATTGGGTAGAAATCGCTTCAGGGAAACTGCCCAGACCTCCAGCTGGTAGTTCTTGTTCGGTGCCATTGGTGACAACTCAGCTGCCCGGAAATGGGATCATTGCCCGTTATGCTCAGTTCCGTGCTATCACTTACTATGGATATGGATCGGTTTTGACCTATTTGGGCCTTAAATAAATGAAATGAGGAGTGAAAAAAAATCAAGATTGGAATTTGTTTACTGCTATTTGTGTTCAATCGGAAATGTTTGCATGTGTCTTGATGACACTTTATTTTCCTAAAACACAGTGCCTTACTTGGAATACAGCCCACGCAATGTTGTAATGTTCTAATCTTATATGATTTAGATTTAATAAAACCATGGCAGTTGTAACGAAATTACAAATAACGAAAGTACAGTTATGCGTTCATTTTCCGAAAAAATATGGATAATTAAGGACTCAGTGGACATCACTGCGGATTTAAAGGAAGCAAATTGCCATTCAAAACTATCGGCTTTCTTTTTTGAAGAAGTTGAGGCTCCGGGAGATCTTTTGCCTGAATAACTTGACATATACGATGCCATACCATTTCAAGAACAAGTGCACTAGAGGACGAATTTCAGAGCAATGTCCATGACGTCATCAATACACCTTGGGTTGGATGATCACTGATCCGTCATTAATTCTAGGTTGAGAGAAGTTCAACATTCATTTGCAAGGAAAAGAGAAGTCAGTCAGGGACGCCACTCAAACATGTTGTTTCAATCTATTCATTTCTCTCCATAAGCAAAGCTCATTGGATTAGATTTTGTAAAATGATTTAAAAATTTTAAGTTATTGAAAGATTTCTTAGAATCAATAATCTTTTCCAACAAAGTTTCTTTTGCCCATGTCAACCAGGGTTGCCAACTGGCGATTTTAATTGCCAGATTTCACGAATCTGGCAATTTTGAAACGTGTCTGGTGATAGAAAAATTAATCTGTGAAATCAGCTGACCTGGCGATAAATCTGGTGATTTTGGTATCACTGGCAATAAATTTGCCGATTTGAGCACATTTGGCAAAAAATTGGGTGAAATCGGGGAAATTTGGCAAAAATTGGCAAAATGCCCATTTTTGGCAATAAATTGGGCAAGTTTTGTTTCTCTCTTTATGATTTTGACTTTCATTCTGACTGAAAACTAAGGATTAAATATTTCAGACGACAATCACTAAAGAGGGATAGCTTTGACCAAAGTGTTGTTTCTTGATTTGATTGTGCTTTTACCAAGAACAAATTTGTTTCACTATTTTGCTGCAGAACTTACTTCCTCCCTCTTTGCAACAAGAGGTCAGATTATCCATTAGATGACTCATTATAAATTTTTAAGTCTCATCTAGACGACTTGTTGTCCACTATCTGTGACCTGCCCTAAGTTCAGGGGCTTTATCAGGCAGCTAATTCCAACTCCCTTACAGACCAATGCTTTTGTCAGATATGACTTTTCCCCATTTGGGTTTTATCTTTTTTGACATTTACATTGAATGACATTCTGTGTACCAGCTAAAATTGGTAAAAAAATGCAGACTAGAATTCTTAACAAGAGAGTTTGGGAAAAAGAGACTGTTATGGAGTCAAAAGCTTCGGCAAACGCATGTGTAACTGATTTTGAAAAATTCCCAATTTGATCTTCCCAATGGTAGGGCCAATTGAAATCCTAAATAATTTGTGCATCCAATTAATTTGCAATTGCGCCCGTTTGGTTTTGGTTACACCCTTTTTATGGTTTACTACTCAATCTATTATCATATGGTCAAATTACAGGGCCTGAACAATGTTATTGGTATAAAAAATGTTTTTTTTACTATTTGAGTGATCACGTTACATTTTGGGATTTTTTAATGGCAATGGGTCAGGTTTTTTAACTTTATACCATTAACATTGCTTTTAAAGAGTTACAAATTTCATAGCAGTTCAGAATAGAGTCCAAAAGATTTTGTTATTTAGCATCAATGAAATTTCAATTTTGTTCACAATTACAAACTAAAACGCGTTCTAAATGCTACAAATAAAAAATTATGAAGGAAAGTCAAAATTCCATTCCATTCCATTTTTCTTTGAGAACTTTTGTCCTGAAATGCGTATCAAAAGATAAAAGTTGAAATGAAAGTTGAAAAACAAGACTGAAAAGTTGACCATTTGAGGTATTCTTTGAAGATTACTTCTGCATGATTGGCTATTTATGTACATAAGGTTTTTAGTAAAAAGAAATTTGGCAAAAATCTGGCGATTTTTCAAATGAGATGACGAATTCTTGCGAATTTCAGGGGCAAATCTGGCAATAAGAGCCGTTGAAGACCTGGCAACCCTAATGTCAACCCTGGTTTAGTTTGATAATGAAGTGTGATGGGTTTGTTGTGTTTGATGTTTTAAAATGGGCCACAAGAGGTGCACCATTCACAGTATTTTTCAAAGTGGCAATGTCATATTAGTATTCATAAATTTCTACATGGGTTCCAAAAACCCTTTGTTGAGTTTTGACGCTTTGATACCTTAAACTGATGCGGAGCTAAAATTGTAAATTAGTTTTAAAAAGCAAGAAAGATTGCAAAACCAAAGCATGATTTTTTAAACCCATTTGGAAAGTTATGAATAGTAATGACACAATCACCCTGAACAAAACGGACTCTTGATCAAAATCAACATTTGCCCATCCGCAACAAATGTCAAAATAAACATTCTCTCAACTTAGATAGGCATTGAGGATCCTCAAGGCCACAAATTGGACTCAGAATCAACAAAAATACCTCAAAACGAGTGGAAATCGTCAAGTCTGAGTCCTGTTGCATATTTGTAAATGTTTCCATCACACAAAGTTTTGATTTACAAAATTAGCATTCTTGAAAGTTGCTTAATATGACGCTCTTGTTTTTTTTTTCTCAACTGCATATGGTGCACAACTTGTGGTCAACTTTAGAACAAATCTCGATCTCGGGCCATTCTCCATAGCCCAAAGCTTGGTGTTTTGCACTGTAGTGTGGTCACTAGACTGAAAAGTCACATGACTTCAATTTGGTAGCTTCGTCTATGCAAGGACATCAGGACGAATTACAGAAATACAGCTTAAGGCCTGGCATTGTACTAAGATGAGAGGTTATTGTAAAGCAGTAAATGTTCCGTTGAATTTTCATTGTAGTAACTCGGCCTTAAGTGGTATTCTGCATATATCATTCGTTGAGTCATTCTTGGTCTATGCTACCGCACTAAATAAGTGTAGTACATTGCTACCTTCAGCTGATAACTTTGTTTATTAGTTGGAGAAACTGAATTTAGAGTTAGCAGTTCATAATGAGCCAAGAGGGACCGTCCTCCTATTCCGGGCATCTTGGAATTGGGCATCTTGGAAATGCACATAAAGGTGATACTGTTTCATATTGAAAGATGAGGTAGGTAACGACTGACAAATGATAGTAGAAATAAACACGTTTAAATTTAGCGCAGTTAAGCTCAGCCAATCAGAATAAAGAACGCCCTATTGCATCGAGTATGTTGGCTGGCAGCAGTGTTGCCAGGTGGGCGAATCCTAGGCCACTTTTGGCAAAAGTGACCGAATTTGAAACCCGGTGGCCGGCAGAAAAAAAGTGGGGGGGATTTTTTTAATACCCCTACAAGGAATGTGATTCACTGCAAAGAGAGTTAATGATTAATATTTTTATTGTTTATTGATTAGTCCACTTCTACGCCAATTTAGGCGATCGAGGAGTATTGGAATAAAGGAAAAAAAAAAGATAAAAAACGAAACCCCAAATGGCAAGAGTAATTAACATGGTTAAGAATGAATCCACAACGTACTGAGCTTGCATTCACGGGGGAGTACAACGAATTGCTTTCTTGAATGTTACGACTGTTGACAATTCACGTACATGTTGCGGTAATTGATTCCATGTAGAAATAGAGCGCACACAGAAGGAATTTTTACGAGCCAAAGATTGTGCAAAAGGCAACCATAACTCGTTTCGAACTGAGGCCCTCGATTTTCGAAACATTTTATCTTAGAGGTAGGAGAAGCAAGGCTTATTATTTTCGCCCAGTTGAACGTCGACAAGACCAGACGTGATTTTGTACATCCATATAAAATCTGTCTGTTTTCGCCTTTCTTCAAGTGTAACCAGCCCTAACTTAAAGATAATTTTATAGTTTATAAAATTACCGTTTTTATGAAACTTGATCTACCAATAAGGGTCATTACCGGAGCCCTCCGATCAGTTTTGCCATCAAGGCCAAATTAGCTTTAATCAAAATTTGGCCAAAGTTCGGTTTCTAATTTCACAAAAGCCTAACGATTCCAGTTTCTATCAAATATTATGCTTGATATTTCGTCTTGCTGATACATCATGAAAGCCTGCTGAATTTTCTAATTTCATGACTATACTTCAAAATTTTTTAAGTTTGATGTGGTCGAGTGAGAAACACTTCATCAGTCCTGAGTCAAGACTTGACGTATCAGGTATGCTGTCGAAGAATTGAAGAAAAGGTCAACAGATACACTTGGTGCATTCATGAGGATGCTTTGTTCATAATTCTTTTTCATGTTGCAAAATGGTATGTTTCTAAGTCGCCAAGTCATTGTGTAACTAGATTGCCCCATAAAATATTCATGGAAATAGAACGACAAAAAACTATGTTTTCCTTTAAATAGACCGTCTTGTCGCTGTTGGCAGCGGTCCTGATTTTACTGATCAAGGAGAACGACCGTCCCATAGAGGTCCTAGAGTGGAGATACTAGAGCAGGCCAGTCGTGACATTTCATTGTGGGCAGCAAGGGCCATTTATCATCAGCAACTAGTTTAAACTTGCCCAAACAAACGTATTCGTAGAAGGCAAAATTTTGAAAAACGAAATTGTTTGGGCATGCGGCCTTGTGTGTACGCTTTGCTTCTCCCATACGATAACAAATACGCAATGTAGATGAGAATTCAACTTACAGGCATTCATTTGCTCATTTATTGGCTTTGACATTGAAAGTATGTCTGGCGCGCTTTTGTTTGTACTATGATCTTTTACTTGTTTGGGCAAGTATTTCACGATATTCTGCGGAAATATTTGACTTTTCACGCAACTTCTGGCAAGTTTCAGCAGAAAACAAGGCAGACAAACCGACGACAATGGCCAGTCTATAGACGTCTATGGACCGTTCGACCGTCTTCCTCTCCTCGTGCTGAGAGAAGGCATAAAATTCAGGGCAGCAGAAATAAAAATGTTCAGGGCGGCAAACATAAAAATAGGGATTCAATGCTTAAATAACATTGATAATAGTGTACAACACACGTGGATCATATTTTCTTTGACACAAATAACAATACGATTGAAAGAATATCATGGAACTTAATACTTCCAATGCAATAAGAAATTCTGATCCTGAATGCTCTGAAGTGACGTCACGGGTAATGGTCGTCATGAGTTACTGTTGGACAATATTTCTTGTTTTGACTTCAGCAGGCTGACCGCACATAAATGCATTTGAACTTGACCTCAGATCAATCATAGTCAAGAAGAGCTGGATGAAACTAGTTTTTCAAAAGCAGAGAACATGAACCCCTTAGCCTTTGCAAGATGCGTGTACAGTATTTCTCCTTGTTTTGATACCGTCGCTCAAACTTCTGTTGGACTGTGATGACAGCTTCACATTTGATCATCCTTGCTCCCATTCACGAGAATGTGTTATATTTTACAGGAGCAGTTATTGATAAAGTAAAGAATTTGTCTACTAATTTTCAACTCAATGGAACAACGGAGTTAAAAGTAATGCATCTTTGAATTTCAGGCAAGTGTAGGCGGAAAATGAACTCGTGTTGTAAGATCTTGCATGAACTAGAGCGCTATAATAAAAGAGTACACGCATGTGCCATTTTGGTCCTAAGACGTCGGTTCCATTGTGCTGTGGTTCTTGGGTTGGACCTGTTTGAGGCAACTTCACCTATGTACTATTTACTACCAAATTGACGCTCTTGATCTCAGCTTACCTTTCAAAGCATAATGTTTGACCATAATAGCCTTTGAAGGCCAAGGCTGGCCAAAACCGTGGGTGCCGGAAGATAACCTTCTCTTTCTTCTAAAACCTTGATGCGCGTTTAAGCCCAGTGCTGCTATGAATTGAATCGGTAATGTCAGCTTTTGATGACTCTCCACGCTGATTTGCATTGAGTTTCTTACTTTTTATGAAACCTAAATCTAATTAGATACGCAATTGATTGGCGAATATTTAGAACGTCAATTGAAGCCATTTGAGCGTTTTCCTTGTGCACACTATTGCATTGTCATCTGAAATGACTTTTTTGTTGAACAATTGTCTAGCATCCCTGGTGAAGTTGCGCATTCGTATCAGTCGTCAGGTTGACTGTTATGCCTAACTTGGTAAAAAGTTTTGATATTTTGTACTCATGCTATTGAGTTAGTGGTAATGGTGATGATGTGAGGTCCGATCGAAAGAGCGAACCAGTGTTACCAGAACTTTCTGAACCAATTATGCCAAAATATATCCAAAAGAAGGTCAGACTCGGCTAGATGGAAGCAAATTGTTACTGTCATGCTTTGCTGTTTCAACAAACAAATTTGAAAACCAAAGTAGTAATGATTTAAAGCCAATCAGATGTTCTTCATGGAATATTTTACTTGCAAGAATGAATTTCAGATCTAAAACAATTGGTTGAACAATGAGAATTTTCCTTTGGGCACTAATTTAAGACGTTTTTCTTTCTGTTTTGAAAGTGGAACATATTTAAAATGTAAGGTATGTGTTTTCTGTAAGTTGACATTGGCCATCTTTTAACTTGAAACTACTGATTTTGAAATATCTGGCAACGCTGCTTTGTTGTTCTTTTGACTGGACGGACCTCACATCGTCACCATTACCGAGTTAGCTATGACAGAAGCCATTTAAGAAGTTAAATAAAAAACCTAACAATTTTTGACTTTGTCACTGACTACATGAAACTAAAGAATCTCATGGGAAAGAAGTGTCATGTCTACTATTGGACTTGATACAAAGCAAATTGTAATGGTTCTCTCTTCACATCAAATGTTTCAAACTTGTGAATCAAAGATGCAAAGAAGTAGTGTTTGGTCTTGTTGAATCTCAAACTCATCAAAAATATTGCAAAAAAAGAACTGTTCATACTAGTTTTGCTATATTTTTTGAAAACGAAGATTGATTAATTACCTAAATGAAAAAACTCACGTTCATGCAGAATGAAGGTAAGAACAGTTTTGCAAGCCTCACTGAATAAACATTTTGGAGGCAAAATTTTTTTTCCTCGTTCGATTAACAAACCTTACCCCAGATTCCAAAACGAATTTTAGGTCAATTTTTTTTGTTCTTGTTCTTTCAAATACAAAAAAGTTGACAACCTTGGTTATGTTCAGTTAAGGTTGTGTTCAGTTCGGATCTAAATTATAAAAAAGTTTCTTTGGTTTGAAAAACGCGCAAAAAGGGTTATTTCTTTTTTTTTTGGGGGGGGGGGCGGATTTTTCAATACCGCTACAAGGAATGGGATTCCCTGTAAAGAGAGTTAATCATTATTATAGTTTCAATAATTAATGTTTTTATGAAATTTGATCTACCAATGAGTTACTGTTGGCAGATCTATACAACCCTTGTATAGTGGGTTGGTCAGGAATAGTATTTAAGAATTTGTCCAATCCTGCCTTAAATGCTGTTAGAGAAGCTCAAAATTGGAAATTGATTTTTTGTTTTCCTATTTTGCTTTTCCGTTTTTGCCACTTGCTTATTTTGTGATCAAATTGTGCCAAAACTTTTTTGTCAGAGCTTTTTGCACATTCAAAACTTTTTGTTCTCATTTACTGAGGTTGACATTTTTTGGGCTCGTTCTTTCAAGTAGAATATTTTCAACTTTGTTATGCTTAGAGTTTATTAAAATAGTCTTGGGTCTAAACAACTGATATTTTTTCCCCAATAGATGAAACTTTGAAGTTAGGTTACAATTCTATTATCCTCAAAAAAATTATTCTCATAAGTAAAAAAAGGATTCCAAGATTCAGTGCAGATCCTGATTCTCACCTCTTCGACAACGGAGAAAGAGAACAACTTGTGTTCTGACATTTTTATTTATTTTACAAATAAATATTATTTTTAAGTATTTTCTTTAGGAAAATCCCATCACCACTTACATCAATATGTCCAAGGGGATAGATTTTCATTCACTTACTGTCGTTTAAAGCTTTGAACTTAATTTTACAGGTAATGCGGCCGGGACTCATTTAAAACACACTCCTAGTTCATTTTGGACCCCCTTCATTAAGGTTCTAGGCCCTTTAGTTTCTCAAAAGTTGCTATCTTGGTCTCAAAATTTGGAAAACTCGTTCAGCTTAGAGGGTACCTGTGCATCCTTTTGGGAACGGCGAGCAGTTGCGAGCAGAATGAACTAGATGGCGTTGGATATGATTGTACTCTTTCTAATATAGAGCTCTGGCCCAGACCATATTGAAACACCAATCACTGCTCTCTCTTACCCAGTTAACTTTTTTTTCTTTCTCGCACAAACACTTTGCATATGTCACTTCCGGATGAAAGCTAATAATATACCCCGATTTAGACATTAGTTTCCGGGAACGTAATTTTGTAAGTGAGTAGTGATTGTCGATTCCGATCGTGCCTTTGATGGCCTTTTCAACTTTCACGGGAGACGCTACCGGCTTTCTTGCAAATGAAGTTTTCTCAAGAAACTCCATTTTGCTACTGATGTGTTTCGAGTTAGATTTTGTCAGAATTTTGCCATTTAGGTTTTTAGGGTCAAAAATCTGACCACAACTAAACTTTTCAACAAGTAATAGATCTTATCTGCTATAAAATATGGCAGCAGAATTCTAACTCGAACTCCATTTTTTGTAACTATCGATGGAACCTGAAATCGAACTAGTTCGAGTGTTGCCAAATTGGTCCCTATTTAGGTATTTTCAAAAAGTTCAATGCAGCCTGCCCTTTGTAACAGCGATAAACTTCTGAGTCAAAAATGGCAGCATTTCTGGTTCGAAACACATCACTTCATTTTACTAGAAATACTAGAAGGCAGAGATTGCCATTCAAATCTATGATTGCCCGACCCGGCACGGACTGTCTGTGACGTCATTCATCATGCGGGAAGCCGAAGTTCATGATTAAAGAAACCTTTTCTTCTAAGAAACACATCTAAACTATTTCGCTCATCTGATAGGGCAGTTTGGTTATTGAAAATCCTCAAGTCTGCTGGAAATGTGTCTAAGGTATTAACCCGATATGCAAAAAGTGAATTTCAACTAGTGAGGAGTTTAAACAGGGGCCGATTAATTCACATGATCGGGTGATTGACAACAAAATCTCAGTGATGTGAAATCTCGGCTTGTGCAAGTTTTTCCACGGGAGGTGACAGGGTAGGGTTACCTCTTAGAGAATGGGTGCTTTGCTCTGGTACATGACCAAACACGAATTTGAGGTTGAGTTGCAACCCTGCTCAGAAGTCACGAAAGTCAGAGATGCCTTGCCTTTTGTCGCTTCTTAAAGAAAAAAAAAAACCTGTTTATGAAGGCTGGAAGACAGTGGGGAATATAATTTTACTTAAGAAAATTGGCAACCCCAGCACCAGGTCAGATCACAACAAAATCAACAAAGAAGAAGTACTCTGGTTTGTTGTTGAACTTCGTTAGAATTAGCTGAATGTTCAACTGAATGCTCTTGACCAATCACCAGCGTGAATCATCGGCACCGTGAGTTAGCCTACGAATGCCAATATCTATCTTAGTGTATCTACATTTTACTAGGGCCAGTTTTCCAGGGTTGCCGGAAAACAAGATGGTTAGTTGCCATGGCATGTTGGTGGTAGCATTGGAGTGGTTAATGAACAATGATTAGTTCTCTGCATTATTTTCAACTTCATACTGAAATTAGGAGAGTCAATTAACCCTGCAAAACATGTCAAAAAATACGCCCTGATCAGCGCCTCTTGCAATCAAATTGAAACATGGTTGCCAGCTAGTGGAGCGAATATTCATGCCACCCAATTGCAAAACCTAAGCCTTGTTCTTTTACGTATTTATTTCTTTGCATTGACATTGTGTTTTCAAAATCGCGTATTTTGGGGAAATTTTACCATGAAAAAGATGTTTCACATTTTCCCAAACAGTGGCATTACAAATAACCATCCGGCAACTACTTTTCAATTTGACCGCAAGAGGCGCTGATCAAGGCGTATTTTTGACATTTTTTGCAGGGTTCATTGTGAAAGGAATATGTGAGCATCAGCAAAGATCAATTGAATAAACAATGTTTCCCCACAATCAGGGATGGGGAGTAATTGTAAATGTAATTAATTACATTTTTGGCCATGTAATTGACGAACTTTCAATTACAAATTACCAATTACTTTTCAAAATCTTACTTCCTCAAATTAACCATAAAACCAATTTTTCTTGTCTTTACTTGAAAAACAATTATTTTGTCGTCAATTTGCGGTCAAGGTTATGCCACAAACAGGTAGCTTTTGTTACAATACATACCCAAGCTTTGATGTTTACATTCTTTAAAACTACGAGAGCTTTTGACCGTAATTTTTGTGTCAGGATTCAGGGCTTTTCACAACCAAAAGCAGACAAATGAGGTGCAAAAATAAAGTTTTAAAACATCGTTACACTTGATATATACAGTGTGGCCCAAAATTGGCTTTACATAGGATTAATACTGAGAGGGGTGATTTGCGCCAATGCGCCGGCGTGGGCACCAACATTTTATTCATGCAAAACTTTGCTATTGCCACGTATTTTATGTAAATGCTGGCTAGGAGTGTTTGATTGCAAATGGAAACTTTTTGGGATTTTTTTTTCAAAAATTGATCTTGAAACTAATTGTTTTTTCAAAAGCTTAGAGGTTCTCAAAACCTAAAATGTTCTTTGTAATTTGGCCAAATTCGTAAATAAAGTGCAATGAAAGGTGCAAAGTGCCAAAAGTTAAAGAAAAATGTATTGATGATTTCAAAATTGGCATCGGAGTTATGAACACTCTGTTCTCAAGATCCACACTTAACGAGGAAAATCACATGTTGCCTAGAACATGATCAGACTGATGAGACCGCAAGCTTTTATGCTTTTTAAGATAAATGGTTAGGTCACCAAATGCAGTTGAGCTTATTTTAGTATATGTTTTTAATTTCGTGTTATGTACCTGATATTTGCTTGTCGTTCCGTTTCATTGGAACGTCCAGTAAATATTTTTTTTTTCTCGTTGCACTTCCGTTGATATGAGGCATGATTTAGTTTTGTTTCCTGTTTTATCTTTGCATGCCTTGTGCGCTGTTATCATTAAATGACATGACAAAACTTTGTAACAAAGACTTTTTATGTATATGAAAACAAAAGAGACACTGAATATAGATAAATTGTCTCTTTCTACTTTTATTTAGAAAAAAAAATTGTGGTCTCTAAACACAAATAACGGTTATAAAAGTCGTGTGGCCAACGTCATTTCAAAATCTACCTCTTTGACAAGTTGACATGAAATTCTTTAATCATACGGTATTTGTTTTTGTAGGTTTTTACCATTTTCAAAATCACACATTTAAAGTCAAATCAAAGGTCAATCTATATTTTCAGAACCTTTTTCCGTGTGAAGAAAGAGCTCAAAATCTCCAATGACTAATCAATCCTTCATGTGAGAAGTTATAGTGGTGGGAAGGCATAGTTTGAAGAGAGTGACCCAACCAAGAACAATCAACACCCATCGTCGAGAAATTCCTTTCAATTGGACCACTTGATTGAGTGTCACTTGGATATTTTGAAAACGTCATTGTCACACAGGCACACACACCCATTACGAAGCTAGAATGGATTACTGTCTAAGACTGATTGTAAAGCTTATAATAAGCTTGCTCCTTTTCTCGGTGAATGACTTTTTATCAAATATCTACATCAAAGCCAACACCGATTTGGTCTTCAGGGGCACCACAGTGGCTCCAAATTTTATCCGTCCAGAGGAACAATGTTAGTGTTTCCCGTATTGAAATTTTTGGAATGGCTGAGACATATTTTGCACGTTTTCTGGCAAGTTCTTTTGGCTTTTTACTTGGATTTTAAATTTGTCAGAATGTGAACCTGTTTTTTATCACAGAAGACTCAACTGATGTTTTTACAATAAGTAGTTACCCTTTTATCATCTTGAGGGAGACAATGGACAAGTGTAACCAAAGGCTCCTTATCACTTTTTTGCAATGGGTCACCCTCCCAACTTTAAGCCGCCTGTATCAGCTTGGAAAAGTGGCAGATTTTTTGTTAAAACATGATAAATCATACTTGTGGTAAGCCTGTTGCCAAAATCATTGCGGACATGACATCAAGCAATCTTTGTCCATATTGTCTGCCAAACTACTGATCATTTTTAAAGTGAAATGATTCTCTTGGTTCATGACTGGGGCCACCATATTGCTATGAATTATAGGTAATAATCTTGTCAAAAATGTAGCTGTGCAATTGAAAAACAAAATCGTTTTTTTATATTTCAACGCACTTAAATTTTCGTCATTGACAAGAATAGCGTGCTACAATGAATGGACAGAGGGTTTTCTCGTTCCTTCACGTTTTTTTCTTGATTTTGATTTAAAACTTATCTTTTATGTCCAGAGTTAGGAGTTAAGATTTATTTGCTTTTGCAATTCTATAGAAAGTGGAAGCGCCAATGAACGTCTTATCTGTTCAGCGAAAGTGCCAGATGCCAGCGTTCTAGCCTGGTTATCGGAAAGAATGTGTTGTTATCCCACTCAGAAAGGCCTTAGAATGGGACATGCACAAGGTTGCTTCAAGTGAGCATTTTAAATCATTCCGTTGTCGGTAAAACAGGGCTGTTGGCTGTACTGAGTTGCTCAGTCCAGCTTGGCAAAGCAAAGTTTTTCCGTCCATTTGATTATTTTAGGTCTCTGGAAAAGGTCGACATTTTATGTTAAAATACCTGGGCTTGAATTGGGTCAATTATTCGCAAAATTCACTTTTAGGATGATCAAATAAAAAGCAATTAGGCAAGCCTATGGTTGTGGCTAAAATTAGGACTTAACATTGATCCAAACATTAATTTAAATATTCTTATATGTTCTGTGGATTCCAAAGAGCCATTTCAAAATATTTCCCATACAGAGAAAGTTTGTGACAAAGTCAAAAATTGTTAGGTGAGCCCAAGAACCACAGTACAATGGAACCGACGTCATGGGACCAAAATGGCAAATGCGCGTACTCTTTTATCATAGTGCTCCAATCCCACCCAGAAAGGCCCTAGAATTAAGCCCGAGTGGCTTCAAAGTGGACTGAGTGGGTTCTGGCTTTCCATCCATTCCAGACTGTAAACGGCTCAGTCCCAATATTTTCCCATTTTTGTGATTTTGAACAAAAATCACGGATTTTTGTAACTACATTGTAAATTGTAATTTTTCGCTATCCGATGGCCCTGATCATGACTGCTGACGTCTGCCTTCAAAGAAGGAAGCGAGTACTGGTGCAAACAAAATCCCTGTTTTTTGTATATTTGTTGGAGCTTTTGAAATATTTGTTTGTTTCGGGTAAATTTGTATCATTTCCAAATAAAAGCAGTGTTGCTAATATGATTTGTCAGGATTGATAAAACCGAGTGTCAAATGATTATTTACGCCAGAACAATTGAAATTGCTGAAAGGATTTGTAGGTCCGATCCAATACATTCTATCCAATTGGAACACATGGTTTTGGTCCTAGAAAATTGTTCAGACCATTTTCAACCCCAACGGAGTATCACTTTTGACAATCCTGTTTTTCGACGAGAAGAAAACAATTAACACCTGATTACTTCTTTTTCCGATTTGTTTGGTGTTTTATTTGTATTTGTTTGTTATACAGTCGTTTGTTTGTTCCTCTTTGTTATTTGTCATATTTGTTTGTTTGCTATCAGTTGAATGGATCGAGTCCGTGTATTTTGAAAAATTCCTGGCAGAAAAAAGGCAGGCAGACGTGTAGAGGAGGCTGACTCGTGAAGAAATGTGAAATGAAGACTTTAGTTTTCGGTTGTTAAATGATCAATTTGATGAAACATTTTTGTGACTTATATGTACATGTCTCCATTCTCCACCCTAGTCAATTTTGGAGTCAGTTTGGCCATAGGTTTAAGACAAAAGCATTTTTTATATTTTTAATGAGCAAGCCAGAGTGGCCACGCGTATTAGCGCGTTCTTAAAAGTGCCGAGTATAAGTGCTTCCCCAGACGGCATAGGTTCGAATCCTGTTGGGGGTCGGATTGAAGCTGTCGGGAGAAATCCTTTTAGGGGAGGAGACATGGTGTCGTGGTTAGCGCAGTTTCTCATAGTGAGAGAGGTCCCAGGTTCGATTTTCCTCCCCGACCTTTCTCAAGGAAACTTTTAGACGTTAAACCACACTCACAGACGGAGAACCAGTCTGAAACCGGACTTGAAAATTGCCTATCGGAAAAACTTTGTGGCTTCGCTGGCCGGGCGAGGCTCAACCCTTCGACCCTAGCACCAACAATAATTTAAAAAAATGAAGCCCTTGCACTTTTTCCAAGCTAAACCATGCGTCTTAAAGTTGGGAGGAAGGGGCGGGAGACCCCACCACAACATATGAACAATGATCACTACAGCCGGAAAAAACATATTTTGGTGTTTTTCAAGACTTTTCAAGTTCAGAAGACGTAACCACCAGCTGACTCGACGCTGTGAAACATCTGGGATTTCTGCTCCGGAACCAAATACTTTTTTCCGGGCCATTGTGTTCACGAACTTTATTTTTACTCTTGCTCATCAAGTGAATGCAACCAAAATATTAATTTTTCATTTCTTATCCACCTCCTTTGAGTAATAAAGGCCTTACCTTTCGACTCGGGAATAAAAACAGATTAATACACTGTAGTATTCCCGCCTTGCTCCTTCTAATATGCTCGTGCTCACTTCTAGTCATATATATGTTTGTATATAAATCTCGCTCAATAAGAATAAATCATCTAGTCATTCACAACACTCGGTCATGCTACATGGCACAGCCGGTAGTAGCCGCCGTATTGGCGGAAGGACCTTGCCCTTCTCCCTCCCCTTGGTCGGGGAGACGTAGGTCCGTGTGCGTGCGGGAGGGCCGTGGATGCAGCGGGTGGACGTGGTGCAGCGGGATGGCCATGGATGCAGCCTACGTCATGGTGGTGCAATGGAAGGCCCGTGGTTGCAGCGATCCACCTGTGGATGCAGCGGAAGGCCCGTACACGCAACGGACAGTCCGTCTGGAGCCCCGGCCAAGACGTGGGACGATGCCGTGCCCGCCGGACGAAGTCTTGCCCGCCGGACGATGCCGTGGCCGACCGAGCCGATGCCGTGGCCGACCGAGCCGATGCCGTGGCCGACCGAGCCGATGCTGTGGCCGACCGAGCCGATGCCGTGGCCGACCGAGCCGATGCTGTGGCCGACCGAGCCGATGCTGTGGCTGACCGAGCCTTCGTGATGTCGAGCATATTTCTAGTCAAAGTTTTGTCAAATTTAATCGTTCTAGTCAAAAACTGTGATATTAATTTGTAACCCGTCTGTGATATTTGTAAAAGATTATTGATGTTTTTTAACTTAATGCCCCCCCCGGGAAGGGGAGATGTAGTATTCCCGCCTTGCTCCTTCTAATATGCTCGTGCTCACTTCTAGTCATATATATGTTTGTATATAAATCTCGCTCAATAAGAATAAATCATCTAGTCATTCACAACACTCGGTCATGCTACATACACCAAGGTCCTGGACAAGTTTTCCTTCCGGGGTTTTGCCTCGTTTTTCTTTCATGTTGTGTACACAGTTTGATTCAAGACCTGAAGACCAAGCAAGGGCTGCTAAAACCTTCGGCCGATTTTATAGTTTGGGTTATGCACACCAAAACCGGAAGTTGTTATGAACTATGGATAATGAAGTTGGGGTGAGGGGTCTATTTTATTTGGGTTTTAAGAGCTCTGTCGTTGTATTTCGGAGTGCTTTTCATCCATTACATTTACTATTTGCCATTTATCATCCTATTGTAGATAGAAATTTAAAGTTGAATATTGATAAAAGCAGTTTAAATGTAATCAGCTTTTGCTGTCGGTCTTACTATTGATTGTCTCCTTTTTCAACGTAAAAAAGTATGGCCGACTTTGCTCACCACTTACTATAAAATAGTAAATCTGTTCACTTGATTTTGACTTCTCATTTTGCTTTTAATGAAATTAAATGAAATTGAATGAAGGAAGAAGTGATCATATTAATGTAATTTATTAACTTACAATGGTGCATAAAGAGGCATTTTGGCCAAATGATTATTTTTCCAAATAACTTGAGCAATCAACCACAAAATAGTCATCCAAGTACTTCAATTCTTTCTGTCAAAAGGTTTAAAACTAGCATTAATCTGGTTGCCAAATTAGCCATTAAAACCTTATACCGCATATTAGAGATTTACTTGTAAAAAATTTAACTAGTAAAAGAGTCATTTCAGGGTATCTCATGAGTAGGGACGGGCAAATATGGTAAAAAGATTTTTGGTAACATAAACCCATTTTTTCGCACTTTTGCACTTTTCACCTTTATTTGCACTTTTTATTTACGTTTTTGGCCAAAATTGACAAATTGTTAAGAAAATGTAGTGGCTTTTGAAAGAATTTTTAGTTTCAAGATCAAATTTTGAACTAGTCGAAAAAGCTTGCATTTGCAATCAACCATTCTTAGCACCTTGAAGAAATATGTGCATTTCAGACGCAAACCTCACACTTAACTCACCATCTTGCTTTAACTATAACATCCTGTTTACTAAACTAAAGATTAGACAAAAGAATCTCATTGCATGCAACCAACAAATAGCAAACCTAAAGAAACTCATGTTTTGGTAATGGAAGGACCTACTGACAATATAGATTGCAGAATTAGGTTTGCTGCCTACAAAGATCGCTATTTCTAAAAAGGGCCGTCCGTTATAAACTTAAAATCATCAAGCTAAGGATACATCAATGTAGCAGTATACATTGTTTAATTGACTCGAAGATATTACTTTTAAGTTCCAAAAGTATTTGAGAACAGTTTTGATGTGATGAGACAATGAATGCCACATTTGAAATTGAGTTCTGGTAATTAGGCCATGGGTCAAATATTGAAGTAATGCCACTAAAAACATGCTTAAAACACATTTATGACTATTTTCTTTGATCTAATTGTTAGGCACACGTGGGTATTTTTCTGTTCAATTTTGAATGTCTATTTTTGAAGGACTAAATTGGTGTGATGTAAAGCCATATAAAACAATTGCTAAATATATTTCGACAATATTTTAGGTACATACATCCACGAGACTACCTTAGGAATGAAAAATTCAGAAGAATGTTGACTAGAGTTCACTAGTTCCTTTTTTTCACTAGTTCCTTTTTGCTAGTGACCTTGTTAATAGAACTCTATTACTTGTGCGGCATTGTCTCTTCACCTCAAACTGGTCTCAAATGTCTTTAGAACTTGTAAATGACTTCTCCTGCTTAATTAGGAGCCGTGGGTACTCCATGAATGACGTTTTAAGTCCAAATGCAAGTTATTTGCTCTTTTTAACATTTATTTGCACTTTTTTGACATTTATTTGCTCTTTTTTGACACTTATTTGCTCTTTTTTCGACATTTATTTGCTCTTTTTCGACATTTATTTGCACTTTCAACATTTTTCTGCACTTTTTTTGCACTTTTGGGCACATTTTTTGCAACTTTTGGTAACTAAAAGGGTAAGATTATTTGCACTTTCTGCCCGTCCCTACTCATGAGTTAGAAGGACTTGAAAGGAACTTTATTAAAGAACAATTTTGGACGCCCTCAAAGACTTTTTGGCATTAGTTAAGTGAAATTTGTTTAATTAAAGAGTGAGACCTGATGCTTCTCCAAGTCTCTTTGGCACTGGCATCAGCAATAATCAGTCACTTTTGTTTGCAATCATGTCAATTCACTTTTGATTGGTATCCCATGTGAATGTTTGTAAACTCTCACATTCGGTCAGTGTGGCCAAACTTCCAAATCAGGAACGTCCTCTTAAAATATTCTTGGAGCCAAAAGTGCTCTACTGTCCAACAATGTATTGGACATGTAGTTATGTAATACAAAAAGTCAAAGTTGAGTTCATTATATAATTCGTATATGATGACGCCGTCTACTAAAGTATTCAATTAGCCTTTTCAATAACGCTTTAGCAGTTGGGGCCACATTGGGATCCGTTCAAGGATTTCTCCTGACAACTCAATTTAATTCTACGGAATTTACTTTGTTCAACGGTTTGTAAATTAAGAATAAAGGTTGAAACCAAAGGGGGCAATCAACTCCAGTTTGCAATTACATTTTACCAGAGGGCGCATTGTTCTCAAGATGCCCATGTAAGTGTGGGCGAGTGAAGTAACGATGCACCAAAAATCCAGCTGCACTGTTGTTAAGAATTCTGACGAAATACGTGAAGACAGCCAAGTGAGTGCCCAAGACTCTAGGCGATAAATCCAGGCGATGGTCATCGAGGTTGCGTCGCCAAATTATCAAAACATTCCGCGACTAGTTTCAAAACTTCGTATTTTCAGGTCCCAGAAAAGACTGCTTTTCCAACCCAAGTCCCAAAGTATCAAACTATCTAGTGACGACTAAAACTTTGACACAACAAAACAAAGTAAAATTTTGAAAGGAATTGCAATTAGCTATTGCTAAAAATAACTGAACAAAATATAAATGAAATATTGGAAGCTCTCAAAGAAAGCAAATTTGTGGCCTATTTTCAGTTAAATGTCATTTATTTTCGTTTACAGGGGAAAAACGAACGATTCAATGATGGATGAGATCGTTTTCTGTCCTAGTGAGGAAAAGCGGTCGGATTCTAGACGTTAGGAATATCTTTGATCAGAGATTGCACACAGTCTTCAAATGCTATTGGAAGAAGAATTAAAGATGCTCTCTAAGACAATCAACCATCAATTTGGCTACTTGGCCTCTCACGGGCAACAAGTTTATCTTTTTTTTCATTACGTACACAATCATATACAAAAAATATTTACATTTTAATAAAATTGGGTCTTGATCCAAGACACAATTCATTAATTTCCCAAGAGGTGAACTTTTTGTAGTAATTGTTCATCAAACTTTTGCAAATTTTTGAAAGCCTGAAGGACACGCTGAAAGAGAAAATCGAAGATATTCAAGATATTATCGACTCGGCTGACGTGGACAAAGCAATACTAGATGAGTTTAGTGCAGAAAAGGACAGAAAACAATCTTATCCACTTTTGAATTGTTCGTTTTTCCTTGAAAACAAAACAAGCCTTCTTCAAACTAAATGACCCTTAACTGAAAATTGGCCACAAATTTGCATTCTTTGAGAGCTTCCAATATTTCATTTATATTTTGTTCAGGTATTTTTAGCGATAACTAATGGCAATTCCTTTCAATTGCATAATATTGTTGTAATTAAGACACTTGAACTTCTGCATCTGAATTGTAAAAGAGTTTTTTTTTTCAATGCATTGCAACTGTTATTATGTCTTTCTGCTTCAATGTATTTTTTATGTTACTTTGTTTTGTTGTGTCAAAGTTTTAGTCATCATTTGATTGTTTGCTAAACGCAAATGAAAATGTAATAAATGTGATGTGTTAAATATCTACAACTTGGCTTTTGAAAATGCACTGCAATATAGACTGAAACCAATAAAAGAAACCCCAATTTCTACCCAAAAAAATGGGAAACTTTGGGTTGGAAAAGCAAGGTCTCGTCTGGAACCTCTGGAGAAAAACGAAGTTTTGAAACTAGTCGCGGAATGTTTTGATAATTTGGCGACGCAACCTCGATGACCATCGCCTGGATTTATCGCTTAGAGCCCAAGACAGCCTAAAATTAACGCACTACCCCTGATTAAAACGCTCAAGATTTTTGTTTTAAAATCAAGTAAACATGCCCGAACAAATATTAAATTGTTCAAAAATGTATGAACATAACAAAAAATGTATATGCAAGATTTTGCATTTAAATTGTTCGAAAACAATCGAAAAAGCGTGAACTACATAAAACATTACTCAAAATCAAAGGAGGGAAAAAACTTATCCACTTTGCAGCTTTTTCAAGAACTTAAATTTCAAAGCATGTTTACTTTTCATGAATAATGTCTGCAACATACAGTTTTTTCCGCAATGAGTTCTTTCTCTTGCACTTGATTTTAGTATAAACTTTGTAAGGAGTGGCACAACGAGTGAATTTTTCCCCGTCGCTGCCACAATTTTGAGTGTTGGATATTCACATTTTGATTGGACTTGTTTTTCAGTGGCGATTTATTGTCCCAATACACATCCATGGAGCCTTGGCAATGGTTTGAAATGTTGCTCAACATTCAAGTCTCCATCTTTAAATCGTGATATAGACTTCCATGACCCAGAATCAGAATGTGCGCCCAATCAAATGATTTCATGTCCTGAAAAAGGCCGAAGATGTCAATCGACAATTCAACCAATTGAATGTCCCCGACATCATCCTCAAGCCATTGAAAATGGTTGCTGCGCTAGTCAAGAGGCCATAGTTCATCCTGAATGCTCCAACCGTTTGCACGAAAATAGTCCACAACATTGTTGCAAAGAGGCGGATTTTTGGGCGACCAACGAGTGTTTTGATTATCAGCAACGATGCATTAGTAATCGTAAGTTTTTAATTTCATTACTTGAAACTCAGGATTTATGGGGTACTATTAACAATGAAACTATCCAAGCTAGAGTTTTCCAACAAATCGGAAGTTAGTCAACGAATTTAGTGTTTACTAAAGTATTTAATTTCCGTTTCCACACGAGTGTTTCTACCAACTGATCAAAAGTTGAAGTGTTTATATCGTTTGCGCTTATGCATTTGGGTCATGAGTCCTTTAACAAAATTACACTTGCTTTTTTCCAAAAAGTCTTCTCCAGAACACATTCTCTACCTTGGATCATTTGCTTTGGTAGGAAACTTGTTTCTTCCGGAACCAATTATATTGAACGAAACCAACAGAGCTCCTAGGTATGGTGCAATGAAAGCTCTCAAAGACTCCCTCTGCGATGACATTGACAATAATGTTTGGTCTGGTCCAAATTATGATGAAGGATGGTTTACTTTTGATCTTCGATTTTACAAACACATTCAGAAAGTGTTAATCCGAAACTCTCAAAATGGCAAATTTCGTGACAGGTTGGTATGTACATATTCACATGGTTTATATTGTTGAAGGCAAATCCAAATTTTATTACAGAGCAACCAAAGGCTACTCAGTTCTCGTCTCTAACCAATCAAATCCTTTTGATTGGGTGGAGATAGCTTCAGGAACTTTGGACAGACCCTCATACCAAAATATTTGTACAATTCCGTTGGTGGAAACCATTCTGCCGGGAGATGGGGTTGTTGCTCGTTTTGGAAAATTTCATGCCAAAACTTACTATGGATATGGTTCAATGCTGAACTTTTTGGGGCTTGAGTAAGAGTTTCTATGCGGCGCAACGAACTCTTGGCGCGGTATTTCTTAGACCGCAAAGTCTCGTCGCGGAATTTTGATTGCCACGTCTTTTGGAAGTGCGTCTTCTTGGAGCGGTAAACCATTTTTGTGCACGTGTTTAACCAATAAAAGCAAAGAAAACCTGTAATTCATATGAACGTTATTTACTTACAAAAACTTGTTACAAAGACTTCCCCAACGAATGCAAAGTTAGCGAATTGGATTGTCAGTTAGCAAGTGATTGCTTTTCATTGTGGTACCATTTTAGCAAACCCATGCTGATGACTTAAAATTGTATAATATATAAAGAATATATATATATATATATATATATCCCCATAAAGAAGAAGTAAACTCCTCAAATTTTTATTGGGGAGTGCCAATGGACTTTCAATTGATTTGCGGAGAAAAAAAAATCCCTTTAACATTGAATTGAAAAGGAGTTTAAAAGTGATGATCCATCCCAAGATAAAGTGCCTTAAACAACAATTTTAGCCAAATTTTGGAATGGAGAAAAGAGTCGGAGTCACGAACATTGTTTTCGGAAATGACTCTTCACGGACCCGTAAGGAGAAGCAAGTGGTTCATATTTGACCTCCAATATCACAAACGCATTCGCTAAGTTCTGGTTCGAAACGCCCATAATGGTGTGTGTAATCAATGCATTTGCTGTTTGGAGAGCAAATGAACAGACCCGGGGACCCACACTTTAGCATACGAGACCAGTAAATAGTGTAGGGACATGGTTTAAAAAATGGAGATAAATTAAGTGACTAAATATGTAATTACATTTGATTAAATTGTAGCCGATTTGACCAATGATCGCGAGATAGATTCATCACGACAGGTAACAATTCATCGTCATTAGAGCCACCATAGTTAAAAGAGTCCTACTTGACATGCACAAAGGTTGCTCAAGTGAGAGTTTTGAATCATACCGCCAACAGAAATGCACGGACGTTGGCTGTACTCTGTACCATGGATATACTTACAGAAGAGGATGCGAAGACAGCTGTTTGTTGTTGTTTTTGATAGCCCAATGAGGCCCTCTGGAGTGAATGATAGCATAGATAAATAAAATAGAGATATCTCAATTTTGACGTCGACAAAACCGCCCTCTATGAGGGATTACCTAACAACATTGGTAAAAATGATTGTTTCATAAGGAACGTCATAGAGTGCGCCACCGTGTCTGTAACGCAAATATCCTTTTTGAAGTTCGATTCTCAGAGTCAATTCAGAAAATACAGCCTACGTCATCTAGAGGTCACGGATCTCCGCACTGTCACGGCGGTCTGCCTGCTTAGCTAGAATTGAGAAGTCTGGGGGTAGTTTGTGATGATAGGGAAGTGTTATGGACTCAATATTCAATATTTTGTACTAAATCAGTGAACAAATTGGCTAGACATGATTCTAGTTTGTGTTTCTGTCTCTTAGAGATAATTAAATGCAACCCACTCTTGGGTAAATCACGTTCACCACTCATTATCAACCCTATTCAACTTATCCTGAAATACCAATGGTTTCAGATTATAAGTACCAAACAACACCATCAAAGCGAAGAATACAGTGCTCCATGAGAGTGATATGTTCTTCACTGCATTCTGCATGAATAATCAGTGTGAGGGAACCATCAACAACTCAACTATTAGTTGACAAAAAAATTGTTTAATCTCGTGCTTCCTCTCGGTTTGGCTGATCAAAATGTTGATATTTGGCATCTAATGGATTTCAAGGATTTCAGACGATAAAATGCTGACTAAAAATGATGTTTTTATGGGGAAGAGTGTGGATACTGTGGCTGTGAGTTTCATTGTTAATAACACTGCCACAGTTTTCTAAAAAGACGCCCAATCTTCATGAAACTTGATCGAAGTATAACTGAACTCGTTGTCTGAAGTTGGTATTATTATATTTAAGTTACATATGCATTTATTCGAGATCCATTCTCCATTTTGTGCGAGATATTGGTCTGAAGGAGCTCAGTCTTGACTAATTCCCGAGAACAGAAAGCAGCATTATAAAAATGAATGGTAGGAAAAGGAGCGCTATCTAATGCTGCAACAATGTTCTGAAGCGATGTTTGCTATCAAACACCTATTTCTATCGTTTTTTGGCAATTTCGTTCAAATTCACTGCAGAGCCGCACCGTTTTAAGGGCCTCATTGGGCTACGCGTCAGCTGAAGTTCGCGTCCTGTGGTGAGAGGTTCCTGTCTGTACTAACTTGCTCCATAGATAAAATTAATCAGATATCTCAGATCTGACGTCACCAAAAACGCCCTCTACGAGGGACTACCTAGTAACATTCTTAAAAATGATGGTTTCTTAAGGAACGTCAAACAGGGCGCTAACCCTGTTTGTAACGCAAATATCCTTCTTGAAGTTTGATTCTCAGTCAATCAGGAAAATGCAGGCTGCGTCGTCTAGAGCTTAGAGGAGTATAGAGAGGCCATTGTCGTCATTTTGTCTGCCTTGTTTGTAGCTGATACTGGTCGAAGTTGCCCATAAGTTGTGTGAAAAGGCAAATATTTCCGAAGAATATCGTGAAATACTTGCCAAAACAAGGGGAAGATCATAGAAAAAATGAAAGTGCGCAAGCCGTATTTTCAATGCCAAATCCTAAAATTGCGTGAACTAATGACTGTGAATCAAATTATCATCTTCATTGAGCACCTTAGTATGATTTGGGAGAAGCAAACCATAAGCAGGAGGCCACATGCCGAAAACTATTAGTTTTTCAAAAATTTGCCTTCTGCGAATACGTTTGTTTGGGCAAGTTTCAACTAGTCGTTGATGAAAAACGGCCCTTACTGCCCACAATGATATTTCACGACCGGTCTGCTCTAGTATCGCCACTCTATAAACCTCTATGGTCTAGAGGTCAGGTATCTCCGTACTGTCGCGGCGGTCTGGCTGCTTATGCTGCAATTACACGACACGTGTTTTGTCGCATTTTAACGGCACATATGTGAGTCACATCCCATTTGAGCTACAAATGTGTCACACTTCCGACTTACAACATGTTTTTCGCATCCTAGAGCTCATCATCAGGGCTTCCATATAATGAAATTTTATTGACGCACGGAAACGTGCTGAAAGTAGCAAGATTGGTTAATCAATGAGCTATACTTATCAACGTCATACGATATGACTTCATTATGCTTTTGTGGCGTTTCTTTTGTAAACAAACAAACCTTTCCAGTAAAGAATTTGATATAACAATTCTGTTTCCCTTTACTTGAGAGTCAAGTTTTAAGTTCATTATTGTTGAAAGACATATTCTAATATTTATTTTGCTTGGCTTTCATTCTCATGTATTCTTTTTGCTCATTCACATTTTGTCTCTTTTGGCTCCATAAAAATTGAATGTTTCCTTGAAGTTTATCTCTCTCGGATTCTTTTTTTTTTTTTTTTGGGGGGGGGGGCGGATTTTTTAATACCGCTACAAGGAATGGGATTCCCTGTAAAGAGAGTTAATGATTATTATAGTTTATATAATTATCGTTTATACAAAATTTGATCTACCAATGAGTTACTGTTGGCAGATCTGTACAACCCTTGAATAGTGGGTTGGTCAGGAATAGTATTCAAAAATTTGTCCAATCCTGCCTTAAATGCTATTAGAGGATTAGCTCCTACATATTCCCGACGAAGACTAATGGGTAACAAATTGAACAATGAAGGAGCCCGATAAAGAAGAGAGGAGGACTTCATTGTTCGAACTAGCTTAGATTCCCTTGGATTTGGAGGTGCTCTCAAAACGCACGTAAAACCTCTACGATCGCTACAACTGATCTCAAATCCGGGGTTAGGACAGAGCCCATGAACGCTCTTGAAAACATACAGTATCAGATACCTTTCATACCTTCTCTGAGTACTGTACAGCCCTAACTTTTGGAGCCTCTCCCAATACGAGAGCTCTCTCATTCCTGTGATGTTCCTAGTGAAAGATCTTTGGACCTGCTCGACCTTTTGCAAACCTGCTGAACTCATTGGAGCCCAAATGGGTGAGGCATAATCAAGATGCGGCTGAACAATCGACTTGTACAGAGTTAGCATCGTAATACTATCTCTGGACTTGAAAGTGCGATAGATCCAACCACACGTTTGAAATGCCTTTCCCACTTTCAACTGGATATGCTCATCGAACTTTCCATCATCTTGGACGACAACTCCTAAGTCCCTCATGGACGATACCTGCTCAATATCACAACCTCCATTGTCTTTGAGTGGAACATCTAATTTTGATGCCCCATACGTCATTGTACGGAATTTCATCCCGTTCAATGCCATGTCACTCTCGCCAACCCAAGAGTAGACCTTCTCCAAGTCCTCAACTAAACATTTGCCAATTGAGATTGTTTCAAACTTTGACCCATAAAGAGTTGGGCAGAAGTATTTAGACAAAACTTTAAACGTGTAAAACAACATCAAAATTTTTTCTAGTCAAATATCCCGGGTTTTGTCACATCCCTCAAGTCATGTGAAATCATTTTTCTTTGAAACGACAAAAAGAAGGTCTAGGAGCAAAAACGTGAGATACATCGTGGTCGCACAAAATCCGACCCTTTGTTTACTCATACATAGACCTACATCATCAAGAAATCCATGGAGTTAAAAGAGTGCAGTTTTATTCATCAATTAGATAACTAGAATATTTCTCCAAATGGCCACCAATTGTGGCCACCATGGCTTCCAACCTGGGCCTGAAGGCCTTGCAGACTGGTGTATGGCTGGAGAGTGGTTGTTGCTGACTAGATGCTTTATTCATTTTAATAGGGGTTTATTTACATGATAATATATATGACTAGGGGCAAGCACAAGTGAAGATTGTGAGCAAGGCGGGAATACTACATCTCCCTTTCCTGGGGGCACACAGTTTTTAAAATACATAAAATGTATCACAGTGGGGTTTGCAAAATTATCACTCATTTTGACTAGACATATTAGATTGGACTACAAACAACCACATCTTCATCCCATAATCCATTGTCAACCATGAAGTTGTCCTCCACGTTGGAGTAGGTCGTCGGCTGTCCCATGCCTTGCCGGGCCTCTTGACGGATCATCCGCTATTTCTGCCACCATGGCGGGAACTACCGGCTGTGCCATGTTGTATGGCTAGAGAGTGTTTGCTGACTAGATGCTTTATTCATTTTGATAAGGGTTTATCTACATGATAATATTTATGACTAGGAGCAAGCACGAGTGAAGATTGTGAGCAAGGCAGGAATACTACACAGACCTTGATGATGTGGTCCTCTGGTATTACAGCTTTTCCCTCTCAACAGAGGGCTTCAGATCATTGATACTGCTGCAGGGGGGTTGGGCAAGCCCTGGCTTTGACAAAGCAACAGATGCTGAAATCCAGGGGAGCCCAGTCTGGGAATGACGGTGGCCAAAAGTCAGATGTTCAGAACCCAGCCAAGTACCATCTGAACAGACCACTCCAAGCATTATGGCAGAGACTGGCTGTTTTGTTTGATTGACGTGTGGGACTTTGGACACCTGATAAGCCAGGTGGCGGTTATTCCTGTATTTCTCAACTGGTCCATGGTCCAGTTCTTCTTGTCTGAGACGACCAGAACTGTGGATGATTTTTTTTTCTTCACAAAATTGATCAGTTTTTTTTGCCTTGGTGATCCTGACTTCCTTGGTCTTGGTAGTCAAGAGTTGTCTTCTCTTGGGAACTTAAGAGAACAAAACTCGCAAAAGGTTGTCCTGCCCACGTCAATGTTCTTGGCTAGCTTCCCCATGCTGTCAGTGGGGTTTTCCTCAATCTTGGTCACCAGATTGGTCAAAAAGTCATCACTTATGACTTGATGTTGTGCCCACCACTCCCCTCCTTCCTCGTGACGTTCTTACCCTCCATATGGAGCTTGTTGACCCGTCTGACTGTGGTCAGTCCCACCCCTACAATTTCACAAATGTTTTTCATTTTCATTTGGGCTCAAAGAAGATCTGCAGTATGTTGCCTTGTTGCAGCTTTCATCGCAAAAACTGAACCAAGTTTGGTTGTATAGATCTCATTTGAACGGCTAAAAACGCAAACATTTTATCAAGCTTGAGTAGTTTATTTGTATAGTTTGTTTAGTATTTATAATTTAAAATTACTCAAATTTTATTTTAAATGAGTTCGATTTCTGTTTAAAGTCGAGTTTGGATTTTGTGCAGCCATGGTGTAATCACTATTTTGTCATGCTTCCACTAAGGGGAGATGGTTGTAGCGCAGTTGACTAACGCGCGACCGATCTGTGCTTGGGTTCATGGGTTTGATCCCAGGTCTAGTGGATATCACGCCTCGAACGGCACCTCCTGAATCCAGAATGGGCCCCCTCGACTCCAATACATGTACGGTATAGATATCTATATAAAAATTGTACATATAATGTATGTATGTATGTATTGGGTCTTGTTTAAAGTAAGTTATTTAAAATAAGATTAAAAATGAAAGTAAAAGAGAAGGGGAAACGACCCATGAACCTCTTAAGCCATAAGGCTTGTTTTCAAGAGGCTGGTACAGATCATAGAAATGTCTTCATAAAGCTTACAATATCAAAAACCCGATTGTCCTTTGGAATGCTCATGAGGGTCCACTGCCATTGCATCCAACCGCTGCTCTCGGACTATTCGTATGGTAGGGAATCAGGAAGAGCTCGAATGACTTTTGCAAGAGAAGCATTGTTTGATGTTACATATGGTGGGATAGGACGAAATGATTGATTCAGTCAGATGCCGGACCCATTGCTTCATCGAATACTTGTATGTAGAAAACTGAAGCTCCTTTTCAAATGTATACTCGTTCCAGGTTCTAGGAAAATCATAGTGTGGTAATTTTTGAAACCAGGACAGTCTGTGTAATGGAAGGTCAAAACGAATGTCTCCACCCCTCCTAACTCCAAAAGAAAAGGTGTTTATGATTCGAGGTGTTACATCATTTAAACAAAGAAACATAAATTTCAGTCGTTTTACTCGTATTAGATCACGAACTTTGAGAGTATTCAGCCTTTTGAATGCTTTGCTTGTGTGGTCTATTCTTTTAGCTTTCACAATCCAACGAATTGCACTTTTCTGAACGGGATCTAGTGATTTTATTGCGGGCGAATTACCGAAATACTCAATGCCGTATTCCAATTTTGATTTTATCAAGGCATTAAACAAAACCTGTCGTAGTGTAGACGGTAAGGCTTGCTGGGCTAAAAAGAACGTGAAAAGTGACTTTCGTAAAGTTTTAATTAGCTCAAAAACGTGATATTTCCAATCTAATTTGTCATCGATGTAAAGTCCTAAAAATTTTACGGCTTTTGTTTGATGCCTCCATCCAACCCGTTGAATCGATTTGCCATTCAAAGAAAGGTTAAAGTTTTGAAAACCACCACTAGGACTAAATAAAACCAATTTAGTTTTCTCAAGATTAATTGTAAGTCTATTGGTTTGAAACCAACTTGAAATTCCTTGTAGCCACACCCCGCTCTCCTTCTCAAGAGTGAGTATGTCCGTAGAAAAGTGTTGAAGTGTCGTGTCATCGGCGAACATTGTTACTTTGAATTTTGTTGCATTGGGAAGGTCATTTATGTAGATAAGAAAAAGAAGTGGTCCAAGAATGCTCCCTTGAGGCACCCCACACGTTATAAGGGCAGGTTCAGAAAAGTGCCCTTCAATTTCCACTCTCTGACATCTGTTTTGCAAGTAGTTTTTTACCCATCTGGTCACGTTTTTACTGAAACCATATTTGGTCAATTTAGATAGAAGGATTTCGTGATCAACAGTGTCAAATGCTTTCTTAAGGTCCACAAATAGACCAATCGAGTGTTTTAAGTCTGAATTTGTCGAAATATTTTGAAAGAAGTTATGGATTGCGTGCATGGTTGAATGTTTGGGACGAAAACCGAACTGAACGTCACTGAGATGGTTTTCATTAAAAACAGTGAACATTTGCTGATATACAGCTTTTTCCAAAACTTTTGAAAATGACGAAAGAATACTGATTGGGCGATAATTTGACATTATTGTGGGGTCACCACCCTTGAATAAGGGTAAAACTTTGCCTACTTTCCATTCTGAGGGAATAAATCCAGATGTCAGAGAGATTGTTACAAGTCGAGCGAGTGGCCAAGAAATTTCGCTTTTGATACCCTTCATAATCACGTTAGATATGCCATCAAATCCATGACTCGACTTGTTTGGTAAACTGTCAATGATTTTCGAAATGTCTCTGGGTGTTACCAATTTGAAATAATATGATCGTTGGTTAGCTAGTGAAGGAATGTGCTTGCAGGGGTCATTTTCATCAGCATAGAGAGAGGGAAGCTCCTTTTGCAAGTTGGTACCAACAGAAGCAAAGTAGTTGTTAAAAGAATTTGCCATCTCTCTGCGATTGGTCAACACTTGACCGTTACAAATCAAACTCTTCGGGGGTTTCCCCGTTTTATTAGCGTATCCTAGAAGGTTTTTCGCACCCCTCCACGTTTTGTTTGAATTCGAAGAGTTTGAATCAAAAAATTTCTGCCAATACCTCGCTTTGGCTGCCTTGATCAGGTTATAATACTTTTTCGAGTACGCAGAAAATATTTGCTTGTTCTCCTCAGAGGGTTTTTTCTGGAAGTTCAAGTGCAACATTCCTTTTCTTTTCCGTGAAGCAAGCAAACCATTTGTCATCCATGGGTTACGTTTGTAAACAGATTTATTGAATTTCCTTTCAAGGATCGGGCAAGTCTCATGGATTGTTTTTTGCAGCTTAGAGTTAAACTCATCAAAAGATTTGACGGGTTCATCAAAAGGCAAATTCCATCTAATTTCAGCTAAAGAACGCCGAAGGGCGCCCATGTTGATTGCTCTTCTCATTTCTAATGGACCATGACTAACGCACGGGCTCTTGCTTGTTATCTTGCCTAGAGAAACGAAGAGACCAAAGTGGTCGCTCACGTCGCAAACGAGAATACCACTTTTTTGACCCGACTTGTAATTGCTAAAAATATTATCGATTTGTGATGAAGTGGTGGTTGTAACCCTTGTGGGTTTACTAATGAATGCGGCTAGTTGAAAGTCGATCATTAAATCGTAGACTTTCGCACTTCTAGGAGTGTCCAGTAAAAAATCTGTGTTAAAATCTCCGCATATAAAAACTGCTTTCGAAGAACAAAGTGCAATTCGCTCCCTAAGATCTGAAGTAGCATTATTGATATTTGCGTTAGGAGGGATGTAAATGGAAAAAATGTAAAAACCTGAAGTTTCAATGGCTATAGCCTCGCAATCTTTTGATATAAGACTGAGATTGTTGCATTTTGTGTAGGTAAGAGAATCGAGGACGAGAATACCCACTCCTCCGCCTCTTTTGTCTGTCCTTACTTCGTATTCAAACTTGTACTCATCAAATGAAATGTGAAGTTTGTTTACTTGCCATACTTCCTGAACGGCAACAACCATGGGGCATTGCTTTTCAAGTAGATCTTTAAATTTAAGCTGGTTTCCAACAATGGATCTGACATTCAACGAAACCAACCACCTCTCGTCTCTTTCCAACTTATCCACGTAACCAAGATCGTCAACGACACAGACATCATCCTCGCTCTTCATCTTCCTGTTCAACTCATTCCTCCGATTACAACGGAGATAACAATGGCAGCTTTCCCATCAGGACAAACCTCACCTTTAGACACTTCAGGAATCTGTAACAATACACGAAAGGACATGACAAACGGCAAAAAATATTGGAAACGGCAATA
>CM021322.1:10678369-10692870 GCA_010645155.1 Tigriopus japonicus
CCACCTCTCGTCTCTTTCCAACTTATCCACGTAACCAAGATCGTCAACGACACAGACATCATCCTCGCTCTCCATCTTCCTGTTCAACTCATTCCTCCGATTACAACGGAGATAACAATGGCAGCTTTCCCATCAGGACAAACCTTACCTTTGGACACTTCAGGAATCTGTAACAATACACGAAAGGACATGACAAACGGCAAAAAATATTGGAAACGGCAATAAAGCATTTGATCATTAGGAGGCTGTGCTCTCGGATCTGGTAATAATCGACTTAGGTTCCCGAGTTGTTCTTCCCTTCTTCTTAGCGTTCGTAGCATCTTTCACAATGGGAGTTGTATGAGAGGCGGGAGTTTTCCTCTTCGTCTGGCCTGGAATGCCTTCGGCAGGGGTGATGTTTTCATTTGAGTTCTTCGGATCAACAGTTTCACTCCCATCATCCAATTCCTTGTAATTGTGACACTTAACCACGTTATTCAGGGTGGTCGACTTCAGTTCATGATTCATTCCCCTCATCTTATTTGGAGATGAGACCTCCACGTTCACCGGCTCTTCTTCTTCGAAAACGACGGAATCTTCACTTTCATTGAGTGTAGATGTATCTTCTTCGATATAGCGGCCAGACTCCGGATAATCTCTTTTTGGGCAAGTGTTAGAATCGTTAACAGGCTCTTCATGAATGGTCGGACAATTAGCTTTGATGTGACCTTCTCGTCGGCACAGGAAGCATTTGGCTATCTGGTTCCGGTGATATATCCGAATTTTCTTTTCACCAATGGTGATAAAATCCGGCACAGTGCCCGAAGTTGACACCATAGATCTCCTATGACCATTAGTAAGACCGGCGAGACGTGGATCATGGTATTTGCCAAACACTTCGTACTCTACCCCAGTCATTGGCTTCGCGAATGGAGCGACGGCCATGATCAACTCTTCATTGGTGATCCATTTTGGAACGTTAAAGAAACGCATTGGAGAAGCATTTTTCCCGCTCCGGATTGAGCAAGACCAATCTTTTCCAGCAACCACTCTTCTATAGTCGAGTTTATCCCCGAACCGTTCGGTTAAGTCTATGGGTTTGACTGTTTCGATTTTCACTGATCTGTGGCCACTTCCTCCTCCGACGACGCCATTAATTTCAGATTTTCGTAAACCAAGTTCGATGAAAATGAAGTCGGCGATGACCAAGTCCGAGACCGGTGAATTTGGAAAGTCTTGGCAATTGAAGTCCAGAGATAAGGACATCAAGTCATCTTTGGCTTTTCGAGTCTCAATGGATGAAAGAGCTGCCTTCGAATTACCACAACTGGCAACGCTCGTATAAGAACGAACATTGGAAGCCGTTGGAGACCTGATCATTGTTGGCCTTTTTAGACCCAGAACGGTCCCTTTGGTCACTTTTTCCTGTTTTAACTAGTTCTAGGATGGTTCTTAGAGTTCAACCTGTCCTTGATGGGTTATTCAATTCAGAGTCAAATTCACAAGAACTCCATGGGAACCGAAAAAAAGACAAGTATCTGAGGAACACCAAAAGTACGTCTTCCTTCGTTGGACGCGAACGCAAAAAATATATCCAATGAGACGATGATTCTCGCAATAAACATTATTAACATATTAACTATTTTGCCTCAGCCGGAAACGAGACTAAATCCAATTTCATCAAGAAAAGAAAGCAACTTGCTGTTGCAAAGTGGATGAACCTCGCATTGAATTCTATTTCAAAATGGGTTCAAAAATCACTACACTTGGGGATTGGAACAACTGTTTAAATGTTCTTTGATCTAGTTGAATCTTTGTGGTGGCATTATTTTATCATTCAGGGTAATAACGTTGGCAAGAAATGAAGTTCACAATATGCCAGCAAGTGGCATTGAGAATCATCATCTGACAAGTATGTCTAAATGTGACCACAAGCGGCGCCAAGATGCCAAGAAGCGGACATTCAGCAAGCCGCGTGGTATAAACATTTCAGAGACAATATATTTACTCCATTGCATGATAAATAGACCACGACCTTACCCTGGATCCCAAATGGATTAAAATTATTTTGTCAGAGTTTTTTGCGCTTTCAAAACTTTTTCTGAGGTTTACATATTTCGGGGTCGTTCTTTCGTACAATATTGTCAAGTATATTATGCTTGGAGTTTGTTAAAATAGTTTAGGTCTAAACAACCGATATTTTTTTCCGAAAAGATGAAACATTGAAGTTAGGTTAAAACTCTATTCTCCTCAGAAAAATAGTCTCATCAATAAAAGGGATTTTATCATCTTAAAAATATGTAGCAAACCCTACATCTTTGACTTGGAAGCCAAGATTCAGTCCGGATCCTGACAGCGTAGAAAGAGAACAACTTGTGATCTGGTAGAACTCTCCTGTTTTCAAACGCACCTTCAGGAAAATATGACCCTGCCCAGCCCATATTGAAACACCAATAATTGCTCTCTCTTACCCAGTTTATTTTTTTCTTTCTCGCACAAACACATTGCATGTGTCACTTCCGGATGAAGCTAATAATGTACCCCGATTTAGACATCAGTTTCCGGGAGCGTAATTTCGTAAGCGAGTAGTGATTGTCGATTCCGATCGTGACTTTGATGGCCTTTTCAACCTTCATGGGAGACGCTTCCGCCTTTCTTACAAATGCAGTTTTTCTCAAGAAACTCCATTTTACTAGGGCCAGTTTTCCAGGGTTGCCGGAAAACTAGATGATATTCTGTGATAAACTGTGTATTTCTGTGATTGAATGGTAATGACACAGTTAGTTGCCATGACATCTCTGTGGTAGCATTGGAGTCGGTAAATGAACAATGATTAGCTCTCTGCATTACTTTCAACTTCATACGGAAATTAGGAGAATCAATTAACCCTGCAAAAAATGTCAACGAATATGCCCTGATCAGCGCCTCTTGTGGTCAAATTGAAACATAGTTGCCAGCTAGTGGAGTGAATATTAATGCCACCCAATTGCAAAAGTTAAAGCTTCATCTTTCATGTATTCATTTTTTTAGTGGCATTATGTTATCAAAATCGCACATTTTGGAAATATTTTATTGTGAAGAAGATAAATCAACATTTTCCCAAAGAGTGGCATTACAAATAACCATCCAGCAACTATTTTTCAATTTGACAGACCTGTTCAAGATACTTTGAAAAAGTATCTAGATAAGATAGTATTTTCCGCAAAGTATCTAGATAAAGATAGTTTAAGATACTTTCCTGAAAAAGTATCTAGATTAAGATACTTTAAGATACTTTCCCGAAAAAAGTATCTAGATAAAGATACTTAAAGATATTTTCCCGAAAAAAGTATCTAGATAAAGATACTTTAAGATACTTTCCCGAAAAACTATCTAGATAAGATACTTCAAGATACTTTTCACAAAACGTATCTTTATAAGATACTTCTAGATACTTTTCTTCATTATGCATAATGTCAAATTATTTGTGCATTATGCACATTGAAAGTGGATGGACTTTACATGTTAAGACTTGAGAGTGGACGCATTATGGACAATGAGAGTGGATGCATTATGCACCCTTCCTCAAAGTGGACAATGAATGCATCCTCAGATTCCTCACTCAATGTGCATAATGTGTCCACTCTCAAGTCTCAACATGCATAATGTATCCACTTTTAATGTACATAATGCACAAGTAATTTGACATTATGCATTATCAAGAAAAGTATCTAGAAGTATCTTATAAAGATACTTTTAGGGAAAATGCATAATGCATACTAAACAATGCATAATGGATGCTTTAACACAAAAGATTGAGAGAACACATTATCTAGATAAAGATAGTTCAAGATAGTTTTGCAAAAAATGTATCTAGATAAAGATATTTCAAGATAGTTTTCCGAAAAAAAGTATCTAGATAAAGATACTTTAAGATACTTTCCCGAAAAAAGTATCTAGATAAAGATAGTTTAAGATACTTTCCCGAAAAAAGTATCTAGATAAAGATAGTTTAAGATACTTTCTCGAAAAAAGTATCTAGATAAAGATAAAAGATAAACTATCTTTTATCTTTTATCTAGATAAGATAATTGAACAGGTCTGCAATTTGACCACAAGAGGCGCTGATCAAGGCGTATTTCTTGTCATTTTTGCAGGGTTCATTGTGAAAGTAATATGTGAGCATCAGCAAAGATTAAGAGAATTAACAATGTTTCCCCACAATTAAATTGCTTTTTAAGTGAGGTGTGTTTTGCAAAAAGCCGAGTCCAGTCCAAAAAGCATAAAATACCTAAATGAGTGTTTTGCATTTATCAATTTGTTTCCAAAAATTCCAACAATTTCTGAGAATTTTACAAGTTCTGATTTCTTAATCGAATGGAACTTAGATCGGGGACATGAATTCGAATTCGATTTGAGTGCTGGCAGACATTCTTGGAACAAGTTACTCGTGGGGGCCTTAAGAAACCAAGTTTCTTGGCGTTTTGCATGTATCTACATCTGGAATTTTTATAACACCATCATGGCTTAAGGCAATTTAAAAGTTCATTTTTTGTCAAAATTTTTGAAAACAGAGCGTTCTTGACTCAGACTTTTTCTCCTTTCCAAATTTGGGCTCCAATCGAATATAGCGACATAAAGGGAATAAAACTACAAGTTTCTTCAGTCATGTTTTCTCGCGCATCTTTTTTGGCTTCATGCATGTTTTGTGAGATCAGTCAGTACCGAGTTACGGACATGGTTTCGTGTTCCATTTCTTATGAATCACCCAGTATTAGTCATTGATGGTCTTTGCGTCTTTTGTGTGTTCGTTTTTTTTGTATTTCGGCTCGATTTTGTCAAAAGAAAAGGTATAATCGAGTCCTCAGAAACTCTTAAGCCACGAGGCTTGCTTTCGAGAGAATCTGCTACTAATACATAATCTGTACACCCCAGTTATGCTTGAGAAAAGTATTATAATGGGATCAAATGAGTCGTATCTCGTTTGTCAACCTTCGTAACCTTGCAAAATTTACAGAGCGGATATTTCACCCTGATCGTACAATAAAGCTTGTGACTGATTCCATTCAGAGGTAGAGTCTGCATGACTTCCATATGAAAAACATTTCTATGCATTACACAAGATTGCATATCGAGAGGTCATTGCAATGGTTTTTTTTGTTTGGCTTCTATTATCCATCGGATTGTGCTTTTTGGACAGCCTCCAGTTGTCTGATTGCTGAAGAGTGACCAAAATAATTGATGCCATACTCCATTCTATTCTTTACTAGAGCGTTACATAATAACCGGCGTTTTTGAGTGAGGGTTGGCTTTGCCATGAAGAATGTGAACAAGTGTTTACGTACTAATTACGTATATTTACCGTCACATAACGTAATTTTTATGCACGTGTCTAATTGTCCAATATGCTCTTTTCAAACTACTGTTGTATATCGTCAATCCTGAGACAAAGGAATGTTGTTCATTTCTTTGGGTAGCCCCACCCGACGTGTTGAATATGATGCCCATCAATCTTCACTACTAAGTATTAGTGTTCCACATTTTTGGGGCTAAATATTTTTTTACGTTTTGGATGGAGTCAAGCTTAATTTATTAGGTACAAACCAAACCGCTAAAGATTGGAACCAGTATGCGGTTTCCCTTTCCAAAGTTTTTAGGTCATTTGCGGAAGTGCATTAGTGTTACAATGTCGTATCATCTGTATACATTAGCTGCTATTTTCCTGCCAAACGACTGAAACCGCTTGTCCGATTCTCCGCTTCTCCGATTCTCTCTATTCACTTCTCCCTTTTCATATTTTCGTGCCACATTTTCGTAATCCGGAATAAGGACAATCAATCAAGAAAGTAGTTCCATTTCTTGAAACGAGGCATGATATTTATGAAAATTGTAAGAGCAAAGTTGCGTTTGACAGCAAAATCCTACGAAATTCAGTTGAATGTCTTTCTCAATCTAGGAGTTTATTCGAGATAACCAACAAATAACAACGGCAAAATCAGAATTCAAATGGTCATTTTGACTTCATAAGTGACAAGAAGGACGTGGACAATTCTTTGGATCCTATTGACGCCCCTAGATCACGGTAATAAAGGGTGCGGTTGTTCAGGTTGTCGCAAAGGGTGCTGGACAGCATCGAGCTTTTAAGAAGAAGACTTTCATCAACATTACAGAAACCGTTGCATAAACGGTATCTAATCTCAATCCTTAAACATGTGAGTCAACTTCATCGGACAACTAAAGTGAGCAGGATAGGATTCCCGTGTCAAAAAATTTCAAGAGGGGCAAGAAATGATTTTTTCTTTTAGAAAACTTCACATGCTCCATTTTTTGTGTTTTTGCGCTCTTGTCAAAATCAGTAAATAAAACTCTTTTCAATCATGTTACTTTGTTTTTGTGTTGCTAGCTAGTATGTTGGTCGAAAAATTGGTTGTTAATGATAATTGTAGGATGGAATATCGTGGCTTTAAATTGGAGGTGTCAAAACTTGTTTTCGCACATCCCGAAAGGCAGGTGAAATGTTCAGCGCTAGATCCCTTCTACAAAATTCGTACGGAAAATTGCAGAATTCTTTTAACAAACCATTTTCAGTTAGCCAATCACAGCAATAGGGAAACAAGGCTCAACGAATCAGGTTCGATAAGAATAAGCAGTTGCTTGTTCTTTTCGCAGGCGGATAAATGTACAAATTCTGGAACGCTCGCAGGCATTGGACGAAATTGGACGAAAATAGCAAAGGGAAAAGCGGATAGGGACAAGCAACAAAACAGAGAAACGGGAAAAAGCACAAAAATATCAGCTGATAAGAAGTCAAGCTGATAAACGGACCAATTCTCGACCGCTTCACCGCATGGAAGGGCACGAAAATAGCAAAAGAAAAGCGGATAGAGACAAGCGCATAAAATGAGAAGCGGATAATGGCTCGAAAATAGCTGCTAGTGTTACCAGATATTGCATTGCTCGAGGAAGGTCATTTATGAAAATCAAATATAAAAGAGAGCCAAGATTGTTTTTGTCACATACTTAATTCCAATGTGAAGAACTTCTCGGGAAATTCTCAAAATGAACTTGGAGTCCACTGATGATCTAGGTCAAGGTCTAGGTGTATATGGTTTAGCACATTATTATCTTAATCTCAATCCATGTTTTAGATTTCATTATATGTATGATATTTGCTTGTCGTTCCGTTTCTTTTGAAACCTCCAGTAAATACTTCTTTACTCGTTGCACTTCCGTGGATGTGCGGCATGATTTCATTTTGTTTCCTGGTTTATCTTGCATGCCTTATGCGCTTTTATCATTAAATGACATGACAAAAGTTTGTAACAAAGACTTTTTATGTATATGAAAACAAAAGAGACACTGAATATAGATGAATTTTCTCTCTTTACTTTTATTCAGAAAAAAATTGTGGTTTCCAACCACAAACGATGATTAAAAAAGTTGCGTGGCCAACGTCATTTAAAAATCTACCTCTTTGGCAGGTTGACATGAAATTCTTGAATCATACAGTATTTGTTTTTTTGTCTCTACCATTTTCAAAAACAGACATTTAAAGTCAAATCAAAGGTCAATCTATATTTTCAGAACCTTTTCCGTGTGAAGAAAGAGCTCAAAATCTCCAATGACTAATCAATCCTTCATGTGAGAAGTTATAGTGGTTGGAAGGCATAGTTTGAAGAGAGTGACCCAACCAAGAACAACCAACACCCATCGTCGAGAAATTCCTTTCAATTGGACCACTTGATTGAGTGTCACTTGGATATTTGAAAACGTCATTGTGACACACGCACACACACCCATTACGAAGCTAGAATGGATTATTATCTAAGACTGATTATGAAGCTTATAATAAGCTTGCTCCTTTTCTCGGTGAATGACATTTTATCAAGTATCTACATCAAAGCCAACAGCGATTTGATCATCAGGGGCACCACAATGGCTCCAAATTTTATCCGTCCAGAAGAACAACGTTAGTGTATTTCGTTTTGAAATTTTTGGACAGGCTGCAACATATTTTGCACGTTTTCTGGCAAGTTCTTTTCCTTTTTTAGTTGGATTTTAAATTTGTCAGAATGCAAACCTATTTTTTATCACAGAAGACTCAATTGATGTTTTTTACAATAAGTACTGTAGTTAACCTATAAATAATCTTGAGGGAGACAATCAACAAGTGGAACTCAAGGCTCCTTAGCACTTTTTTGTAGTGGGTCACCCTCCGAGCTTTCAGTCGCCTGTCTTGGCATGGAAAAGTGCCAGATTTTTAATCAAAACGTGATATATCATGCTTGTGGTAAGCCTGTTGCCAAATTCATTGCGGACGTCATGTCCGCAATGACATCAAAAACATCAAGCAATCTTTGTCCATATTGTCTGCCAAATTGCTGATCAATTTTAATGTGAAATGATTCTCATGACCCATGACCAGGGCCACCATATTCCTATGAATCATAACCTATAATTCATAAATCTTGTCAAAAAATGTAGCTTTCCGTAGTATTTTTGTAAAATTGAAAAGCAAAATAGTGATCTTGAATATTCCTACGCACTTAATTTTTTTCATTGACATGAATAGTGTGCTACAATGAATGGACCGAGGATTTTCGATCCATTCCAGGCCGTAAACGGCTCAGTCCGGTTTCTCCATTTTTCCGATTTTTACACTGATTTGAATTAAAAATTGTAAAATTTAATTTATGGTTGCCCGTCTGTATTTGTTTGAATGGGGCAAATTTGTATCATTTCCAAACAAAAGCAGTGTTGCTGTCATGATTTGTCAGAATTAAGAAAACCGAGTGTCAAATGACTATTTACGCCACAACAATGAGCAGTGATGAAAAGATTTATAGATCCGAGAAATATATTCCATCCAAGTGGAACACTTGGCTTTGGTCTTAGAAAGTTGTTAGGGCCTTAACTCACTTTTGACCTTTTTCAACTCCTACGGGGTAACCCTTTCGGCAATCCTGTTTTTCGGTGAGATGAACACAAATTTTTTTGTGTTGTTTTTGCGGATTTTCTACCTCTACAAGGAATGCGATTCCCTGTAAACAAGGATTTCTCCCGACAGCTTTAATCCGACCCCCAACACGATTCGAACCTACGCCGTCTGGGGAAGCACTTACACTCGGCTCTTATAAGATCGCAGTAGTACGCGCGGCCACTCTGGATTCCTTAAAAAAATTAACATCTATTAAATTCTATTTGCGATTTGTTTGTCTATTTATTTGTAATTTGTTTGTTATGCAGTTGATTGTTTGTTCCTCATTCTTATTTATTATATATTTTCTTTTTTGTTGTTGCAGATTTATACTACCGCTACAAGCAATGTAATTCCCTGTTAGCAACTAAATTCTAAATAAGATTTATACAATCAACATTTATGTAAAATTTAATCCACCAACGAGTTTCTATTGGCAGATCTGGACAACCCTTGAATAGTAGGTTGATCAGGAATAGGGTTTAAATTTTGTTCAATTCTGCCTTAAATGCTGTTAAAGGATCAGCTCCTACATATTCTTGACGAAGACTAATGGGCAAAAGATTGAACAATAAAGGAGTCCGATAAAGAAGAGAGGAGGACGTCACTGTTCTAACTAGCCTGGATTCCGGGCTTAGTTTGTTTTTTGAAAAATTCTTATTTATAAAAATTGAATAATTTGTGAAAAATTCCTGACAGGGAAAAGACAGGCAGACTAGTAGAGGAGGTTGACTTGTGAGGAAACGTGAAATGAAGACTATCATATCGGCTGTAAAATGCGTAGCATTTGGTCACACATTTCTGTGACTTATGCACGTCTCTTCTCTCCACCCTAGTCAATTCTGAAGTCAGTTTGGCCAAAGGTGTAACCCAAAAGTATTTTTTACGTTTTAAATGAAGCCTATTCATGTTTTCAAGGCTAAACCTGGCGGCTTAAAGCTGGGAGGGGAGGCGCAGGACGCCCCACCACAACATAACAACACTAATCACTACCGCCCGGGGAAAAATGTTTTGATGTTGAGCAGAAATATCAGAATTTTTAAGGAGTAAGGTTAGCTGACGTAACCAACAATTGACTCGACGCTCTGAAACATCTGGGATTTGTGCTCCAGAGCAAAATATTTTTTTTTTTCTGGGCTCAGCAAGAACCTTATTTTTACACTTGCTCATCAAGTAAATGCAATCAAAACATTAATTTTGCATTTCTTATCCACCTTCTTTGAGTAATGAAGGCCTTAGGCTTGACTCGGGGGAAATAACAGATCAATACACTAAGTCCTGGACAAATTTTCCTTCCGGGGTTTTGCCTCATCTTTCTTTCATGTTGTGTACACCCTATGATTCAAGACCTGAAGACCAAGGGCTGCTAAAACTTTCGGTCGATATTATGGTTATTACCAAAACCGGAAGTTGTTTTGATCTATGGATAATGAATTTTGGGTGGGGGGGTCTACGAATGTTATTTGGATTCCAAAAGCTCTGTGGCTGCACTTCAAATTATTTTTTATTCACTTTATACACTGCTTGCCTTTTATCATCCAATTGTATAAAGAAATTTTGATGTGAATGTTGGTAAAAACAGTTTAAATGTAATCAGCGAGCCTTCCCTCATGTTTTTGACTCACGTTTTTCAGCATAACAAAGTATGTTCGACTTTGCTCAGCACATGTTGTTAAATAGTAAATCTGTTCACATGATTTTAACTCATCACTTAGCTCTTAATGCAATGAAATTAAAATGAATGGCAAAAGAAGTAATGATATCAATGCAAATCATTAACCTACAATGTTGCAGGAAGAGGTATTTTGTCCAAATGATTAATTTTCTAAGTAACTTGAGCAATCAACTGCATAATAGGCAGCCGAGAACATCAATTCTTTCTGTCAATAGATTTCATACTAACATTAACCTGGTTGCCAAATTAGCCATTAAAACCTTTAACCGCACATTTGAGATGTAGTTATATAAAATTATAACTAAAAGAATAATTACAAGGTATCCCATGAGTTAGAATGACTTGAAAACTTTTTAGAGAACTATTTTTACATACACTCAAATACTTTTTGGCGGTAGTTAAGTGAAATTTGTTTTATTAAAGAATGAGACCTAAAGTTACTCCAAGTCTCTTTGGCACTGGCATCTTCCATTGCCCAGTCACTTGTTTTTAAACGTGTCGATTCACTTTTGATTGGCATCCCATTTGAATGCATTTCAACTCTCACATTTGGTCAGTGTTGCTAAACTTGCAAATTAAGAATGTCTTCTAAAAAGTTATTCTTGAAGCTACAAGGATTGAATTGTTCAACAATGTATTGGACGTGCAGCTGTGTAATGCAAAAGGTCAAATGTGTTTTCATTATATAAATCGTACATGATGACACCGTTTATGAAAGCACTTACAGAATCAAGAATTAGGAATTGAACTTTCAAAGCAAGTTAGCTTTTCTTGAATGATGCCTGCAACGTGTTTTCGTTTATTGAGTTCTTTCTCTTATTATTGCTTTTATTGTAAAATGTGAGAGGAGTGGCACAACGAGGGATTTTTTCCCATCTCCGCCACAACTTTGAGTGTTAGATATTCACATTTTGATTGAACTTGTTTTTCAGTGGCGATTTATTGTCCCATTACACATCCATGGAGCCTTGGCAATGGTTTGAAATGTTGCTCAACATTCAAGTCTCCATCTTTAAATCGTGATATTGACTTCCATGACCCAGAATCAGAATGTGCGCCCAATCAAATGATTTCATGTCCTGAAAAAGGCCGAAGATGTCGATCGACAATTCAACCAATTGAATGTCCCCGACATCATCCTCAAGCCATTGAAAATGGTTGCTGCGCTAGCCAAGAGGCCATAGTTCATCCTGAATGCTCCAACCGTTTGCACGAAAATAGTCCACAACATTGTTGTAAAGAGGCGGATTTTTGGGCGACAAACGAGTGTTTTGATTATCAGCAGCGCTGCATTAGTAATCGTAAGTTTTTTATTTCATTACTTGAAACTCAAGATTTATGGGGCATTATTTGCGAATGTTTAGCCGGAAATGAAATTATCCAACAATACGGAAGTTAGGTAGTGAATTTAGTTTGTACTAAATTCCTTAGTTTTCGTTTCCCATGAGTGTTTCTACCTTCTGATCAAAAATTCTAAGCGTTTACGTCGTTTGCGCGTATGCATTTGGGTCATGAATCCCTTTACAAAATTACACTTGATTTTTTCAAAAAGTCTTCTTAAAGGTTTCAGTTACGGAAGACCTCTGGTATTTTTTTTTGCATCGGGTAAAGTGTGATTTCTTGTCTGAGAATACCACTCTTACCATGCGGGGATTTAATTCGCGCACATGTTTAACCGATTAACTTGTACGAATATTATATTTAGTAAGAATTTTAGAATTAGAAGAAATATTTTTAACAAAAATTGTAGGAAAAGGTCCAAAATATACTATTTTTTAATGAAACCGCCATCGGCCTCGATGACGACCTCCAAACGACCTCGGAGGGCCCTGCAGACGCTGTGGTTGTACTCCTTGAGGAGGTTGCGACAGGACTTCTCGACGCGCCTCTTCAGAACGTCCACATTCGGTGCACGAGTGCTACAGGCCTCCCTCTCGACACGCAGCCATATGCTGTAGTCCAATGGGTTCAGATCGGGGGAGGAGGCGGCCAGAAGTCTTTTGGCCAGAAAGTCGCGTTCTCGTCCAAGTACTTCATGGTGATCTTAGCAATATGGGCGGGGGCCCCATCCTGCTGAAACTCCTATGACTTGTTGCCAGCACTTTTCCACGGGATGAGTGTAGTCTTCGAGACATCGATGTAGTCCTTTGCTGTAAGGCGAAATCCGACGGGGAAGAATATCGGCGGCAACACCTTGCCCGTGGAGGCCACGACGCCCAAAAACATTACCGAGGCCGGGTGCTTTGACCTCGATACTGACCTTGCAGGATCATCTGGGGCTGGCCGAAGTCCAAGTAGCGGTCGTTTCGTCGGTTGACCACTGGATCGATGGTGAAGTTCTTCTCGTCTGAGAAGAACACGATATCGGGCGCTTTTTTATCAAATAATTCAGCAGCTACTTAGACCTCTTCAGACATTTTTTCTGGCCCACCTCAGATAACAGAGGTCGTCATTTGACAATTAGGGAGTGGCCTCCGGCCTTGCATACGACCTTGCGGACCGTCTTCGGGTCGACATCGTACTTCTTTGCGACGCACCTCATCGACTCGCGCGGGTGCTTCTTCAAGTAACGTTTGATGTTTTTTTCAGTGGTTCCTAAAGTTTTGGGCCTCTGATTTTTAGCTCGATTATCGACCAGAGGCTGGCCATCGTGAATCCGGTGTCGAACTTTGCAGACAGTCGTCCTGCCGACGCCCAAGGCCTTGCAAACGTAGCTAGTCCTGGTGCCGGTGCGCAGCAGAGGTTTGACGGACTCTTGCTTAAAGTTCGACATGTCAAAAAATCGAGTGATTTTCGCAAAACTGCCTTCTTTATCTTGTAGAAGATAAACAGACGCTTCGATTTTGGCGCAAAAATTTCAAATCGGTCAATTAGAAGTGTGACTAAAAGGTCTTAAACGTGATGTGCGCGAATTGGTTCCAGGATAACTCGGTACATGGGATAACTCAACACTGGATAACTGGGTACCGCGGAAAACTCGGTACACCGGATAACTGGGTACAACGGAAAACTCGGTAAAGGAAGATTCAGTACAAGAAAACTGGGTACACCGGATAACTGGGTACAACGGAAAACCCGGACAGGAAGATTCAGTACAAGATAACCGGGTACACCGGATAACGGTGCATTGGATGACTGCATAAACAGGATAACTGGTATAAATAGAAAAGTGAGTGTCAGGATGATGGGTGTTAGAAAAAGATTATTTGACAAAAACTGAAAACAACTGTGTTAAATTGCTTTTCTCAAAACGTTTTTGAAAGCATTAAAAATGTATCCTTTAGATTTTGGCTCGATTATTGATGTGATAAACACGCCAAGTCCTTGAAGTATTATCAAGAGGTTTTAAGGTATAGGTTTCCATGGCTATGAAGTTAGTCAGATTTAACTATGAAGTTAGTCAGATTTAACTATGAAGTTAGTCAGATTTAACTCACAGTTTATGGAACGGTGCCATGCCAAATATGGTCAATAATGCTTCAGAGTCAATGACTCATATAATGTGGTGTACCCTATTATCTGGTTTGCCAACTTATCCGTTGTTCCCACTTACTCGTTGTACCCAGTTATCTTGTACTGAATCTTCTTGTACCGAGTTTTCACTTGTACCCAGTTATCCGATGTACCCAGTTATCTTGTACTGAACTTCCTGTACCGAGTTTTCCGCTGTACCCAGTTATCCGGTGTACCGAGTTTTCCGCGGTACCCAGTTATCCAGTGTTGAGTTATCCCATGTACCGAGTTAACCGAGTTATCCTGGAACCGCAGAGAACGTTTTCGGAACTCTCCTCAGTCGAGATCTGAAGCTCGGAGAGCTCAGATATATCTACATACATTGCTTCTCGGAAGTCAATAAATACTCATGATAAGGAATTAGTATTCGACTCCTAT
>CM021322.1:10693344-10752903 GCA_010645155.1 Tigriopus japonicus
TTTTTTGCCACATTTTATGGAACGGTGCCACGCCAAATATGGTCAATAATGCTTCAGAGTCAATGACTCATATAATGTGGTGTACCCTATTATCTGGTTTGCCCACTTACTCGTTGTACCCAGTTATCTTGCTTGTACTGAATCTTCTTGTACCGAGTTTTCCGTTGTACTCAGTTATCCGATGTACCCAGTTATCTTGTACTGAATCTTCCTGTACCGAGTTTTCCGCTGTACCCAGTTATCCGGTGTACCGAGTTTTCCGCGGTACCCAGTTATCCAGTGTTGAGTTATCCCATGTACCGAGTTATCCTGGAACCGCGCGAATTAAATCCCCACCCGGTATATTTCATTTGAGAAAAATGGACATACTCTTCGTGATTCAGACTGTTTCCATAGATGTCAGTGACACCTATTGTAGCTTGTGTCATTCAACAGTTTATAACTAAGGTTTGGACATGGATGAGTTGAATCTAAGCACAACTTTTGAGCTGGAAAAGTATTTTTTTATAAAATGCTTGACATTTGTTTTTTTAATTTTTATTAAAGATTTTCTAACATAATAGTTATTTTTACAGTTGGTGTAAAACATGACCCCTTCGGTTGCTTTTTAAGCCCCTTTTTCATCGTTTAAACATGTCTTCACTTTTACAAATAGTGAACATTGTTTGAAAAACAAGTTCCCCAAAACACATTCTCAACCTTGTTTCATTTGCTTTGGTAGGAAACTTGTTTCTTCCGGAACCAATTATTTTGAACGAAACCACCAGAGCTCCCAAGTATGGTGCAATAAAAGCTCTCAAAGACTCCCTATGTGATAACGTTGGCAAAGACGTTTGGTCTGGTCCAAATTACTCTGAAGGATGGTTTACTTTTGATCTTCGATTTTTCAAGCACATTCGGAAAGTTTTAATCCGAAACTCTCAAAATGGCAAATTTCGTTACAGGTTGGTACTTACACGCATTATTTATATTGTTGAAAGCAAATCCAAATTTAATTACAGATCAACCAAAGACTACTCAGTACTCGTCTCTAACCAATCAAATCCTTTTGATTGGGTGGAGATAGCTTCAGGGACTTTGGACAGACCCTCATACCAAAATATTTGCACAATTCCGTTGGTGGAAACCATTCTGCCCGGTGATGGGGTTGTTGCTCGTTTTGGAAAATTTCATGCCAAAACTCACTATGGATTTGGTTCAATGCTGATCTTTTTGGGGCTTGAATGAGAGTTTCTATGCGGCGCAACGAACTCTTGGTGCGGTATTTCTTAGACCGCAAAGTGTCGTCGCGGAATTTTGATTGCCACGTCTTTTGGTGCGTCTTCATGGAGCGGTAATCCACTTTAGTGCACGTGATAAAAGAAAAAAAAGAAAAAAATGTGATGAGATATCAAGAGTACGTTTATTTCAATATGGAGTCGGAGAAGAAGTGGTTGGACAAAGAGGTAGAACGAGAATAACCGGTATTGGAAGAGGTAGGAAAGAGTACGCTTAGGAAGGAGAAAGGTAGAGGGTGTTGAAGGGAATACTTATCATCTCCCCCCTAAAGATAGCGGCAGAAGACATGACATATTTTTATTAAAAATTAAAACTTGAATCGGACTGTCTTCTGACGTGAGCGAGAGCTGCGACGGAGAATGGATCTGTCCGAAAGATCAGGGTCGCCATTTGGATCGGAAGAACATTTTTCCATCGTAATCGGTCGGAGGTGTTTTCGATTTCGACGTCATAAGAACGGCCGTCTTTTCGAGCATGGATGATAAGACCCGAGCGATTCCACTTTTTGCTTCGGGGATCCTGAATCAAAACAGTGTCGTGAGGTTGGAGCGGTTTGAGCGTGGTGGTGTGAGTGTCGAATCGGTCTTTGACCTTTTCACGCTCCTCCCCACGGCGAATGAGGGCTTGGCTCCAAGCTTGGTCAGACAAGCGATTATAGTAGGCCGGGTGACCGGGAATGCGGGTACGGAGGCCACGACCGAAAAGCCATTGGGCTGGGCTAAGTCTATCGGTTCTTGGCACGTTTCGCCAGGCCAAAAGCGCTTGACGAAAGGCTCGCCAATCATTGCCATGCTTTTGGAGCAAGGTTTTCATGGCCTTTACCGCGGATTCGGCATGGCCATTGGAAGCGGGATGGTAGGTCGACGAGAGCTCGTGATCGATGTGGGTCCGGCGGCAAAATTCGTCGAAGTCTCCACGAAACTGCGGTCCACCGTCGGAGCGTAATCGCTGAGGGATACCATAATCCACGAACCAGTCCTCCAAAATGTGATTGATGGTTCCGGTGTCCAATCGCGAAAGTCGTGCCACGCACGGCCAACCCGAAAATCGATCGACCATGATCAGGTAATGAACGCCGGCACTGTGAAATAGATCCACTGAAATGGCTTCAAATGGACGGAGGGAGGGCAGTGGATTGGATGAGCGGCTCTGGAGATTGACTCGGTCGAAATTCTTGACATTGAGCGCATGAACTAATGACCTGCTCAATGTCATTGTTCATGCCTGGCCAAAAGTAGAGGCTACGGGCCAGATCGCGGGTCCGGCGGATGCCTTGATGGGATTGGTGAAGGTCACGGAGAATGTTGGGACGAGATTGCTTCCGAAGAAGGATCCGATGGCCTTGAAGCACCAGAAGGCCGGTATCGGGGTCCAATGACAAGCTGTCCCATTGCTTGGAAAGCATTTTGGCCGGATGAGATTGGGGTAAGTATTTAGGTGAATTACCGGCGAGGAATGTCGAAATAACGGCTTGATAATTTATATCCTCTTTAGCTTGAGCGGCAATGGAAAGGACGGCTGCATCTGAGCTGGATTCCATCTGAATGGCGGACAAGAGGATTGAGGAAGAGGGCTCAACGAGTGAATCGTCATCCTGGACATTTTCATCCTCAAAGAGGGGATACCGCGAAAGCGTGTCGGCAATCCGATGATTTTTCTAATCGTTAATCACCGATGTCAAAGATGAGTGACGTCACACCTCTCAGGTTAAATTTAGGTTAAGTTAGGTTTGAATGAAGTTAAAGTAGGTTTAAATTAGGTTAGGTTAGGTTTAAGTTAGGTTAGGTTAGGTTTAGTTAGGTTAGGTTAGGTTTAAGTATGGTTAGGTTAGGTTTAAATTTGGTCAAATGTGACGTCACTTATCTTTGACATCGGTGATTACCGGTTACAGATGATTTTTCCCTGGAATCCATTCGATATTAAAGGTATATCCAGCAGTCTTCATCAAGATGCGTTGAAGGCGCGGGTTGTCCACGGCTGCCAGATTCGAGCCTTTGAAGATGCCCAATAAAGGACGATGATCGGTAATGACGGTGAATTGCATGCCTGCGAGATACATTCGACAGTGCACGATCGCCCATTGTACCGCTAGTGCTTCCAACTCACACACAGCGTAACGTGTTTCAGCCTCCTTTAGATACCGCGATCCACATTGGATTAAATTGGATCGGCCATCTGGACGGGTTTGGAGAAGGGCGTATCCCAGACCTTTGAGGCGTGACGCATCGGTCAGAAGAGAGGTCGGAAGAGAGGGATTGAAATGAGCCAAGACAAGACCATTGGGATTGGTGAGTATGGTCTTGACTGCTTGAAACGCCTCTTGGTGTTCGGGTAACCACTGATAGGCAATGTCCTTCTTCAAAAGATTGCGTAATGGTTGAGAAGCGTGGGCTAAATCCGGAACAAAGTGTCCCAGTTGGTTGGCCAAACCTAAGAATGATCGAAGATCTGTCAAATTGGCAGGAGCCGGGAACTTCGATATTGTGGCCACCTTGGATGGATCCGGACTGACTCCATCTCGACTTATGATGTAGCCAGCGAATTTAACTGAAGATCCAACTTGAGCTTTGTCTTTGGAGAGGGTAATATTGTGGTCTTGACAGCGTTGAAGAACGGCTTTGGTTTTCTGGATGAGGTCTTCTTCGGATTCCCCACAGATCAAGATGTCATCCACGATTTTTCGGACACCAACTAGGCCAGAAAGGGCCCGATCTCCTCTCGCACAGAACTCATCCCCAGATGCGTTCAATCCCATAGGGGCTCAGCAAAAGCGGTATCGACCAAACGGCGTGGGGAAGGTTGTGAGCTGTTTGGATTTTTCGTCAAGTTTGACTTGCCAGTAACCTTTGACAGCATCAAAGACCACGAACCAAATAGAATTGGGTGGAATGGACGTGATGATGTCCATGGCCGTCGAAAACGGATGAATGGGCCTCTTCACAAATTTGTTGAGACCCGTGTAATCCACAACAATTCTCACAGAGCCATTCGCCTTGGGCACAACGAGGCATGGGCTGACCCAATCAGATGGTTCCGTCACGCTCACCATGATACCAGAGGAAGTCATGAAGTTCAATTCCTCCTTTGTCATATCTTGATAAGCAAAGGGGATATTACGGGCCACATTTACACGAGTGGGTGTGATTGGGATGTCATCTCGGAGGTGGATGACCATGGGGTCGCCTTTCATGGGCTTCAATTCTTGGGAGGAATCAAAAACGGATTGAAATTCTTCCATGAGTGCCTTGACACAATCTTCAATTTTGTTTCCAGGGACTTCAGGAGAGGAAGAACGGATCTGGACGAGTGAAGAGACCACATCATTGGAATGGACATCCTCAGGAAGTAAGGGAAATGTTGTGGGGATCATGCCAAGATCGATCATTGCATGCCAAGATATAAGGAGTTGGTCATGGAGATCTGGCGTCACGTAAAGAGGAACTGACGTCTTGTATTTTCCCAAATGAGTAATGGTTAGATCCACGGCACCATAACAACGCATCTTTGAATTGTTTGCAGCCCGGATGGAGCGGGATCTGGACTTGTCGACCTTGATGCCATAAATCCGTGTGAGATTGGCAGAGATCAACGTCTCTGTTGCACCAGTATCGGGCAAAATATCCATTTGGAAAGGAGTGCCACTTGGAGGAAAGATATGGACAACGGTTGTTGGAGTGGGACGGGCTTTGAGCATGTTAACCCGGATGATCGAAGAATTTATGGGGTCCATGGGTTTGGATGATATACGATCCCTAGATTTGGACCTCCCACGCCAAAGTTGTCCTCCAGCGCAAACAGAGGCAAAATGACCAGGTTTTTGGCACTTGCTACAAGTCTTGTTGAGAGCTGGACAATGCTCTCTCGATTTTCCTCCACGGTGAGTTTCATTGCCACATCCCACGCATTTGCCTTGGAGAGGATTAGATTTCGACAATTGATCAGGTTTTTGGGATGGTTTGGGTTTAAATTTCGATCGTTTGTAGGAGGACGTGGCCGCAATCATGGTTGGTGGAGGTTTATCCACGATGGATTTCTCCACGACGTTAGCGGATTCCCACGCCATTGCGGTCCGATAAAGAAGATCACGGGAAGGGTCGGATTGACGAAGAAATTCTTCGCGCAATTTACGGTCGGAATTCCCAGTGACCAAACGAAGAATGAAGAGGTCGTCCTCCTTGATCGTCGATAATTCAGCTTCCTGGCCCTCCAATTGCAACCGAAGGTACCAGTCGCTGAATTTTTCACCAGGCTGCTGGTCACACCGAAAAAAATTGTAACGGCGGGTAAGCAATGGGATGTGTTGAACGAAAATTTCCCGTAATTTGGCAACGCATCCATCGTTCCCAAGGACTGGTGTGTCTTCTTTTACCTTGATGGAAAGCATCTGCTGGAGTTTAAGTTCCAGACAAGATCGAAGGTATCCTTGCTGTTCCTCAACAGGGAAGGTGTCCATGTGATTGGAGGAATAAAACAAGTTGAAACTCGTGTTCCATGAACGAAACTCGGCCAAGGTGCATGACGAAGACAATCTTTCCGGTTTTAATGCCAGATTGATCTTGGGGATCGAAGGAGTAGATGGCATGGTTGATGACGGTGGATTAACCCTGATATGAGCGCGGATTCCGTTTGAAGTCTTGAGGACGCGCTCACGAAGCTTGGACATCTTGTTTGAGAATTGGGTGAGAAGGGAATCCTCTTTCGTGAACGTCTCATGATCCAAGGTTGCGGTAGAATCCACAAGTGTTTCCTCCAGACTGTTGAAGGCAGTCTCCACCTTGGTGAAGAGGTCATCAATCCTCTTAAGGATTGAGATGTCGAAGTCGGACGAGGTCAACGAATCCACATCGGAAAGGAAGGAGTCACACGCGTTCAAATGTCGAGTGAAGACGCTCCTCCTAGAGATCAACGATTGTTTGATCACGTCCATAGTTGAAGATATTACGTACAAAGAGTCGTGGGTGTGGTGGAATGATCGAACCACAGATGAGATCCGTGAAAGATGTGCGTGGCCTCAGGATGATGAGGGCACAAACGAATCAGAGAAGGACGGGGTTCCACGTGGGGAGTGATCCGTGAAAGATGTGCGGGTCCTCGGTACGGAAGAGGGCACAAACGAATCCACGAAGGAACAGTTCCACCAGGATGAATGTGATCCAGAGGGGTGGAAGATGGGGCGAAAGTCCTTAAAACTGCTGCGTGGAAATCAGATTCCCTCTGGGAGCGTAGGTTCGAATCCTACCGACTGCGCCATGATGAGATATCAAGAGTACGTTTATTTCAATATGGAGTCGGAGAAGAAGTGGTTGGACAAAGAGGTAGAACGAGAATAACCGGTATTGGAAGAGGTAGGAAAGAAACTCTCTTAGGTAGGAAAGAAAAAGACTCTTTTTTATTCATACGAACGTTATTTGCTTACAAAAACTTGTTACAAAGATTTCTCTAACTGGTGCAAAGTTAGCGAATTGGATTGTCAGTTGACAAGTGATTGTTTTCATTGTGGACTACAATCTGTAATCTGTAAACAATTGTGGTTAACAAACCGATTTTGATGACTTAAAATTGCATAAACATTACTCATAAGTAGGGCTGCACAAAAAATTGAAATAAATTCGCCAACAAATGCTGAAAAACTGCCAAAACCTCATAAAAATGCAAAAATTCCAAACAACATTACTGGAACATTTGGACAAAAAAAAATGCGCTAAAAACAAAGCCTATTATGAAAATAGCTATGTTGTGGATGAGCAGACTTGTCAGGTGAAGCATTTCACCCTTCACCAACTTTAAAGATTTGTTAAATCAATCAAAATTAGGGGCAATAAAAATCGATTACACATTTATTGTTTTTTTTTAATTGAAAAATTTGCAGATTTACTGTGTTAAAAATGGGTATTGTAAACTTGAGTGTGCTAAGAACTGTTTAGTTTGGTACTTTACTCTTTTGACACAATCACCAAAAATGCAAATCAATAAGATAAAACGCACCAAATTACGATAAAGACACCTGAAAATGCAAATCAATAAAAAGTGCAAAAATGGACAAATTTCGGGAAAAATGAAACAATATCAATTTTCCTGAAATGTACAGCCCTACTCATAAGTGTTACCTGAGGCTGTGAAAAAGGCTCAAAAGAACACACTTGTAACCAAAATAACATCGATCTTTTGCTGTGGAATACCTTAAGAACAAATCCTCAAACTGAACGGGATGAAATTCCGCACATTGACTGATCACTAGGGTCCGGAAAAATATTTGCAAAGTGACAAAATATCAGTGACAGAATTGATATTCCTCAATTTAGCCTGAAATATTTTTTCTGACTCAAATATTCGAGAAAATATTTATTTTTTCCTTGAAAGAGCCAAAATATTCAAAAAATCGAGGAAAAACGGAGAAATATTTTTAAAATATTTTATATTTCAAAAAAAAATATTTCTGGGCCCTCCTGATCACACAAAAATGGCTGATGACACAAAATAAGTTTGTGGAAGGAATAGGAATGGTCAGGACTCAAAAAAGTCTAGATGATGGCTTGAAGCAAGTCTAGTATTGGGTTAAGAGAGTAACATTGCTTTAGACAGGATGATATTCCACACAATGACATATGGTGCGGCAAAATTTGATGTACCACTCAAAGTTAATGGAGGTTGTGATATTGAGCAGGTATCTTATGTTAAGGAGTTGTAATCCAAGATGATGGAAAATTAATTCTATGAGCATATCCAGTTGAAAGTGGGGAAGGCATTTCATGCCTCCATGGCAGAGTCGACAACGGAATCCCAGCATGCACTGGAACAACGTCAACGACAGAATCCCAGCACACACTGGGGCATCCCAGCACACATAGGGGCAGAGTCAACGGAATCCCACCACACACTGGGGCAGGGTCGATGGAGTCCCGTCACACACAGGGGCAGGGTTGATGGAATCCCACCACACACCGGGGTAGGGTCAACGGAATCCCACCACCGACTTGGGCAGAGTCGACGGAACCCCACCACCGACTGGGGCAGGGTCAACGGAATCCCACCATGCATTGGTACAGGGTCGACGGAGTCCCATCATGCACTGGGGCAGGGTCCAGACCAAAATGATATCAGTCTTTTGGTTTGGGATATCTTAGAACAAATACTCCAATTGAAAGGGATGAAATTCAGCAATTTGACTAATCACACAAAAATGGCTGAAGACTGGGGTGCAGATTTCGGGCAAATAAGATTTTATGCCCAAAAACATGTTTATTTGCTATATGTTAGCTTTTAAAATTTATTTGCTATTTTTCATTTTATTTGCCATTTTTGAGCAAATAAATACAAAATATGTCAGCTTCAGGGGATTTTTTTTTGTTGCGGATTTTCTTCTACCGCTACAAGGAATGCGATTCCTTGTAAACAAGGATTTCTCCAGACAACTTCAATCCGATCCCCAACAGGATTCGATCCTGCGCCGTCTGGGGAAGCACTTACACTCGGCTCTTATAAGAACGCATTAGTACGCGCGGCCACTCTGGCTTCCTTTCGTTCGTTGGACATGGCCACTGCAACACCAAATCAGTTCCAGGCCAGGACTTCAATTTTGACTCTTCACGCACGTGGAATGAGAACTTGCGATATAGCAAGGCAATTGTGCTGCGATCTGAAGACTGTCTACAACACTATCGCCAGAGGCACCGCAGAGGTCCCCAAACGAGCCAGGGTGAAGCCTGTGAGGACTGGGGAGCTCATCAACTCTGTCCAAGGTGTGGTGGAGGATCGTGAAGGCAAGGCCACGATCTGCGGCCTTGCCAGGGAGTTTGGGAGCACCAGAAGGACCATGAACCGCTTTGTCAATGAGGACCTTATGTTGAACAGCTTCAAGAGAGTCCCCAGGCAGGCTTTAAAGCCCATTGACAAGGTGAAGAGGCTGGAGAGGTCAAAGGCCATTTTGAACAAGTTGAAGCAAAATCCCACCGAAGTTGCCTTGGTGTTCTTTGATGAGACTCCATTCTCACTTGGTGAGTTGGTCACCAATAAGACCAGGTTCTACCTTGCAAAGGCCCACACAAAAGTGCGGCAAAATTTGATGTACCACTCAAAGTTAATGGAGGTTGTGATTTTGAGCACGTATCTTATATTAAGGAGTTGTAATCCAAGACGATGGAAAATTCGATGAGCATAACCAGTTGAAAGTGGGGAAGGCATTTTATGCCTCCATGGCAGAGTCGACGGAATCATGCCTCCATGGCAGAGTCGACAATGAAATCCCAACACGCACTGGGGTAGGGACAACGACAGAATCCCAGCACACACTGGGGCAGGGTCGACGACAGAATCCCGACACACACTGGCAGGGTCAACAACAGAATCCCAGCACGCACTGGGGCAGAGTCAACGGAATCCCACCACACACCGGGGCAGGGTTGATGGAATCCCACCATGCACTGGGAGAAGATCAATGGAGTCCCATCACACACAGGGGCAGGCTTGACGGAATCCCACCACGCAATGGGGAAGGTTCAGCGGAATCCCATCACGCACTGGGGCAGATTTGAGGGAATCCCACCACGCACTGGGCAGGGTTAAGGGAATCCCACCACGCGGATGTGGGGTAGGGTCAACGACAGAATCCAAGCACACATTGGGGCAACGTCGATGACAGAATCCCAACACACACTGGGGCAGGGTCAACGACAGAATCCCAGCACGCACTGAGGCAGAGTCAACGGAATCCCAACACACACCAGGACAGGGTTGATGGAATCCCACCATGCACAGGGGCAGGGTCGACGGAATCCCACCACTGACTGGGGCAGAGTCGACAGAACCCCAACACCGTGTGGGGCAGGGTCGACGGAATTCCCGCACGCACTAGGGCAGTGTCAACAGAATCCCACAATGCACTGGGAGAAGGTCAATGTAGTCCCATCACACACAGGAGCAGACTTGACGGAATCCCACCACGCATTGGGGCAGGTTCAGCGGAATCCCATCACACACTGGGACAAGGTTGACGGAGTTTCATCACGCACAGGGGCTGGGTCGACGGAATTCCACCACGCACTGGGGCAGGGTTGAGAGAATCCCACCACGCACTGGGCAGGGTTGAGGGAATCCCGCCACGCACTGGGCAGGGTTGAGGGAATCCCGCCACGCACTGGGCAGGGTTGAGGGAATCCCACCACGCACTGGGGCAGGTTCAGCGGAATCCAATCATACACTGGGACAAGGCTGACGGAGTTTCATCACGCACAGGGGCTGGGTCGACGGAATCCTACCACGCACTGGGGCAGGGTTGAGGGAATCCCACCACGCACTGGGCAGGGTTGAGGGAATCCCACCACGCACTGGGCAGAGTTGAGGGAATCCCACCAAGTACTTGGGCAGGGTCGACGGAATCCCAGCACGCAGTGGGGCAGGGTCGACGGAATTCCTTAGTGGTGGCCTCAATTGACTGACCTTGGGTGGCCTCGATCAACAGGTGTAGGGTGGCCTCAATCAACAGGCATAGGCTTGATGAGCATATCCAGTTGAAAATGGGAAAGGCATTTCAAACGTGTGGATGTGTGGATGTGTGAAAAGGCATTTCAAGTCCAGAGATAGCGTTACGATGCTAACTCTATACAAGATCGTTCAGCCTCATCTTGAATATACTTCACCACTTGGGCTCTAATGTGTTCGGCAGATAAATTATAAATAAATGGAACAAAATTGAAAGGAAGACGTTAAATCAAAGTCATGAAATAAAAAAAACACCTACAACTGTTAACGTGTCGCAAACATTGTCTGACAAATGGAAAAAATATCCTCAACTGTAAACTGAACAACCTAACCTCAAAAATGGATGTAGCCTGCTGCCGTCATAACAAAATATCGAAAAAAGCAAAAGAAGAGGAGTCATGAAAGCTTGTTCTTCAATATTGACCCTTCATAAGAAAAAATGATCTCTGTTTAGAAACTGATCTGATGATTATTTTTTTCTGCTCTTTGAGGCTCAGTGATTACGCAATCAAATTTAATAGAAAATATTTCAATACGGGGATATGGTTGTAGCGCATTTGACTAACGCGCGACCGAGCTGTGCTCGGGTTCATGGGTTCGATCCCAGGTCTCCCCCCCACCCCTCTGTCTAGTGGATATCACGCCTCGAACGGCGCCTCCTGAACCCAGAATGGGCCCCCCTCGACGTATAATATATCCAATGAGAGGATGATTCTCGCAATAAACATTATTATATTTCAATACAATTTTTAATTCAATGTTATGCCTGTTATTGCTTGCTGTTCCGTTTCTTTTGAAACTCCCTGTAAGCAACTTTCTACTCGTTGCACTTCCGTGAATACGAGGCATGATTTTTTGTTCCGGTATTATCGAGCACGCTTGATGCGCTCATATGATTGAATGACATGACAAAAGTTTTTGACAGACATCTCCTTTTACCTTAGCGAAAGCTGAAGAGATAGTGAATATAGAGATTCTTAAAAATGATTGACCAAATGTTTTGTGTTAAGAATTCTGACTTTAACATTCCTGATGTTAAATCACTGTGAGTTGGGATGGATGCAGCAGATTTTCAGCAAACAAAATTTTCATGACAAAAAAGTGATTAACAGGGTTAGATAATTTTTTTAATACAATTCTTGATTCAGCCCACTATTCAAGGGTTGTATGTACAGATCTGCCAAAAGTGACTCCTTGGTAGACAAAATATCATATAAATGTGAATTTTATGCACTAACGGCAATGATGAACTTTCTTTACAAGGAATCCCATTCCTTTTAGCGGTAAATCTGCTTTTGGGGTTGGTTGCGGATTTTCCATTACTTGCTAAGTCTGCAACTCAAAAAATATAAAAAGCAAAGTGGGCGAAAAACTAGAAGCTGCCGTTGTATTTTTTCGTTCAGGGGTCAATTTTTTATTGCGTACTAACTCAGATTATTTTGCTTTGTCGGTTAAATATTATCTGTCTGGCTTTAAAGTAGAAAATGTGTCCAAATACAGATTCTAGATTAAAAACTAGCAATTAAAATCAAATTGGGTTAGAAAGGCAAAAAATGAAAAATACAACTCAAGTACAATTTTTAAAACGCAGAAACAAGCCAGTGCATTTTAAAAACAACAAATGATATTCTTCATTTTAAAGCAGGACACCGTTCTGCTGAATAAATATTTTCTTTTAGTTTTTCTCGGTCTCAGCCACTTTCAACTCCACATCTACAAAAACTCAAACCAAATGTCAATCTGTCTTTGCAAAATATTGTCTGCGTAAAAAAGAGCTCAAAAGCTTCATTGACAGTAATCAATCCGTCATGTGAGAAGCCAGAGTCGTGGAAAAGTATAGTTTGAAGAGAATGACCTAATCAAGAACACCCAACAACCATCAGATAAATTCCTTTTGATTGGACCCCTTGATAGAGTGTCACTTGGACAACTAAGAAACTTCATTGTCCCACACACATTATAGAGCTATAATGGATTACTTCCCAAGACTGATTGCGAACCTCATATCAAGCCTATTTTTCCTGGCGAATGATTCAACAAGTATTATTATTGAAGCCAACACCGATTTGATCATCAGGGGTACCACAGTGGCTCCAAATTTTTTCCGTCCAGAAGAACAATGTTAGTGTTTTAAGTACAAACCCTTTTATTTTTGGAATTTCCAACACATTTTGCACCTTTTCCGGCATGTTTTTCTGTTCCTTTAATTCACTTTGTTTTGAAAGTCCTAAGAAATTTTCCTTCCGGGTTTTTTGTGATGGGTTTTTGTCTCATTATTTCCTTCCCAGTTGAAGGATCTTATTTGATCAAAAAAGGGTGTAAAGACCGTTAAAAGTTTTGACCGACATTTTTGATTGGGATCAGTGTTGCCAGATGCAGGGTAATTACCCATTTCTGGGGTAATTTTGACATAAATTGGGTATCAAATTTGGCCATTGGGTATTACCCAAATCTCTTAAATCTGGGGTAATTTGCTCCTTCGCTCTGAAAAAGTGAAATTACAGCCTTTTCAGTAATTTTTCCCCAATACCAACATTGCCCAAAGTTGAAATATTTCCTTATTATGCCAACATTTGAAAACAAAGGAAACCAAGTTCCTTCAAATCTTCTTGAGTCAAGAATTGCCGTTTTTTCGTCCAAATCTAGTTTTTGTGGCAAAATGTGTTTCTTTGCCCAATGAAAAAATAATTCAGAGGCACTAATCTTGAGTCGAAAATGGAAGGACTGATGTCAGGGTACTTAATCAGACATGATATGATGATGACAAAAATATATTTGATTTCCCCACCTCCATAGTGGATCCAGTGGATATGTCGCCTCAAACGGCGCCTCTTGAGAACCCAGAATGGGCCCGTAGAAAAACATCTAAAATTTTCATGAACAGTTCAAAGTACTGAATGAAGATTTTTCCATGACGTTCATAAACGTGATTAAGATTGGAAGCAGAAATAGAAGACAAATAGAATGTATTAGAATTAGTTCTTCACAAGTGTCCTTGCAAGTAATGATTTTAAAAAAATGTTTGCTGTCCAAAATTTGTGAAAGTTTTTTTAATTTCAAAATTTTAGTTTATTTCGTGTAGTTACTACATATTTCCAAAAGAAGGTTTCTTCCTCTTTTAAAAATCGTCAAATTAATTTGCGAACCTTAGACGACCAGAATTTATTTTCAAAGTACAATCACTAAAATTTGGAGTCTATCAGTCGTAAAAGTTACAAAAATGGAAAAATGATAAATTTAAGTTCTTTTTTCTTTTTTTTAAATCTGATTGTATTCTTGAAGCAAACAAAAATTCAGATTTTAACTTTAATTTTGATTCAAGAATTCAAGGAATATATTAAAATAATAGACGCTCTTGATACCAGCAACAAAAAAACGGCGATTTTTCTAAATTCTAAATTAAAACTATATTTTTTGAAATAAGCTGAAAATGGCAAAATATCTAAAATAAATGTTCGTAAATTCTATTTCATATTTTTGCCCCCTCTGTCATGGTGGATAGTTTGTAAAAGCCTTTTCTGTGTGTTTGTTGGATTATTTTGTGTCTATGGCCTGCCCAAATGTTGAGGCAATTTATCCCAAAAATGAGTAGTTTTGCAACTTTGGAATTTTTTTTGGGTAATCTATGGCGTAAGCTACAACTTTTCTGGGGTATTTTTCAAAAAAGAATATGAAACCACTGATTGGGATATGCATAACAAAACCGGAAGTAGGTACGAACGATGGAGAATGGAGGGGGGTTGCTGAATCTTTCAGAAACTTTTGCAGCTGCATTTACGACTTTTGTTTAGGCACTTTATTTGGTGTACTATTTCTTCTTTCAACCTTTCGTAGTAAGACTTTAAAGTTAATTTTGAAATAATCAGTTTTGATTTCATAACCTTTGGTATTTTAACAATGCCATCTGCAAGCAGAATTTATCCTTACGGTAGAGCAGAGTAGTTGAATAATGTTATTAATCTCAATTTGATTTGCGTTGTTAGCAAATTTTATTGACGTTAATTTCAATGAATGATAAGTCAATGACATTGTTCACCAATTGCTAACATTCTTGACGACTAAAAACAATAACGGCAAAGCTGCTGCCAAATTGAGATCCTTAAAACTTTTTTTTGACATTTTTCGCCCTCTGTTGTTGTTTGAATCTTGGTCTGCAAAGGCTTTTGACTGTGTTTTTCTGTAGCAATGCCATGAAGATTATACAGTAATCATATTTTCACTTACATACTTCACATGCTTTTTTTCCTCTCTTGATAATGGAATTGCTTTAACTGGTCGCAGTGCACTAGTGTTTTTTTGATCCGTATTAGTCGCTCTTTAAATTCCAAAAACTTTTGGGACCAGTTTTTAAGTTAAAAAATACTGCTGCTCTTTTCTATTTTTTTAATTTTTAATTAATATGTTAAGCGTGCGAAAAAAAATTCACTGATTTTCCCAAAACAAATAATTTAATTCATTTCAAAAAAGCTAAAAAATATTAAAAAATATTCCCCCATTTGTATCAAAAATCGTAATATTGAAATTAAAGATGCATTAAGTCATTCTGGTAATCATTATTTGTAATTCAGCTACAACTCAGCACATTTACATATTTCTGGCATAAAAAATTGAAATAAGAACCTCTTATAAATTCTCCTCTGTAAAGTTGGTCCGCCTGTGACGAGATGATGTGGCAAAGACGAGTTTGTGCTTGGAAAAGGACCTTTCGACATCAGCAGATGCTACTGGACAAAACTTGAGGTCCGACACATCCAATGAACTCCACCCTGAGGGACAAAAGGCATCTTCACCTCCTTTGTGCACCAGGGCCACTTGTTGCAAGGTTGTGAGGCCTTCGTTCTATGCAACAACCTGGTTCATTCTTTTTAAATTCCATTCCTTTTTGATCAAAAAGGCCCAATAAAGGGCCAAAAACTTGAAAATTGGACCAAAAAAGGAGCAAAAAATTGAAAATTGGACCAAAGAGAGGCAAAAATTGTAAATTGGCGCTGAAAGGGGCGCAAAAATGAAAATTGGGCCAAAAAGGGGCAAAAAATTGAAATTTGGGCAAAAAGGGGCAAAAAATTGACAATTGGGCATAAAGTGGCAACAAATTGAAAATTGGACCAAAAAGGGGCACAAAATTGAAAATTGGACCAAAAAGGGGCAAAAATTTGAAAAATAGGGCACAAAGGGGCAGAAAATTGCAAATTGGACCAAGAAGGGGCAAAAAATTAAAAATTGGACCAAAAAGGGGCAAAAAACTGAAAATTGGACCAAAAAATGGCAAAAAATTGAAAAATAGGGCACAAAGGGGCAGAAAATTGAAAATTGGACCAAGAAGGAGCAAAAAATTAAAAATTGGACCAAAAAGGGGCAAAAAATTGAAAAAGGGGCATAAAGGGGCAAAAAATTGAAAATTGGGCACAAAGGGGCAAAAAATTGAAAATTGGACCAAAAAGGGGCAAAAAATTGAAAAAGGAGCAAAAAATTAAAAATTGGACCAAAAAGGGGCAAAAAACTGAAAATTGGACCAAAAAGGGGCAAAAAATTGAAAAATAGGGCACAAAGGGGCAGAAAATTGAAAATTGGACTAAGAAGGGGCAAAAATTAAAAATTGGACCAAAAAGGGGCAAAAAATTGAAAATTGGGCACAAAGGGGCAAAAAATTGAAAATTGGACCAAAAAGGGGCAAAAAATTGAAAATTGGGCACAAAAGGGGCAAAAAATTGAAAATTGGACCAAAACGGGGCAAAAAATTGAAAATTGGGCAAAAAGGGGCAAAAATTGAAAATTGTGCATAAAGGGGCAAAAAATTGAAAATTTGACCAAAAAGGGGCAAAAAATTGAAAATTGGCGCTGAAAGGGGCGCAAAAATGAAAATTGGGCCAAAAAGGGGCAAAAAATTGAAAATTGGGCATAAAGCGGCAACAAATTGAAAATTAGACCAAAAAGGGGCACAAAATTGAAAATTGGACCAAAAAGGGTCAAAAAATTGAAAATTGAACCAAAAAGGGGCAAAAAATTGAAAAATAGGGCACAAAGGGGCAGAAAATTAAAAATTGGACCAAGAAGGGGCAAAAAATTAAAAATTGGACCAAAAAGGGGCAAAAAATTGAAAATTGGGCACAAAGGGGCAAAAAATTGAAAATTGGACCAAAAAGGGGCAAAAAATTGAAAATTGGGCACAAAAGGGGCAAAAAATTGAAAATTGGACCAAAACGGGGCAAAAAATTGAAAATTGGGCAAAAAGGGGCAAAAATTGAAAATTGTGCATAAAGGGGCAAAAAATTGAAAATTTGACCAAAAAGGGGCAAAAAATTGAAAATTGGCGCTGAAAGGGGCGCAAAAATGAAAATTGGGCCAAAAAGGGGCAAAAAATTGAAAATTGGGCATAAAGCGGCAACAAATTGAAAATTAGACCAAAAAGGGGCACAAAATTGAAAATTGGACCAAAAAGGGTCAAAAAATTGAAAATTGAACCAAAAAGGGGCAAAAAATTGAAAAATAGGGCACAAAGGGGCAGAAAATTAAAAATTGGACCAAGAAGGGGCAAAAAATTAAAAATTGGACCAAAAAGGGGCAAAAAATTGAAAATTGGGCACAAAGGGGCAAAAAATTGAAAATTGGACCAAAAAGGAGCAAAAAATTGAAAATTGGGCACAAAGGGGCAAAAATTTGAAAATTGGACCATAAAGGGGCAAAAAATTGAAAAAGGGGCAAAAAATTGAAAATTGGGCAAAAAGGGTCAAAAATTGAAAATTGTGCATAAAGGGGCAAAAAAATGAAAATTGGACCATAAAGGGGCAAAAAATTGAAAATTGGCGTTTAAAGAGGCAAAAAATTGTAAATTGGCGCTTAAAGGGGCAAAAAATTGAAAATTGGCGTTTAAAGAGGCAAAAAATTGTAAATTGGCGCTTAAAGGGGCAACAAATTGACAATTAGACCAAAAAGGGGCAAAAAAATGTAAGAAAATTGATTTTAACAACCAATTTTTTTTATAACTTTTTAACGAAAACCCAAGAGTCCTGAATGTTTTAATGGTCTTGATAGCCTTAATTTTGATTTGCGCATGATGCAAATCAAATTTAATTTAGTCCAAATGTTCCTCAACTGCGTGATCTTTTTGCTTTTTTGATGTATTTTTAGTCGTTCTTACTTGCATTATTTGTGTAGTTCTAGTAGTTCCACATTTCTGGGATAATTTTGATATGAATTGAGTAGCTGTCAATTTTTAGCTTTTTAACAAGGGAATTCCATTCCTTTTAGCGGAAATAAAAAAATCCGCAACCCACCAAAAAAATAAAAATTAGACCGCCTCCTGGAAGAGCATTTCGTAAACATTGTTTCCTTCACAAAAAAATCCCTTCAAATGGGCAACAAACGCTTAAAATATGCTCCAAATTAATGTGAGGACACAAAATCCCGTATTTTTTACCCCTTTTGAGCAACTATTAAAACTTTCTTCAAACTATTTCGACATTATTAGCAATACAAATTTTAACTACTTTTGTCGAAAAAGCCAACTTGAAGGCACTGTTTACCCTCTTCGCTAACTAAACATCCGCCCATTAGCCATGCATTATAAAATAATATTGTTGAAACTTTCTCTGTATATTTAATAGATTATTTTGTGTTTAAGACTACAAAAACTCATGGAAAAAAAGGGGGATCAAAACATTGGCTTTTCCGTGAAGCTTTTAAAAAGCCAAACAAACCAAGAGAAAGAAAAAGGAGTCTTTGACAGAAATACTGTATATCGACGCAAGATTTTGTGCTCATTGGGTACAATATTTCATTTAATTTTCGACTGAGTTGTCCGTATGGGGACCCATTCTGGGTTTTAGTAGGCGGGTGTCCACTTGACATGGTAAAAGAGATATAAATTGCTTGCAAAATGAGTCTTCGTTTTAACTTTATCTTCCCATGGGACAGTGGCGACAAAAACGGCAAGTAATCAAAGATTCAAAAAAGCCAAACAACGTGACCGAGTTGACGCTTCTTTTCCATGAACTTCTTTACCTTCACCGCATGCATTTTTTATCTTTGAATTTGTCTCGCTTGTCTTTCCAGTGGCAATTTTTTGTCCCATTACACATCCATGGAGCCTCGGCAATGGTTTGAAATGTTGCTCAACATTCAAGTCTCCTTCTTTAAATCGTGATATTGACTTCCACGACCCAGAAGGAGAATGTGCACCCAATCAAATGATTTCATGTCCTGAAAAAGGCCAAAGATGTCGATCGGCAATTCAATCAATTGAATGTCCCCGAACCCATCCTCAAGCTATTGAAAATGGTTGTTGCGCTAGTCAAGAAACCATAGTTCAACCTGGATGTTCCCATCGTTTGCACAAAGATAGTCCACAACATTGTTGTAAAGAGACGGATTTCTGGGTGATTAACGAGTGTTTTAATTATCAGCAACGATGTTTTAGCAATCGTAAGTTTTTTACCTGATCCTTTGAACCTCATGATATCTGAGAACTGATTTATGAATGTTTGCGTGAGCACTTTAAAATCACTCCGACTATGAGACAATGAAAACAAGGGTTTTCTGCAAAACGGATCCAAGCTAATCTTCACATCCATAGATATATATGAGTTTGTACTAAATTCATTGGTTTTCCGTTTCCCAAGAGTGTTTCTGCAAGCAGATCAAAAATATTAGTGTTTGCCTCGTTTAGGCCATTGATCGTTAATCTATCATTAGAAAGGGTTCAACCAGCCCAATCAGACTGATTGGAGGTAGGGCTACATCAAGGAAATCGTAAGACATGGAAGCCTCCGCTCAGGCGTTCAGCTGTGGATTTTTTATAAATCGAACTTCATTCAAGTAAATGATTTTATTTTGATAAGATTGATACGACAGGCGTTTAAGGATGTTGTTTGCTGAATTTCAGCATCATACGTTCCTCCGTTCACAAGAAACAATGTTTCAAAATTTGCTACAGTCTCAATTCATACGAGCGGATACGAGAGAAAAGGACAATTGTAGGTGCAAATGTTCAATCGGAAGAGGGCGCTATGCTCTACGCTTCAAATTACTCTAAATGCAACAAGTTTCAGTCGATCAAGTTGAAATAAAGCATATGAGCTTTACATTACCAGCCGGACAACTGGTTTAACTAGATTTTTCTCTGTCTAACACAGAATTCCAAAGATGGATTTTGCCAGTAGCCGAGGCATCCAGGTATTTAGTGATCCTTGGCTACATGCATTTTGCCCTTTTGAAGGAAAGGACCATTCAAAAAAGACAAAAAGTTACCCAAATTTTCAAGCCTTGTTAATAAGCAGAGAATTTTTACGTCCTAGATACTAATAAGTATAACCTGGATTCTTGTGATTCTTGATTCTTGGTGCATTTTTGTCATGCATCTATCAATTTACTACTTTCTTCGTAAATCGAAAAAATCCCTAAGCACCAGTTTTTAATGATTGGGAAGAGTAGCGTTTCTGGTATGAGAATACACTTTTACAATTGATATGGTTTTCTTGAACTTGTAGCGTCCCGGTAAGAGGCGCTCAGTGTTATGTATATAACTGTGACCATAGCCCAAATATACAATCCAGTCTACCACTAGGCTCTGGTCCTATCACTCCCTAGCTAGGGATCCTACATTCCCTACAAACTCTTATCATGTTAGTAATTGATTAGTTTTTTCAGACTGCATCCAAAGATGTCAGTCGCACTTTGCGTGTGTTGTTAGACTGACCGGAAGAATATAAGTAACTAACTAGTGAGTAGTGCTTCCACAATTTTAAGACCATCTAAACCAGGGGTCGGCAACCGGTGGGCCGCGGCCCACATGTGGGCACAAAGTGATCGTTTTCGGGCCCACAAGCAATGAGAAAAGTCCTAAATAATGGGCATCCATAGGACTGTTCTTGTGGGCCCAGAGGTCTTTGCTCGTTAATTTGTGGGCCCATGAACCTGCCATCATCTGTTTGGTGGGCCCCGACTTCACCAAAACTAATTTGGTGGGCCTTGACACAATAACGGTTGCGAACCCCTGATCTAAACTGAGCAAAGAACAGCGTAACAATTTATACCCGACCTCCCCAACCTCTCCTCAATATTTGAAAAACGGGTCCCAAGGGAGGAATTTGGTTAACAAAGAAACTAGTTGATTGATGAATGCATGACCTAGACGTAGAAGCCGAGTTGGGACATGTAAAGGTTGAATTTTGGACAAAACTCGTTCTTCCAGTCTGGAAGTCTGAACAATCAATAGAGAAGGCAGGGTAGAGATTGTGGGAAAGAAAGAACACTATTAACTTATTACAGAAGTGCATTTCAAACTGATTTGGCTCGATATTGTTGCTGGAGAGAATTTTTTTAAATATTTTAAAAAACTGGGGCCTCTTGTTGATTTTAAAGGCAAATTGCTCTCTTCATAGTTTAAAATTTCTACTCTCTACACCAGGGGTCGGCAACAACTTCTGGGTCAAGGCCCACCAAATTTGATTACATGTTGTCAGGGGCCCACAAATCATAGATTAAAGAGCTTTGGGGCCACCAGTACAGTACTATGGATGTCTCGCGGGCCCACCAAGGCCCACATGTGGGCCACGGCCCACTGGTTGCTTACCCTTGCTCTACATTAAACACAACATCAATTGAAAAAGAAGTACTTCGAAACGCATTCTCATCCTTGGATCATTCTGCTTTGGTAGGAAACTTGTTTCTTCCGGTACCAATTATTGTGAACGAAACCAACAGAGACTCAAAGTATGGTGCAATAAAAGCTCTCAAAGATTCCTTGTGTGATAACCTCAACGATAGTCTTTGGTCTGGTCCAAATTTCAATGAGGGATGGTTTATTTTTGACCTTCGATTTCACAAACACATTCGGAAAGTGTTGGTCCGAAACGCTCACAATGGCAGATTTCATGACAGGTAAGTTGGTAAATCCGTCGTTTTTTGTAATGTTGAGGGTAAATCCTAATTTGATTACAGATCAACCAAAGACTACTCAGTACTCGTCTCTAACCACTCAGACCCTTTTGATTGGGTGGAGATTGCTTCTGGGACTTTGGAGAGACCTCCAAGCCAAAGTGATTGCAAAGTTCCGTTGGTGGAAACCATCCTGCCCGGAGATGGAATTGTCGCTCGTTTTGGAAAGTTTCATGCCAAAACTTATTATGGACATGGCCCAGTTCTAACCTTTGTTGGACTCGAATGATTGTTTTTAGAAATATGATGAGTAGACACGGGCGTTTAGTTGACATGCGAGCAGGGGCGTTAATGGCATTAGAATTCACGTTTAAAGAAACAAACTATTGTAAAGTCAAATCAGCGCCTTAAAATAGGCCTTGTCCTTGTTTCTAATAAGAGGACAACATCGATGGTACTTATATTGCACCTTCAACTTGATTTCTACAGGGTTCAAGTTGGATTTGCTGATGAGCCCCTTCTATGAACATGGAATTTAGTCCATAAAACGCCCATCGCTTCATATGTACTAAACACCAATGCTTGATGACGACACATTTTATATTTGTGACCATTTTGTTTAGAAAAATACCTTAAACGAGGTTAACATGCAAGATGGTTCCAAATTGGTGATGAATTATTGGTTCTCAAGCATGAGTATAGAACAGGGGTCGGCAACTGCTTTTAGCTCAGGGCCCACCAAACAGACGTTGGTAGGTTCAGGGGCCCACATATTAACGATCTAATAACTTTGGGCCAACGAGCACAGTACTATGGATGGCTCATGGCCTCACTATTTCTGACTTTCCCCAAATCACCTGGGCCCACCAATGACCACGCTTTGCCCCACTTATGGGCCGTGGCCTATCGGTTGCCGACCCCTGGTATAGAAGTTTGTGGCTAAAATGTCTAATGAAACTGATCATTGTGGATCGCATAATGCAAGGACAGGACGAATTACAGAAATACAGCTTAAGGCCTGGCATTGTACTATAATGAGAGGTTATTTCAAAGCAGTAAATGTTCCGTTGAATGTTCATTGTTGTAACTCTGTAATATATCCTTCGTGAGTCATCCTTGCATGAGGTGATAAACATTTCTTTGCGTATTCTTTCATTCTCTTGCAATAAGTATTTTTTTTCATTTCCTTTATGACATAAAATGTATGTGGGAAAAACACTTAAATTCAAACAAATAAATCATTGAACTAGTTATGAAGTATGAAGTTGGTGTCGCAAAACTTTACATCTGAACTTGTGAGTTCAGATGTAAAAAACTTTTGGCCTTCATTTTCAAGAAAAAATCAAAACTGCTACTTTTGTGTATGTCAGACTCCAAAATTTGAACGTGTGTCAATGTGTAAGCTTTACATGCACGAGATCAACGACACTACTAGAAAATATTCGTCTTACCACTAATCATCCATGTTTAGATCAAAGTCGGAGAGGGCCAGGAAAGTGGCCATTTGTAAATTGCATCTGATTTTTACAAGAGATGGGGTTCAATCGGATTTCAATTTGTTCAATCTTGTAGGACTGTCATCAATGCCAGGTCCGTTGCAAAAGTAGTGATAAAAACTTTGCTTGATCTTGATTGTACTCCTGGTCTGAAGTATTCAAAAACAGGGTAATTTTTGGGATATTCTCTATAAACGAACGCATTTTTCAGAGGCAACAAAGAAACTGTGAATTGGCAATCGCAATGAAGTAGCAAGCGTAAAAATGATAAAGCAGATTGAAAATAAGATTAAACTCCATCAGTAATTGTTACCTTTTGCTCAGAGATTGATTGTCTTCCTTCATAGCCACAAGTGAAATGGCTGTCTTCTTTCTTAATTGTTTATGTCGTAGTTTTTTTCATATTTAAAAAAAAATCACGAAACCTTAAAGGTGTCTGCACAAAAGCCAAAACTTAATAAAACTGGTGTCGGTGTCGACAACTCGAAACTGACACCAGCTTCCTGCCCATCCCTAATATGGGGAAGGATGATGAAGATTCTCACAGGATCGAAACAATTTGCCATTAACAAACGTCCCTTTTCCTTTTTCTCATATTTCTGGTTATGACAGAACTCACATGGCATATTGGCTAGAAAAAGGGACGTAACACACTCCCCCCCATCTTGAACTTTTGCTGTAATACGTAATATTTGTTCAAAGGGGACGAAAAAGGAGGCACAAAATTTATGCTGCAATGGTAAGAATTGGATGGAACACTCACATTGCTCCGTCAAGGATGTCACATAAAAATCACCATTAGTTTTGGAACGTACTTTATGTTGATTTGGGGCATTGCAATTTGTGAAATACATTTGGAAAAATTCATCAGAAAGGGCTTAATTCATTCCAAGAAGCGAATGCATGTCTCCATAAAATTTGGACCAAGGAAGTAATTAACTGAGGGTGAAGGAAAATCAATCTGTCCAATTAATCACTTCGTAATCATAATAAAACGTTTTAGAGAAAGCTGAAGAGGTGTCTATTGAAGGAAAAAGCTAAGGAAAAGTGGCTTCCGAACATGACTACGTTCACCACAATACATTACGCCAAATATGATAATATGGCTGATATGTAGCGCATTTTCATCAACGCAGGACTGTTCTCTGATAAAACTGAGTCATTTAAGGCTTTTTGAATAAAAATCTAATGTTATTCGGGTGTCATTTTATTGGGCAAATTTCTTGCATTTTTTTTTGGATTGTTGGTGCTAGGGTCGGAGGGTTGAGCCTCGCCCAGCCAGCGAAGCCAGCCATCAAATCGTCCAAATCATTTCCGATAGGCAATTTCTGGTCCGGTATCTGAAAAGTTCTCCATCCGTGTGGGTGGATTGATGTCTAAAAAATTTCCTAGAGAAAGGTCGGGGAGGAGAATCGAACCTGGGACCTCTCTCACTATAGGAAACTGCTAACCACGACACCACGTGTCCTCCCTTCACTATAGGAAACTGCGCTAACTCACTATGGAAAACTGCGCTAACATTTGCTTCTCGCTTCAGTTTTCAACTCGTTGCGTTGCTCCAATTTTCACTTGAAACACTTTCTTCTTTGACACACACTGGAGGTGCAACAAATTCTGACGCAAGGTGTGAGTCAAGTAAATCTCTGATTTGGTTGAGCGCGTTTGAGCGCGTTGAGCGCGTTTGGCCCAAAAAGAAAAGATGGCAAGGACAAAAGATGTAATTCTAGCTTAAAAGGGAATCTAAATCAACTAATCCTTCTTCTACGTTTTTTTCTGGGACTTAAAACAAAACAGATCATTATTCTTTTAATGAAAGCAAAATTACCAATCATTTTTTTTGACTTCATTGAAATTTCCAGGATTTGATGGCTGGGAAGTCTTACGAAAACTGCGAAACGACTTCTTTCCTTTGCTCGTCGCGGGATTCCTGGTCAATCAATCCCGGAAATGTAAATAAATACAAGAAGTTTGATTGGTATTCCTGCTTTAAACAAAGTGTTTATGCTTTGCTTCAAGATAGAGGAAAATAGAAAAGAAAGAAAATTATCTTTACTTTACTTTAAGCTAAAACTGCACCATGTAGTGTAAACCAATGATGTTTGGTTTTCACCAAGTTTAATTTAGAAAATCATCCACGCAGGATCAACTTTCTTGTTGAAAAATCTGAAGAGTTGCACTCTCAGCGAGTCTCACACATTTTTACACTTTGCCAGTCAATCAAATGTGGAGCAGAACTACAAATGTGTTTCATTTCGTGGCTCACATTATATAAAAACCAAAATTACAACAAAGAGGTGTTATTTCGTACTTTTATACTAAAGCCCCTTAAATTAAGGGCCTTCAGTCTTTAGGCGGACTCACCATAATGTCCCCTCTGGCAAGATCGTGACAATGCGCAATTAATACTCTTTATGCACTTGCAAAGGAATTCTCGTTTCATCACTCGTTTCATTTTCGACGTTCCTCGGGTCGCCAACAAATTGAAACTCCCTCCGCCGGATTTTGGCCATTGCTCCCTTCATTTGTGGGTGCATATGTTATTTTGTTGACCAACTTACCATTTTTTGGACTTCCATTACAATGTTTAACCTTTAAAATCAGTTCAACCATGGACATTCGTACTATCCAACTAGCATGCATTGCCTCCTCAATACCGGTTTTAGGAGCTAGCTCTTCGTGTGTTGGCTACTCAGTGCCTTAGTACACAAGCCTACCACTAGATATCCTAAGATAGATATTGGCATTCGTAGGCTAACACACGGTGCCTATGATTCACTCTGGTGATTGGTCACGAGGATCCAGTTGAACCTTCAGCTGATTCTCACGAAGTTCAAAAACAAACCAGAGTACTTCTTATTTGTTGATTTTGTAGTGATCTGACTTGGTGCTGGGGTTGCCAATTTATTTAAGTGAAATCATATTCCCCACTGTCTACCAGGTTTACACAGGTTTTTTTTTTCATTAAGAAGCGCCAAAAGGCAAGGCATCCCTGACTTTTGTGACTTCTGAGCAGGGTTGCAAATCAAACTCAAATTCGTGTTTGCTCATATACAAGAGCAAAGCACCCATTCTCTAAGAGGTAACCCTACCTTGCAACCTCCCGTGAAAAAACTTGCGCAAGCCGAGATTTCACATCACTGAGATTTTGTTGTCAATCACCCGATCATGTGAATTAATCGGCCCCTGTTTAAACTCCACACTAGTTGAAACTCACTTTTTGCATATGGGGTAAATACCTTAGACACATTTCCAGCAGACTTGAGGACTTTCAATAACCAAACTGCCCTATCAAATGAGCGAAATGGTTTAGATGTGTTTCTTAGAAGAAAAGGTTCCTTTAATCATGAACGTCGGCTTCCCGCATGATGAATGACGTCAGAGACAGTCCGTGCCGGGTCGGGCAATCATAGATTTGAATGCCAATCTCTGCCTTTTAGTATTTCTACCTACCACGACTACTTCAGTGGATCATTCTCCGTCCATGAGATGGGTGGCTTCAGATGTACAAGAAAATGTAAAACTAGTTAAAGTCTGCTCTTGCAAAGGAAAAATGAGCTTCCAACTTGAAACCATAGAACAACATAGAGGGAAGACAATGCATGAGAGCAAGCAGGGCATGAAAATTTGTAGTATACATCGAGGACCATAGAGGTCTATAAAGAGGCCATTCTCGTCATTTTGTCTGCCTTGTTTACTGCTGAAAATGGCGAGCAGAGAAGGCAAATATTTCCGAAGAACAACATAAAGTACTTGCCCAAACAAGTGGAAGATCATAGTACAAATGAACGGGCACAAGACAGATTTTCAATGCCAAATCCTTTAATTGTGCGAATTTATGCCTGTGAATTGAATTATCATATTCATTGAGCATTGTAATACAATTTGGGAGAAGCAACGCTTAGATAGGAGGCCAAACAAATTTGTTTAAATTTTTTATTCTATGAATATGTTTTTTGGGCAAATTTCAACTAATCGCTAGTGATAGACGGCCCTTGTTGCCCACAATGAAATTTCATGCCCAACCTGCTCTGATATCTCCACTCTGGAATTCTGTGGCATCGACAACTCAGCGTTAGCAACCTTAGCAAGTATGGCTTCAAGTACCAAGAACGAATTCAGAATAATGGCCCAGGATGACCATTTTTTGGACGTCTTCCTGCTCACAGAAGGGGAGTGGTTGTAGCATAGTTGATTGGTTTGATCCCAGATTCGATCCCTTAACTCTTTCAAGTCTAGTTGATACTCTCCAACAATGGTACTACAATCACCCAGAAAAGGGTTCAAGGGGTAAGGAATTATTAGTCACTAATGTGAGCACATGCGTACAAAGTTATTTATAACCATAAAAATAAATGATTTAATGAATTCATGAGAAAAGATTTCTCCCAATAGTGAAGTTTGAGAGGTCATTGATGAAACCCAAAAACCTACACCCTGACAGAGAAGTTTGACTTGTTCTCAAACTCTATGTACAGACATAGACACAGAAATTTCACTCCGGTTCGGTCACTGATTCAGTACCGTGCCTAACAGTTTTAAGAGGGATTTTTTTTCAATTTGAGCCAAAATAAGAAGTGCCAAAATGTAGGCCAAATTTTTCCCTACATGTTCTGAAATATCGGCATTATAGTAATTGCTAACAATGACATTTGACACCTACATTTAAATTATTAGAACTTGCCATTTTTCTATTCTTAAAATCTTTAAGTCAAGTAACACATTAAATTTTGCAACTTTCTTACAAGATCTATTACCAAAAGTCAAACCTTAAGTCAAAATACAGGTCATTCTAATAGTTTTAAAAAGTTTGATGAAGAAATCGAGTGTGAGCAAAATTTTAGGTCGAAGGATTCAAAGGGTTAGCTTGTTAGTTCTAATATCACAAGGTTTTCAAACCGTATAAAAAAGTATGAAAGAAGTGTTAAATCACACCATTTTTAAATTCTTTTTTATGCCTTCCATTTTTTTTTGAACTGATATATTTTTAGAATACTAAAAAAATAAATAAACGTAAAAACTGTGCTACAAACAAAAGGCAGTTTTTCGTTTTAAATTTAAAGGTAATTTGCGAGTACTGTAATTGAGATGTCTAAAATCACACCTTCAATCATCCTGAACACTTATGTCTATTGTAACACGCTGAGTAGCCGCGAGGCCACTCACCGTGGAGTGAGTGGAGAGAGATGAACTTCAATACTGGTTTCTATTCTCATAGAACGGACCACATATATACATATCAGGGAGGGGGAGGGGGAGGGTTGTGAGCAACACAGTTGCTCAAGAGCGAGCACGCCACACCTGCCCCCCAGATCGAAGATCTCACAACAAAAAACATATGGGTCCGTCACGGCCCACAGACGATCCATCTCGGCACATCACGGCCCACCGACGATCCGTCTCGGCACATCACGGCCCACCGACGATCCATCTCGGCACATCACGGCCCACCGACGATCCATCTCGGCACATCACGGCCCACCGACGATCCATCTCGGCACATCACGGCTCACCAAACCATCTCGGAGATTCTCAGCTCCCAGCCGGCGATCCAACAGGGCGACTTGCTCCCCACCATGCAATCCATCTGGGCGACTTGCTCCCCACCATGCAATCCAGCTAGGCGACTTACTCCCCACCATGCAATCCATCTGGGCGACTTACTCCCCACCATGCAATCCATCTGGGCGACTTACTCCCCACCATGCAATCCATCTGGCGACTTGCTCCACACCATGCAATCCATCTGGGCGCCTTGCTCCACACCATGCAATCCATCTGGGCGACTTACTCCCCACCATGCAATCCATCTGGGCGACTTGCTCCACACCATGCAATCCATCTGGGCGACTTGCTCCCCACCATGCAATCCATTTGGGCGACTTGCTCCACACCATGCAATCCATCTGGGCGACTTGCTCCCCACCATGCAATCCATCTGGGTGACTTGCTCCCCACCATGCGATCCATCTGGGCGACTCAATTCCCACCATGCAATCCATTTGGGCGACTCTATCCACTGGCCGATTCCCGACCCCACCAATCCTGGATGACTCTGGGTGCAACACCACCCCGTTATCCAGGATGACTATTGGCACTGCTAGCCCCCCAACGTCGGGAATCCACCTGCTTGGCTAATCGATCCAGGAATCCACCCGCACGGCCCATCGATCCGGGAACTGTATTCCGTTCCTTTTTTTGAGGAATGGCTAAAGCCCTGCAGTAGTTTGGTTGAGTGAAGTGCCAAAGTTGTAACTCCTTAGATTAAGTGATGCTCGACGTCCAAAATGACACTAAGATCCTCATTAGAGTGGTGATTAAGAGTTTTTACTTCAAACTATAATATATAGATAATTTTTTTGGCTGTCTTGGTTTAAAAAAGTGTTGTATTTTTTTGTAAAAATTGTAAAACCTGTTTGGCTTTACAATTACAATACGATACAATTAGAGATTCCATCATTTTTCTGTCATAAGCAGCGATCTTGCATTCAACATTAAGATCCATTAATGCATTTTTTGAGACAAAGCTGGTCAATTTTATTTCCAAATGATAGTTATTATACATTAGTTTGACTATCCCCTCGAAAATAATCTGAAACAAGGTACTGAAATAGGGAAGATTAAAATCTGATTTCCTCGTAAAACTTCAATGATCTTACTGAAATCACGAAAATTCGTAAAATGATTTAAAGAAAACGGGAATTTTCCTTTCATTTTGGAAAAAATGCCCAAATATTTAGAATCTGATGAAGACGGCAAAATCTCTAAAATGAATATCTTAAATTAATATATTGTGGCATGCTTGCTCACAAGCACTGCCTTGCTCAGATTCCCCTATATATAAACCCCGTTGTAGGAGAATGAAGTATGAAGTACATCTCTCTACTCACTACATGCTGAGTGGCCTCACGGCTGCTCAACATGTTACATTGTGGCAGCGTTGGGATCCCCCCTGATGTGGTGCCCGGATCAATTGCCTTGTGCGGGCGGATTCCCGGATTGATTGCCATGTGGGGTGAATTCCCGGATCCATTGCCTTGTGCAGGTGGATTCCCAGATTGATTGCCTTGTGCAGGTGGATTCCCGGATCAGTTGCCTTGTGCGGGTGGATTCCCGTATGGATTGCCTTGTGCGGGTGGATTCCCGTATGGATTGCCTTGTGCGGGTGGATTCCCGGATGGATTGCCATGTGGGGTGAATTCCCAGATGGATTGCCTTGTGCAGGTGGATTCCCGGATGGATTGCCTTGTGCGGGTGGATTCCTGGATGGATTGCCTTGTGCGGGTGGATTCCCAGATGGATTGCCTTGTGCGGGTGGATTCCCGGATCAATTGGCTATACTGGTGGATTCCAGGATCGATTACCAGTGCATTGTGTGACCCAGATAGATCCCCTGGTGGGCTGAGAGTTACCCAGTGGATCCCCTGGTGGGCTGAGAGTTGCCCAGTGGATAGCCTGGTGGACTGAGAGTCGCCCAATGGATTGCCTGGTGGGCTGAGAGTCGCCCAAGTGGATTGCCTGGTGGGCCAAGAGTTGCCCAAGTGGATTGCCTAATGGGCCAAGAGTCACCCAGTGGATCGCATGGTGGGCCAAGAGTCACCCACTGAATCGCATGGTGGGCCAAGAGTAGCCCAGTGGATCACACGGTAGGCCGAGAGTTGCCCAGTGGATCGCTTTTGGACTAGTGAGTTGCGAGTGAGTTGCGAGTGAGTTGCCCAGTGGATGCCTGGTGGGGCAACTAAGTCACCCAGTGGATAGCCTGGTGGGCCGAGTGAGTCGCCCAGTGGATCACTTGGTGGGCCGAGTGAGTCACCCAGTGGATTGATCGCCTGGTGGGCTCAGTGATGCACAGAGATGGTTCAGTGGGCCGTGTGATGCACCAAGATAGTTCGGTTGGCCGTGTGATGCACCAAGATGGTTTCGGTGGGCCATGTAACATACACCGAGATAGAACGTCGGTGGGCCGCTATGTACCCCAGAGGATGTTTTTGTTTTGTTGTGAGATCTTTTGATGTGGGGGGAAGGTGTGGCGTGCTCGCTCACGAGCATTGCATTGCTCGGATTCCCCTAAATATAATCCCTGTTGTATGAGAATGAAGTATGAAGTACATCTCTCTACTCACTACATGCAAAGTGGCCTTGCGGCTGCTCAGCATGCTACAATATAAATTTTCAGCCACTCTACTTATGATAAAAAATGTTTAAGGCATATGCAGTGTAAACAATAAAAAGGTTTTTCTTCATCTGTTCCTAAGAGACTTGGTCAGCCTCTCTTCAAAGACAGGCTTTCTCTTTTTTTTAATCATCTACTCATTCTTGGTCACCACTGATTTGACGCTCATCGTCCAATTGATTCCAGAAGTTCATGCTCCAACAATCTCTATCATTAGGGCAGATGTTGAGGGCTTTTGGAAGTACTGATAGAAAAATCCAATATTTCAATCTTTCTCGCGTGAGGTTGCTAGCTTTAGGTTTACCATCACCCCTTACATGGTGCACCATTTTGAAAAATCAGAAAGCAAGTTCCCTTTGCTTAGCGCCCCTGATCTAAAGTCGAATAAAGCAAGTGGTGCCATTTGCGTTCGCCTTCACAAGAGAGCTTTGTTCCTCATTACATTGAACTGTAAAATGCTACACCCTGAAGGCTTATTGGCAGACTTGGTTGGGCAACTTGTCGTGAATATGATTGGTAATTGGATAGTGATGGAAACAATCCAATCTTCAATCATATTCATGATAGGTTGCCCAACTAGGTCTGCCAATTAGCCTTCAGCGTCTATCATTTGTCGGTTGAATTCCATGAGGAAAAAGGCTTTCTTCTGAAGGTGAGCGCAAGTGGCACCCCTTGCTGTATTCGTCTTTGGCTCAGGGGCGCTATTTAGAAGGAACTTGCTTCTTGATTTTGCAAGATGTTGTACTATGTGAGGGGTGATGGCAAACCTAAAGCTAGCAACCTCGCGTGAGAAAGATTGAAAGATTGTTTTTTTCCATCAGTATAATTGGATTGTTCCCATCACTATTTGTAAGTATTGTAGAAGCATAGAAGAAGCATATGAGACGAAGTACAAGTAGAAATAACCATGCTCGAGTAAAGTTTTAATCTCAAACGCTACTTATGAACATAGCTTACAGGGATAGCAAGGTAAATTTACACTCTTTTTAGCCCAAAATATTATGGGACATACAATTGATTTTGTATTTGTTTTCTATATTGTGAGGTTGCATTGACATATAACTTTAAAATTTCGGAAACAAATTCAAAACAAATCCAAACATAACAATGGAACAGTCAAAAAGAGATACTATACTCGAACTCTACCGCGCCGGACAGGCCCCTGCGGACATTGTGAGGCTACTGAAATGCAACAAGAAGACGGTTTACAACACTGTAAATGCATTTAACAAGTCCGGAAAGGTTTCAAGAAAGAAACACAAAACCAGAAATGACAAAAAACGGACTCCAACCTTCCTTGCTGGCCTGAAACGGTCCATCAAGGCCAATCCTGGACAACCCATGACTAGCCTTGCCAAACAGCGAAAAGTGGCCGCATCAACAGTCCGTAAGGCCGTCAAAGAAGATCTAAAATTGACTTCTTATGTCAAAAGTCGTCGTCATCTTCTTACAACTCGTATGAAGGAGGTCAGGTTGGAAAGAAGTAAGAAGCTTTTGAACTTGCTCAAGCATCAAGATGCCAAAAAAATAATTTTCTTTTCCGATGAGAAAAAGTGGGATGTGGACCAGACACACAACAGACAAAATGACAGGTGGCTTGCCAAAGAGAAAGGTGATGTCCCTATGGTATTTAGAACAAAAAATCCAGCCTCTGTAATGACCTTAGGGGTCATTAGCAGCCAAGGTCATGTCATGCCACCCCATTTCTTCTCACCAAAAGAAAAAGTGAACACAGAGGTCTATTTGTCAGTTTTGGAGTACAAAATCAAGCCTTGGATGGATGAGGTTGCTGCTGGAAAGCCTTATGTCTTTCAACAAGACTCTGCGCCAGCTCATACATCAAAGAAGACCCAAGCCTGGCTCAAAGTCAATGTGCCCTCATTTTGGGACCCCAAGACTTGGCCCTCCAATTCACCCGATTTGAATCCTTTGGATTATTTTTTCTAGGGCAAATTAGAGGCACAAGTCTGCAAATATGCTCACACCTCCGTTAACACCCTGAAGGCTGACATCAAGAAATACTCCCACCGTTTTTCCGCAGATGAAGTTATTGCAGCCTGCCAAAGGTTCCGCGCCCGCAGATTTATTGCTGCCGATGGTGGATTTATTGAATAAGATGTTGGTCATGATCTCCAAATTGAGTGTAGTAAATTTTAAATGTCGGCTCCCAACCCAATTCACAAAATTTAGACTTTAAAATTGCAAAAAAGTGTAAATTTATCTCGCTAACCCTGTATGCTCGAGCATGGTTATTTCTACTCGGTCTCTTATGCCTCTTTGATGCTTCTAGGTATGGTTCTACTGTACTTTCAAAAACCCTCAGAAATAGACCTTAAATCAACACACTAAGCCATAGTAAAGTTTTACTGTGCAACAAACCTAAAACGGATTTTATCATTTCCTCTACAAGATGCGGCATTAATATGGGAACCGAACTTTAAAATGCAATTAAGGCAGACATCCTTAAGAGTTTGGGCCTAATTTTTTGCGTGGAGCTTCCTGAACCCATACCTAAAAACTTTAAGAAAACAAAGATCACTGTCAATTCAACATGAAGACCACCAACGAGCTCCGACATGCCATCATCCCCCTTTTCAAAAGTGGTCACGACAACGGCAAAATCAGGACCATCATTGGGAGGAAAAAGATGTCCAAGAAAGTCGTCTGGAGCACCATCAAACGCTACAAAGAAACGGGCAAGGAGTCTGACCGACCCCGGAGCGGCCGACCTGTCACTAAAGGGACCCCAAACACTATCAAAGTGGTCCGTGAAAAGACCAGGTGAGATCCAAACTGCAGCATGAGTCGAATGGCCAAAGAAACCAGCATGAGCGACCGCACCATGAGACGGATTGTCAAAGGCAACCTGAAGATGACCGTATACCGTGAGACTAGGCTCCACTTGATTTCCGGCGCCACCCGATGTAAGAGGCTGCAGAGAAGCCGCGTTTTGTTGAAGGTCCTGAGAGAAGGCATGCCTGGACCTGTGTGCTGGACCGACGAGAAGATCTTCACTGTGGAGCCGGTCCACAACCGTCAAACGGATCGAGTAATTGGCAAGGACCTTCACAGCATCCCTTTAGCAAAGAGGGCCGTGTTTCGTCGCCAAAAGCCGGCCTCTGTGATAGTATGGGCTGGGGTCATGGACGATGGCACCAAGTTGCCCCTCCTCTTTGTAGACATGGGCGTGAAAATCAATAGGCACAAGGAAAGTCCATGTTGGAATACGACATTGTTCCCTGGCTTAAAAATCACTACGGCAATGAACCATTCGTCTTCCAGCATGACGGAGCACCAGCGCATACCGCCAATCTCGTTCAAGATTTCTGCTTGAAAGTTTTCCCCTCGTTCTGGACCAAAGACATGTGGCCCCCAAGCAGCCCTGACCTCAATCCAATGGACTTCTCAGTGTGATCCATTCTTGAGGCCAGGGCTTGCTCAAAGCCACACCCCTCCGTTCCGGCCTTGAAGGCTGCCTTGGTCACGGCATGGGCCGAATTGGACCCAGAGGTCATCCGTACCTGCTGTGGCCAGGTCAAAGAGAGACTTCGCCGCGTTATCGCCAACAAAGGAGGCCATTGCGAAAGTGTTTAAAACAAAAAAGTTTCGTAAATATGTCTTTTTATGAAATGTAAAATATAAATATTTTACATCAATCCTTGAGGCAATTATTAACAAATTAATAGGTTCCCATATTTATGCCTCATACTGTAATAGAATACAATAGCATTGAAAAGATCAATTGAAAAACTCTGCATAAATATATTCGGGTGTTTGCCAAAAATCATTGGACACAACTTGTAAAATATTAGAAAGCTAGTACAGTTTATTTCGGAAGCAGGTTATACAACCTACTCTAATCTGAAATTAATCATCTGATGTAATTAGCAATGGACACAATAATTAAAAAGCGAGGCTAGTTGTCCACCTCAAGTGAAGACGGGCGGTCAAAAATGGAGCAAGGCTTATGGTTAAGTGTTGAAAGACTTGTCATTTCCTTGTTGTTGGTCGTGATGTTTTCGAATGTCATCTATGGAACACCAAGAAATGGAGTTATTATCAAAGGCACAACCTTGGCGCCAAATTTTCAACGGAAGGAATCTCAAAGTTCGTATATCAATATAACAAATATTTTCACAAGAACCCATGGTGTTAGGCTCACTTTAAGTTTTTTGTTGATGGCAGGTATAGTGTTGAGTACTAGAGCACTGGAGATTTGTGATTTTCCTTTGAAAAGTTACCTCTTGACAAGCTGAAGAAATGATGCTTGTTGAAAAAGGTATCTAAGGAAAAGTTTTAAATCAAAAGAAATAAATACCATTTACCTTGTTTTGATATAAGCAAACAATCACAATTTCATTCGTGTTATAAGTAAGATGTTCCTTGTTTTCGAAAACATTCGTACCATCAAGTAGATATAAACACTTGCGACAAACTTAATCTGAAAGAATCTTTTCAAGGCCTTACTCCAAAGTAACCATCCCATCCCCTACCCCGCAACTCCTTTGCGACTTTATTCGCGAAAAGCAGGATTTTTAAAGCTAATCAGGAAGCTCCAAGAACAAATAAGCTTGGATCATCGACAGAACTTTGGCCTCGTATAAGGCTTTTTAAGGCTACTTTAAGACTGCACAAGGGTCAAGGTACCAAAGGAACTGATTGATATACAGTAGAGGTCTCCTTCATTTCTATTCACTGAAATGTGTCAATGAACGAGCCCTCGATTTTTTCCGAGGTCATTGCCCTTGTGATCAACAGACCTGTGATGTATCTGTAATTGAAATTACAAATATCTAATTGCAATTACATTTCCGAGAAATTGTAATTGTCATAATTTCTTTTGAGATCAAAGTAATAGTAATTAATTACATTTGTGCCAATGTAATTGACATTTTTCAATTGCAAATTACAATTTAATTTTCACATACATAAGCAGTTCTGAGATTGGAAATTTCGCAGATTTTTCCCCGTCCTTCCAATATTTTTCGGTGTGTAAATTGATTCACGAAAAGCTCACAGGTTCGTGAGGCTCTTTGGACATTTTGCACTTGAAAACAAAGGACTTAAGGTTTGGTTTGAAAAAATAATGTTTAAATAACTTTTGGAAAGCAACTGTAATAATAATAAGTAAAAATAAGTTTAATAATAAGTAAAGTAAAAGTAAATTTTTTTTTGGATTGTTGGTGCTAGGGTCGGAGGGTTGGGCCTCGCCCGGCCAGCTAAGCCAGCCATCACATCGTCCAAAGTTTTTCCGATAAGCAATCTCATGTCCGGTATCAGAATGGTTCTCCGTCTGTGGGTGTGAATTAGCGTCTAAAAGTTTCCTTGAGAAAGGTCGGGGAGGAGAATCGAACCTGGGACCTCTCTCACTATAGGAAACTGCGCTTACCACGACGCCACGTCTCCTACCCTTAATTGTGATTAATTACATTTGAAATAAAAGTATTTGTAATTGTATTTAATTACTTTTGAGACCAAAGTAATTGCAATTGTAAATTGTTACATTTTAGAAGTAATTGACACATGTCTGGCCATCAAGTTTGGATGAAGAAAAGTCTGGAGTAGGGATGGGCAAAAAATGGGATCAAATGTCGACACAAACACCAGCGCTTCCAGTTTTAGGTGTCAGTGTCGACAGTGGCCTTTTGTGTCGACACCTACAAAGTTCGTGACTAGGAAAATTGTATTATATAAACCCTTTCAGAGCCGGTGTCAGTGTAGTGGTCAGTGTCAAATTTGGTGTGGGTAAAATTTATAATTTTTTTTATTCTGCAAAAATATCTTTTAATCTTTTTTTTTTGGGGGGGGGCGGATTTTTCAACACCGCTACAAGAAATGGGATTCCCTGTAAAGAGAGTTAATCATTATTATAGTTTCAATAATTAATGTTTATATGAAATTTGATCTACCAATGAGTTACTGTTGGCAGATCTATATAACCCTTGTATAGTGGGTTGGTCAGGAATAGTTTTTAAAAATTTGTCCAATCCTGCCTAAAATGCTGTTAGAGGATCGGCTCCTACATATTCCCGACGAAGGCAAATAGGCAACAAATTGAACAATGAAGGAGCCCGATAAAGAAGAGAGGAGGACTTCATTGTTCAAACTAGCCTTGATTCCTTAGGATTTGGAGGTGCTCTCAGAGCGCACGTAAAACCTCTACGATCACTACAACTGATCTCAAATCCTGGGTTAGGACAGAGCCCATGAATGCTCTTGAAAACATACAGTATCAGATACCTTTCATACCTTCTCTGAGTACTGTACAGCCCTAACTTCTGGAGCCTCTCCCAATATGAGAGCTCTCTCATTCCTGTGATGTTCCTAGTAAAACATCTTTGGACCTGCTCGACCTTTTGCAAACCTGCTGAACTCATTGGAGCCCAAATGGGTGAGGCATATTCAAGATGCGGCTGAACAATCGACTTGTACAGAGTTAGCATTGTAATACTATCTCTGGACTTGAAAGTGCGATAGATCCAGCCGCACGTTTGAAATGCCTTCCCCACTTTCAACTGGATATGCTCATCAAACTTTCCATCATCTTGGACGACAACTCCCAAATCTCTTATGGACAATTCCTGCTCAATATCACAACCTCCATTGTCTTTGAGTGGAACATCTAATTTTGACGCCCCATACGTCATTGTGCGGAATTTCATCCCGTTCAATGCCATGTTACTCTCGCCAACCCAAGAGTAGACCTTCTCCAAGTCCTCAACTAAACATTTCGAGTCCTGACCATTCCTTCCACAAACTAATTTTGTGTCATCAGCATATGAAGAAATACTGGCTTTTGTTCTTAATTTCAAAGGATTTCTCCCGACAACGTCCGTTCAATCCCCAACAGGACTCGAACTCGCGCCGTCTGGGGAAGCACTTACTCTCGGCCCTTAATAACACGTTAGTACGCGCGGCCATTCTGGCTTCCTTGAATAACAGGCAAATACTTCAGAAACATTTGCAGCAGGCTTGAGGAGTTTCACTTACCAGGCTGCGCTATCAAATGAGCTAAATAGTTGACATGTACGTATTTGTGCTCAGGAAAGGTTTCCTTTAACCTTTTTCCAACTTTTGTTGGAAGACGTCGAGGCGATCCTTGTCGGTCGGGCATCCTTAGATTTTGTTGGCCAGGCTCTGTCTTAGGGTCCCTAGCTGGATCTATCGCACTTTAAAGTCCAGAGATAGTATTACGATGCTAACTCTGTACAAGTCGATTGTTCAACCGCATCTTGAATTTGCCTCACCCATCTGGGCTCCAATGAGTTCGCCAGGTTTGCAAAAGGTCGAACAGGTCCAAAGATGTTCTAGGAACATCACAGGAATGAGAGAGCTCTCGTATTGAGAGAGGCTCAAGAAGTTAGGACTCTAGAGTACTCAGAGAGGGTATGATAGGTATCTGATACTGTATGTTTTCAAGAGCATTATTCATGGGCTCTGCCTTAACCCAGGATTTAAAATATCAACGAAAAAATGAGTTGCTTTTCTAGTTGTTATAATGTAAATATTGATTTTACAAATTGCATTTATTCTACATTTATTCACAAAGAATCCCATTTCATCTAGAGGTAGAAAAAATCCGCAACTTCCTAATGAGAGAAGCTAAGTAAACATCAGCTGTGCCTGGTTGTTTACCCCGGAATCGGTCATGGCCCCTGGTGCCTCATTGCTTCACTAAAATTCTACGATCGTATCTCGTTGTCAATAGTTCGTCGCGGTACAACTGACCGTTCGAAATTTTTGAACGAGCGCAGATAAGAAAAAAACAGTAGACGCAACACAAAAGGGCGGCGCAACACTCCGGGGCACAAAATCTGCAACCGTTTTCTCACTTGTCTCCTCCCATTAGTTCTACGTCTGGCACATTTTAAAGAATTAATTCAGTTTTTCAAGTTCATAACTATTGTCTTTGGATATTTTTTTTGTCATAGTTCCTTTTTCTGCTGCTTTTTAACATCTTTTTATATGTTGTGGTTGCATTGGTTTATTGACCCCTTTGACCGTGCTAGTTGGTGTTTTCCCTGGCAATCAGCCACACGTCGCAATGTTAGGGCATCTTGAATAACTACGAGAAATGATGGATTTATAGCACCAAGCTCGCTCGGTGCGAAATGGTTTCCCTCCTTGCAATCTCCCCAAAAGCCTAAATTTTTGTCGCTTTGTATTTTTGCGAAGCGAGAACCTTTCCACCTTTCACTTTGTGCACCGGCGCGCGGTAAATAGGTCACAAGGTAAAAAGTTCGCGGTAAATAGGTCACAGTAAAAAAGTCACGCTAAAACGGTCTCGGTAAAAAGGTCACAGACCCATGCAACTCGGGAGGTAGCTAAGGCAGAGAACCCACGCACCCTGGTGTGTTCCATGGTTGAAGATTGTCTCCTAAGACCTTAAGATTTGCCGGTTGGAACACAATTATGCCAAGGAAAAGGTCCCACAATTCAATAAGCAGTCATTCCCAATATTTTTTAGGTCCCAACCCGCCCCGGATCCGGTAGGTCATGGAGGAGGGTGTTTTCTCCCCTCTCTAGAATCAAAATTACACCCTTCTTTCGATATCTGCCCATGGGCTTCCAAAATATTCTAGGTGGGCACAATTATCTCCATGGAAAAATAATTTTTCACCGTGACCTTTTACTATGACCGTTTTCCCGTGTTACCTTTTAACTGTGACCTTTTTTTACTCGTGACGGTTTTACTTTGACATATTTACATGTGACCGTTTTATTTGTGACCTTTTACCTACAATCCGTGCACCTTATGATGGTCCGTTTGAGGTCTTGGAGAAGCAAGACAATACTTTCAATATCCGAATTGAAATCAACCATAGATTGCTCTCCCAATTGGCAGAAGAAACATTCTTATTTTACATTTCTACATATTCGACTATTTTACATTACCTTTCTAGTCTTGAACCAAGCAGACTTTGTTCTCCTTTACCGTCAAAAATTTTCAGTTGAATTTTCTGGAGTTTTGTTTTCGGTCAATGTAAGAGATTTATTAATTTAGTGACAATGCCGAGTTTTTTTGCTAACCTCATCTCTTATAACTTTCCACTTTCAAGCCTCTTTGTCTTCTAATTATGCTCAACTTGTGTTCTATATAGTTCTTTTCGTTTTTTTTTGCTTTCCTTTGATAATTGCTTAACGTCACACACTCTGCGTATGTTTGTCATTGACCAAATGCCCAATTCCAACCCAACTCTGCATACATGTGAACCATAATTACGCTAGAAAAGGGATTGAAATTGATCAGCTCATTACCAAGGCCGGGCAAAAAGTGCAAAAAAAGTTAGCAGAAAGTGCAAAAAACAATGCTCAAAATTATGGCTAAAAGTGCCACAAAATGTGCAAAAAGATCGCAAAGACAATCTTTATGTCTTAACACATATTAAAATAATGGTAATTTTCTTAGAGGAAGCTGGAATCGGTTTTGTTATATAAATATTGTAATTTAGCAAAACAATTGGAATGTGTAAATTCCTGCAAATAATTACCAACCGTATCAAAAAGTGCATTGCACTTTTTGCCCGTCCCTACTCATTATGAAAAGAGGCTTCTCGCCTTAAGTACATAGTAGGTTCCCAGACCCACAAATTATGAATCACGCAAGCCATAATCAGTAATGAGGAAAAAGGAAAACAAACCACTTGGGTGCGTTCATTTTACGTATTTTTATGCATTGAAAGTTAAGTGGTCTTTTTTGGGGCAAACAATGGCGATGTATATGATTGATGTAAAAAAGGCAATGGAACTTGACGCTCCAACTAAATCATCCATATAAAAGATGTATACCGACATCAAAGGCATCAATCAATGAAGAACTAAACAAAAAGTATGAACTGTGGTATATGTATGAAAGAAGGCTAGAGAAGCAGAGACTGTGACGGTTGATCCAATCAGAATCTCAATACCACACACTATTTTGATTTTTTTGGCTATAAACAAACAGCAGAAAGGCGTCCTCTTACCAAACATAACATTTTGGTGACAATAACTTTGCTTTTCCCAATCTATTTTTATACGGTAATCGGTTCGATATCTAGATCAAGAACACTCCAAAAAGATCAATTCATGCATGGATACTTTTTTGGATTATAGATATCAAATTCATTGGAAACTAACTAATTACAGTAAACAAGGATCAAGGACGAGTAAGGTCATTAATTGTCAATTATCATTGGCCTTGACATAAAAAGGACGTAGTCATTTCCAAGTTTACGTATATTACCTACTGTCGCCGAACAAAAACTCTTTTCACGATTTATGTTCAACTAAAAACACGCCGTTAAACATTTCTACGTAAAAAATCAAGGCCAAAGGTGTTTGACCGAAAATTTTTGACATAGAAATTTGACCAAGGGTTTTCATTTCAATTCAATTTTATTTAGAGAAAATGAAGTTAACGCTCCTTAGGTGCTGTTTTGCCCAGTTTCGTCCAAAGAAAACTATTGGCCATTTCAAGACCTTTTTTAAACGAAAAGTAACGAAGTGGTTAGCTGAATTTTAGTTTTGCTTTTATGCTAAAAAGCTTTTGTCTGCGCAATCAAATAATCTTTTACGTATCATATCCACAGTGGCTATTAGGTGTCCTCCGAGTCATCCATGGAGCTTCGGAAATGGTTTACAATGTTGTGAAACCTTCAAAGCCGTTTCATTTGATCGAAACATCGATTTTTATGATCCCCAATCCGAATGTCCACCTGAGGTAGAAGCTATTCCGTGCCCAGACCAAGAACGAAAGTGTCGATCTGCCGTCAATCCCATGGAATGTCCCCCATCTCATCCCCAAGCTGTTCAACAGGGTTGCTGCGCCACTCAGGGTGCCATTTTTGAACCCATTCTCCATCCTGAATGTGTCGAACTACTGCGAGATGATAGTCCAAAACATTGTTGCAGATCAGTAGATTTTTTGGGCTTAGAAGATTGCTTGAAATTTCGCCAAAAATGTAGAAGTAATGGTAAGTTTATCGGTTAGATACGTAAATGAATCTATTGGAAGTTGATTCGGCTACATGCATAGTCAAACCTAAATGGAGCTCTAAATGAATCAAATAGAGAAGTGTGGTCAGACGAATTCAGTTCGGGGTGCTTGGAGCCAAATAGCTATAGATGGTGGTGGCCCTCCTCCTGACAAATTACCGGTATACTAGGATGCCCAAGGTCAAGTCAATTTGCATGCAGTAATTTGAACATTTATCTGATTTGGATATGAAAGTATGTCCCATGCACTCATTGTTGAAGTATGATCTTCCACTTGTAATGGAAAGTTTCTAAGAATATATGTCAGAAACAATTGCTTTTCATGCAAGTACTGACCAGTATCAGGTGCAAATAAAGCAGACAAAGTGATGATAATGTCCTCTCTATGAAAATCTTTGTTTAGTTCCAAGAATCCCTTGCTGAATTCGCCCGAACACACATATACCTTGAATATGCTTTCAGGGTTGGTTCAATCAGTCTTTGAACAAAGGGTTGATAATGAAAAGAAATTCAATTTTGTGCCCCTACGTCTTAAGTATTCCTTTGGGTGCAGTTACACGACACGTTTTAAAGCAAAGTTTGAGACAAACTATGACATCACAGATGCACAACCCCGCAACCTCCTAACAAGCCAAAGGAAAAATTAACTTGTGACTTCAAAGTCTACAACATCAAACTTTTTATGGAACAGAGCCTAAAAAAGAAAAGAGGGTAGCAAACTCAAAACAACAAACTCCAATAAGACAAATGAAACTGTTTCGGTAGTCAGAAAATAGGACTGGTTCCTTCCTGAGCCTACCCTGCATAGTTTCATTTTCTTCGGCAATTTTGGGCTCATTCACGCAACCATTGGTCAGCTACTGTCCGGCAAAAAGCAGAATGTTGGATCTACAGATTGAGCTTTGTGATGAACAAACTCAGCAAATGTGGGTAGCTAATTTGACAAGACTAACAATCAAAATGATTTCAAGTAAAATGAAATGATCAAACCATAAAAATTGCTTTTTTTAGCAATCTTACTGTGATGTCTTAAGTGATGTTTGAAATCACTATAGAGGTTGTGAAGAATTGATTGTTGTCTTTCGCTATGGACGCTGCCAAGACCTGCCACGTAGACATCGCTGTAGGCCAGCCAGCACTGTCCAGGCATTTAGAAAGAGACAAATTGCCTAATATTTCAAGTAAATTTGCCAACAATGTCACCAACCTATGTCCTTTTCCATCGGTAAACAATTATGATACTTATTTATCAGTACAATATCACACATATTGCGAAATAGTTAAAATTATGTTGAGTTTTGTCTCTCAATGCTGGTTGGCCTTTAGCGATGTCTACGCGGCAGGCTGGTGGGGCGGGAATAGAGGGGGACAACAAACAATTCTTCACAACCTCTATAAGGAGGCCTCAAACCATTGAGTACTTTAAACAAAATGTTTTGTTCGTCAATTAAACCTTAAAAACCTTGCTAAATGACTCTTTAGAAGTAGTAGTTGAATTGATTTTTCTATTCCTGTCTTCAGAAAATAAGTCGGTTTTGGAGCCAGTGGTTTTGGCTGAAGTAAGCCGTCCTTCTTTTCCGGCCATAAGGTCTCTCAAGGACTCAAATTGTGACGATCTAAATAACGGTTTATGGGCTGGACCCACTTCAGAGGAAGGATGGTTTATATTTGACCTCCAATACCACAAACGCATTCACAGAGTTCTGCTACGAAACGCCCACAATGGCGAGTATCACGACAGGTAAAAAATCATCGCCAATAGAGCCATTATAACTAGAAGAGTATGTGCAATAGATTGAACAATCAAATTTGATGTCTGCAAGTAAAATAGTTGAAGCAAGAAAGGGATGGAACAAAAAAATCGTCTGATGGGTTTTCTGAAATGTTTCATTTGATTGTTTTTTTCCATTTCTTTTTCAATTTTCACTTTTTCGCAAATGTTGGGACTTTCCATCTGGCGCTAAATCGATATACTGGGACGATTTAAGCGTACTCGCTTCTTTTAATGTTTCTGATAATCACTTGGAAGCGGAAAAAAATCAACTTAAGTTTGAAATGCACAATTATTCAGGGAGGAGACGTGGGCTCGTGGTTAGTGCGGTTTCCTAAAGTAGGAGAGGTCCCTAGTTCGATTCTCCTCCCTAACCCTTCTCAAGGAAATTTATAGACGCTGTTCCACAACCATAGACGGAGACCCATTCTGATACCGGACACGAGATTGCCCTTGCGAGGCTCAAACCGCTGACCCTAGCACCCAAAAATTAAAAAATCCCTATTTTGAGCATTTTAACCAAACTTTTCCCGAATTTTCATTTTTTCGTGGATGATTTACTCTTTTTCAACTTTTCCTAACTTTTTCAATTCTATATAGATTTTACGAAAAAACATTCAAGTTTCTTTGCTTGTAGAAACTTGAAATTCTCCAAACTATTCCTACCATTTCCTAACTATTTTCTATTTTTTGAAATATATTTGCCTATAGGGAAAGACTGTTTTCAAAAACTTTTATTCCTTCTCAAAAATTCTTATGAAAATAGCCCCATATGTTCAAATTTAACCACAAAATCGTGAATTTCCCCCTATTTTACTTCTTATTTTAATTTTTGCCCTATTATTTTGGCCTTTTTCAACTATTTTGTCAAAAAAGGCTAACTAAAAAAGTCGGCTTTTTGTCGTTTTCACCGACTCAAAATCACTCCCTAACAATCACTATACATCACTTAGTTTCTCTCCACTCACTTCAGTTTCTTTACAGATCCACCCAAGATTATTCGGTACTCGTCTCCAACATCTCAGAACCTTACAACTGGGTAGAAATCGCTTCAGGGAAACTTCTCAAACCTCCAGCTGGTAGCTCTTGTTCGGTGCCATTGGTGACAACTCAGCTGCCCGGAAATGGGATCATTGCCCGTTATGCTCAGTTCCGCGCCATCACTTACTACGGATATGGATCGGTTTTGAATTATGTGGGTCTTAAATGAGTGAAATATGGAGCGGGAAAACCATTATCAAACGTTGTTTACGTTGACTTGTGCTTAGTCGGAAATGTATTTGTTTCTTGATGACACCTTTATTTTTCTTATTGCCTTGGTTGAAATGTATAAGATTAAATGTTGTGTGATTTGAAATTTGATTTATTTTTAGATACTTCGCTCAACACACTTTAATTTAACGAAACCTTGCCCACTTTTCATATACTGAGACAGCTATGAATATTTAGGCAAAATTTTGGGTGTAAATCTATGGTCGTTTTTTTAACGAAATTACATCGCACTCTAATTCACAATCTAAGCACTGGAGATATCATTACCTTTTACTTTTAACTTTTAAGCATGTCTACAAGGACGTGCTACAATTTTCAACAGAATTTATTTAAACCATTGAGAGACAAAGAAAGTGGGAATGCAAATGACAAGTACAGTGTGACACAACGAAAACTTAACGAAATCTTACATGGTTTTTAGCCATTTAAAATGGCAAATTTAACCCTCGTGACTATAGGATCATATTCTTTCCCCCTTGATAAACATTTTTTGACTTCGCAACAAACTTGGTACGGCCGCGCGTTTTCGAGATGGAGGCCCGGAGGCAAAGGATCCTCGATTTCCTCCACGCCCAAATCTCGCCAAAAGATGTTACCCGCATTGTCAGTGTCTCCCAGGTCACCGTTCACAGCGTCACGAAGATGTTTCAGGAGAGGGGAAACGTCAAGAGGATGAGCCATGGTGAGCGAAACAAGATTTGCGACCTGGACTTCTTGACTGGGATTGTTGCGGATATCCAGGTCCGTCACACCACCAGCATGAGGACCCTCGCCAAGGAGCACATTGTCACTAGGGAGACCATCAGGAGGGCCGTCAAAGACCTTGAGGCAACTTCTTATGTCCATCATTGAAGTCAGTTGCTGACTGAGGCCTCCCTGAGCAAGAGGGTGGAGAAGGGGGACAATTAAGTTGCTTACCTGGTTGTGCCACAAAGAGTCCACCCTCCACTCCAGACCTTATTCCCTTGGATTATGGGGTTTGGGGCGCCATTTACCAGAAGGCCTGTGCTAGCCCCCAACGAAATGTGGACTCTCTGAAGGCTGACGTCGAGCAAGAGTGGGTCTTGATGCCTGTGGACTTCCTCAGGAGGACTTGCAGGTCCTTTAGGCCCAGGATCGCGGCCATGTTGGCCACGAAAGGTAGATATTTTAAAAACAAAGGGCCTTATGACAAGTCAATTGACCCTGAAAAAAAACTTAGTGTCGTATCTCTCTTTATCTTCGTTTATAAGGTCATATAGTCTTGAAGGCCATTTTTTAAGTTTACCCTGTTCGCACTGTAATTAAAACAAAACACAAGTGTCATTATTTTCCTTGGAAAGCAGATCGTTTATTTGCTGCCTTAAACGTTGGATGTAACCTTCTAATGTTTTACATTTTTTTTTTGTAACTAAAGAGGTTTCGGATTTGTAACCGATCCAAAGAATGTCATTCGACGTAAAAAAGGGTCATGTTATGGCTTACAATAGCGTACTGATGAATTAAACTCAAGAGTGATAAAATATCTGATCTATAAATGAATTTGAATTGGCAGATCTAGATAGTCCCTGTACTTAGGGTTGGTCGGGAATGTTGGATAGATATCTATCCAAATGGGGTTTGAATGATAAAACTGGGTCATTAGATGAAAACATTCTTCTTGGTTCCAGGATAGCTCGGTACATGGGATAACTCAACACAGGAAAACTGGGTACAACGGAAAACTGGGTACATCGGAAAACTCAGTACTGGAAGATTCGAGAGTCTGAAAACAAACATTTTGTCTTCTTAATTATTTATTCATTCAACCAAGGAATATAAGACAGCACTGGGGCAGTCACCCTAAGGACCTTGTTCAGAGGCCCATATCAGCAAAAAAGCTTGATTCTAGTGATGGGAGGCAAACAGGAGCTTGGGCAAGCGGTCCGGTACAGTACCTTGGACTTGCCGAAACTTGGCTCTACTTGGGTGCCTGTACAAGTATTTTTCCCACCTTACAGGTTTGCCAAATTTGCTAGGAATGAAGACTAAACCTTCGGCATCAGAATTTCAATTAACCAGAAAGTTTCAGCGAAATAGGGCCCATGCCCTTGTTAGGATGGATTTTTAGATGAAAATACACAATTCAAAGCTTTTCTATCGAGAAATGCAAAAGCTTTTGAGAATATTAAAAAAAAAAAGAGTTGGCATCTTATATTTTTTTCTAGCAACTCTGAGTGACCGAGCTTGTTCCCAAGTGTGACTGTTAAATCTTATTCTTGATTGGCCCGAAAAGTGTATTCATGTGTGGCTTAGAACGGAAACTAAAGAAAAACATGGTTTTGCAAATGCTATCCAAATCAAAATATTTTTTGTTTCACTTCCACTGTTTATTGCTAAATTATTAAGGTCAAAAGATCATTGAAAATGCAACTTGACATTCTTTTCTTCTAAGTCACACTGCAAGCATCTGAAATCTTCTAAAAGCAACTGCCGGCAACTGAATCTTCCAATGTTCCTTGAGCTTGCCAAGTGTATTGGTGTATTGCCCAAGTAATGCTTGTCAACAACTTGTGCTTGGGGTGTCTGTGATGACTTATTACTTGCCCAAGTCACATCACTACTTGATTCCATTCTGATTCCATTCCAATACAAGATCGTGTTGTGACTTAGCATCAACAGCTAAAAGATTGAAAATCAGCATCAAGCCACATCCCTACTCCAAATAGAACTTTACGTGCTTTTTCTGATGAATTCTGGCATAGATCATGCCTGAATTACCTATTCAGTAGTCAGATTTCCATGCCAATTCAAAAAGGTTTTGACCAATACAATCGACCAAAAACCACCAGTCAACATTTGAGGCACTTTAATTTTTCCAAAACTGATGAATGACCGTTGCAATCTTCAAAAATGCGTGTTTCATGGGAACTAGGGACCCTATATCAGAGATTGGAACTCGTAGGCTAACACACGGTGTCGATAATTCATGCTGGTGATTGGTCAATAGCATTCAGTTGAACTTTCAGCTAATTCTTACGAAGTTCAATAGCAAACCTAAGTACTTCTTCTTTGCCAATTTACCTATGTAAAATGTATTCCCCTCTATCTACCAGTCTTCATAAACCCGTTTTTTCCTTTAAGGATCACCAAAAGGCAAGGCATCCCTGACTTTAGTGACTTCTGAGCAGGGTTGCAAATCAAACTCACATTCGTGTTTGCTCATATACAAGAGCAAAGCACCCATTCTGCAAACAGTAACCCTACCTTGCAACCTCCGGTAAAAAAACTTGCGCAAACTCAGATTCCACATCACTAAGATTTTGTTGTCAATCACCCAATCGTGAGACATTAATTGGCCCTTGTCACGGACATCTAGAATTTCCTCTATTCTAGATGTCCTTGCCCTTGTTTAAACTCCACACTTATTGAAATTCACTTTTTCCATATCAGGTAAATACCTTAGACACATTTCCAGCAGACTTGAGGATTTTCAATAACCAAACTGCTCTATCAAATGAACGAAATAGTTTAATGGCGCCAAAAATGAAAACCCAATACACTATTAGATATTATACATACATACATACATACATATAAAGTACATACAATTAGGTATCTGGGAATCAACAAATACTACATTCACGAAATTCTTAAAACGATACCTCGGAATACCGTACTCGTCCAACAACTCAATATCCCATGACCTGACATTATTTCATCTCTCTGATCCCCTCTACCTTTTGGAGAAGCCGCATTTTACCCTCTATCCCCATAAACCCCGACAACCGAAGACGCCTCTTCAAAGAAATTTACGACACTGACCATTATCTGACCTGTAAAAAGAAATAATTTCATGTCACCCCTACAGATACATGTATCTGTACTGTCTGTGGGGAACAAAACCAACCATATCACATATATTTCTGTTGCCGTAATGACAATAATAATTTGTCGCAATAAAGATACTTATAAAATACAGGGTCGACCGTATTTAGTATCCCATGCCAAACAAATAATTACATAAACACAATAATGGCACACTAAAAATGAAGAACTATCAGTTAAAGGAACATCCTTAGATATAGCTGTAGCAAGTCAGGAACCACTGTACTTAAGGACGGATTTCAAAAATACACACTAGGTCCGATCACTGTACTAAAATGTGAGGTTTTTGCAACAATAATATTGTTCCGTTGAATTTCCATTGTACTAATCGGACCTAGTGTGTATTTTGAAAGTAATCCTGGCTTGAGACATCCTTGAGCAAGTCTAAGTGAAATTGATTGACTTGTTTAGAAACTATGATCTTGTATCCAGTGGTTACTCTCAAACTCAATTACGCACGCTGTTTTCTAAAAAATCATCCTAGCTTTGACCGCACATTACAAAGATTAAGAGTGACTGAACATTTTAGACGTATACAAAATATTTCGGTTCAACGCTACTTTCGACTCCAAAGAGTTAGGTTAGGTCATAGATATGGTTAGGTAGGTGACGGTCAACCGAGATCGAACCCCCCAACCATCTGCACGGCAAACCAAAGTAGTAAGCACTACGCCATGCCTCACCATCTTTTTTGTCACTTGTTCTTATGCAACACAGCCCATTTTTTTCTAGACAAAAATAAAAACCGATTTTTTTGATGATCTATTGTTTATTCACCTTCCGGATCATTATTGGTATCTGCATCATCAGTATATCATAGTAGCAATAGAAGTAGAACTAGGAGAGAGTGTAGGTCGAAAATAAGAGCGGTTCCTGTTATTGTTGATGTGGTGGAGGTGATAGAAGTAGGAGTTGTTGTTGAAGAAATAGCACAGACAGAGATATATCATGGAATACTGCATGAATCGTACGAAAAGGGCGAAAAAAAACTGAATTTAACACAAGAGCTTCTCACTTAGTTCTTCGATTACAGGCCTTGAGTGTGATTTCAACACTTCTGAGAGAAAAAAACGGAAGAAAACCCGTGAAGAGTGCCAATGTGCACCAATCATCGGGGAGCATTGTCGACCTAATTAAAGGCTTCTTACCAATGATGAACTAACCAACCATCAGTTCATAAGAGTTGACGCGGTTGGCTCAAAAAACGAGGGAATGATTTAGAGCACTAGAAAACACGCAGCAGTGGGACAAACACAAGTTGCTGGTTTGGTTCAGAGGCAATTTTGGAACTGTGACATGGAAGATGTTGAATTGCCTTTGGTGGGAGGTGTTATTAGGAGAAAAGAAAAGATGGCCAGATGATGATTTTTTCGTTTTTGGTTTTCTTAAAAACCTGTGACGGTAAAGGGGAGGATGGGTGGCTATAGCTTTAAGGATCACTTGACGTAGTGATTTCGATTTTTTTTCAAGGCAGTCGGGGTTTTGTTTTTCAATTCAACTTGTTTTTAACACAGACGGTTCATCTAAGTGGATTTCTGGTCGAGGACGTCCTGTGTCTGTGTTCGTCTCTCAAAATCCATTCTGACCTCTTTGAGCTCCATGCTCGCCACCACCACGTTCTCCACCACGCCCTCCTCGAAATCCTCCGCCTCCACGATATCCGCGCTCTCCCCTGTCTTCACGTCCCCGATAGCTTCCTCGATCTCCTCTTTCTCCACCACGACCCCCACGCTCTCCTCCTCGACTTCCTCGGTATCCGCTTCCCCGATCTCCGTAACCACCTCCGCGCCTTTCTCCTGTGCCACGACCTCCTCGATCACCACCCCGATCACTTCCATATCCGCGACCCCCACGGTAGGGTCTCCGATCTCCTCGATCGCCACCGCGTCCACCACGACCCCCACGTCCTCTGTATCCCTCAGGTCTGGGGGCGTCCCGGTCATCCTGGTTGTTGACCTCCGAGTTCCAGTCGGCAATATTGCTCATGGTGTCTACAACTGGTTCCTGACTGCCTGCCTTGTTGGAGCCAGCTGCAATGGCTGCATATCCCGAGGCGACAGGGGCCGCTGCTGGGGCCGCAGTTGCTGTCATGGGGGCCGTTGTGGGTGCAGCCACTGGAGCTGGTTCGCTGGACGGCTCAGCAATTGGCGTCGGGGCAGGGGCAGTGGGGATTTCATTGTCAAGCATTGGGGACTTTTGCAAGGGTTCATGGTGTTTCAATGTCTGTTCTGGGTCGGTCATTGGTGGCCCTGGATGGGGTCGCTCGGCAAACCCAGGGGCCGGTTTCTTGACCATGTTTTCGAGTTGGTGCTGCTGTTGTTGCTGGTTGTAATGCTGTTGCATCATGTGGTGGTGATGCATTTGGCTGAGGGCGTGTTGGTGCTGCTGGATGGCAGCCAGAGTGGTAGGCGTCATCATCAAGGGCGTGGGATGGTGTAGGTTCATGGGGCCACCTTCAGGGGCCGAATGTTGGACCACCACCACTGCAGGATCCATGTGCGGAGAGTCCAGGCCAATTTGGGACTCTTGCAAGAAGTCGATTTCCGGTTTGGCAGGGATTGGGGGCAGATTGGTCGGCAACTGGTGTGGTGGGTGGCTCGGCTTCTGTTGCACCAAGGGTTGTGGTTGTGGCTGCTGTTGTTGTTGCTGTTGCTGAGGTGGGATCATTTGAGTTACTGGGGCAGGTTGTTCTTGTTGTTGGTGCTGTTGATGATGATGCTGATGATGTTGCGGTTGTTGTTGATGAGGATGCTCCTGCTGTTCCTCCTGAACCTCTTGGGGCATGTCTCGTACGGGAATGGTTTTGGGTCCTCGTGGTTGTTTTGGTGGTTGCGTCTGCGAGTTGGGCATGGGTTGTTGCTCCTGAGCTTTGGTGTTGGCTTCGTTGTTGGCTTGGATCCCTTTGGCAGCATGGTTTCCCTTGGCCTTGTTGATCTCCCCATTGGCGATTCCGGCCTTGTTTCCTCGAGCATGATCCTTTTCCATGCCACCTTTGCCATTGGTCATGGGTTGTTTTCCGTGCTTGTCCGCTTTTGAGGCCTTGGAAACTTCGGTGGGGATTCTGTCCCCTTCCTCCGAGCAACTGCTTGACACAAGTTCCTCCTCCACGTTCTCCGAGTCTTTCATGGCCTTGCCTTCAAAGTAGCCGCAAGTCTTGATGGTATTGAAGAGCGTCTTCAACTCCTTGTAGGAGGTCTTGAGCACCTTCTTGGACTTGCCATCCACCAGATTGGACAAATGCTCGGCTGCTGCGGTCAGAGCTTTCTCATAATCCTCGCCTTGAGCAAAGTTCTTGCGGGCAGGACGCACGAGGTTCTCGAACTCCTTGACCATATCCATTTGCTCTTTGGCGATCTTGACAGCTCCATGATTGCCATTGACAAAGTCAGCACGGGTCTTGAAGTTGCCGAGGGCTTTCAGAAGGTCCTGAGGAACAAGAGGAAGAATACAAAAGGAGTCATTTCGTTTAGAGGTTTAGGCCAGTTTTATTTGAAGTAAGTCACTTACTTGAATCTCCAAGATGGAGGCGATCTTGAGGCAGTCGTTCTTGGCTCGCTCTTGGGCCTCCTTTTTTAGGACCTTCTTCCGCGTTTTCTCGTCCTCCAAGGCCAAGGTCTTGAATTGGCCACTCAACTCGCGGGCAAAGTCCAGGTTTTGAGAGACCTCATCGTACTTGGCAATGGCCGCTTTTTGGTCATCGTTCAAGGTCTTGCCGCGTTGGTAATCAGCCCGATACCCGTCCAATTTACCCTGCAATGAGGGACAAAATGATGTTACAAATTGTAAGTCCCAAGCTTCTATGAACAAATTTGTCTACGGTTAGATTACTGAAATAAACATCAATAAAAAAATATAGCACAAGGTTGTTTTGAAGGTGAAAAAAACTTAGGCGAGAATTCTTCGGATTGGACATTTCTTCTTGTTTTTCAAAAAAACCCATTAAGTTATATTTCCTTGCTTAATTTCAGGGGCTCTTATTGGATTTTTGTTCTTGAATTACAGCAATGGAAATGTTGCATTTTGGAAATGACAAGAGATGACTAGAAAAAAAAAATATCTTTTCTAGACCAAGAAAGGAGACATTATCTGATGAATTGTATTGGTATTGGTCAAATTCTCGAAATCAGCTATAATTCGTATTGGCAGTGAAACAGAGTTTTTAGAGAAGTGGATTCTTTATTTTGCTTCAATTTAGATGAATTTTCATAACCCCATAATCTACGGTTATTCACTTAAAAGTGACCAACCAGGTCTATAATTCGAGCACTGTCTGCTGAATATTGAACTGACATACGAGGCCATTGGATTGTTTTTTTTTTTTTCAAGAAACGTTTCACATCACATGATATGAGGCTTGAATCAATACTAACTTTTGGAGAATGTGGCCAGATTGTTTAACGTCTAATGAACACTTGATGTGACCGATTTTACTTTAAAGTTTGTGAGTGTCGTTAGCATCCGTGATTTGAACTCATGAATCTCAATGTACAAATCACAATGTAATCGTTTATGTACATTGGGACTTGCGGTTCAATTTCAGATTTGAATATTCACAATAAATTACGAGCAAAACTCAAGATTATCACCTACAATGATAAAATAAAAATGAATTAGTAGTTACCCATTTGTTCAAGACAACAAAGAAACGTATGTACAACTCTGTTGAATGTTAAGTCGATTCAGTTGAAGCTAAAGTTTCAAAAATTGAAGCCAAAATCAAACGAGAAATCAAATGACTTTGCGTTATAACTTTAAGATGGCAAATGCTGAAAATGAAGAACATCAGATCAGAAATTTATCGAAAGGATTAGTAAGTAATTTATTCATGGATTTGAAATATTTCTTACAATCCAATGGATTAGAGACGACATTAGTATCGAACAAGTATTGAGATGCTGAACCATGATTGTAGTTGCCTTCCAGTAATTTTTTTTATTGAAAGTTATTCTTTGGCCTGACATTTTCTCATTGATTTCCTTAAACCAGTCAACAGCTCACTCAAACGAATCCGTTTGCAACACCTTCAGGTATTTTAACATTTCAAAGTGATTCTCTTTCACAACTATCTTCTTATCCTTCCAATATCAAATCCTTTGTTTTTCACCAAATCTCTACTTTCCTCACCTATAATGTCTAAAACAGCTCGTGGGAAAGAAGCGTCACCTTAATACTAACGTTAGCGGCTTACAAGTGAACATTCCCAAAATATCCAAAAAAGAAACAGCTGACCAGTAAGAGCTTTTAAGCGGAAAATTGGCTAAACCAATGTTTGAGCTCATCTTATTTCATGATTAAATAGCTGTTCTGAGGCTAGTTTTATAGACTCAAAGATCGATCTCAAGATCGGACTTATAGTACTATAGTACGATCTTGAGCTCGATCTTTTGCGTCTAACAAACTAGCCTCTGATGCTTAACATCAACCACGAAAAGCTGAAAATGAAGATCAGCGCAAATTGACGCTTCTTTTTCATGAGCTTCTTCAGTAATTCACCCCTTTACGTTTTGTCAATGTTATGGGGTGTCTAAACGGAAAACAATGAGCTAATCCTACACATTTTGAACCGTTCATTGATCAATGGACACTAGGACAAGTTTGGCTACTTGACCCACTGAACAGCGCCTCCTAGTATCCTAATCTAGAACCTTGGCTCATCAGCTGTGCCTTTGGTCTTTGGTTTGATCAAGTAAAGAAGCTCATAGGAAAGAACCATCAACCAGGGCAAGGTTTGATCTAGTTTGAAGCTTCAAATGTTTGCCCTTGTTGTCGCCACTTTCAACCCAGGAATGAAATGCAATAAAATCAGTTTAAGTAACTCATGCACACAAGTTATCATTTTGCATCATAAGCAATGCTAAAGTTATTGCTTTGTTACTTTTGGGGTCAAATGCCCCTCAATGGCTGCCTTTATCTCTCCATTGCCCTTCTGGGTTTGTTGTGCTTTTTGGAAGCTTCACGTTTAATCCACCATTGTCGTTAGGGTCAAGTTGACGCTTCTATGCCATGAGCTTCTTCCTGATCCAGGTTCATCATCCATTCTGATCTGGTTTCTCACCTTTCGCTTCTCGAGATTTCGGACCTTCTTATCCACAATTTGCAGAGCTTGTCCCAAGGGCGATTCATCGGTATTGGCCCCCACCGATGAGGAACTGAGCGTGTTGGTCTCACTCCCAGCGGCTCCACCGCCCCCATTCATCACGAGGGGCGTGTCCGACGAGACGGGCGTCAACGAAGGCATGATGGCCAACCCAATCACAAAACGCGAGCGAGCAACAAATCAACGATGATGGAACGAACCAAAGAGAGGACGATTCTTTTGCCGCGACCACCTCACTCACTCACTCACTCACTCACTCACTGAGCCGATGAATCAACAAACCAGCATCAGCCTCCAAAACGACTAACAGCGCGACCAACCAATGAAAGATCCCAGCATTCAGCAGCTTTTTACTGGGGGTTCGAATCAGGGAGGCGGGAACGAAGAGAGAGTCTAGTGGCCAAAGTTGGGCGGTTGAAAATGGGCTGGGCGTTGGGCTGGTTTGGTTTAGGCTGGCTGGTGTGATATATTTGTAGCTGATGATGTAAGACTGCGGGATTCCAGTTCGAATTTGCACAGTTTACCAAACTTATTTGGACCAAAACGAACTAAAGGTATTCCCAGTCTTGGACACTCAGTTGTTAAGAAATGATTTCACCATCACAAGTTGCTATTGAGCTAATCACAATCTTTCTAGTACTGACCATCCGTCACTAAACTAGAGCTTGTTTATTTTAAATTATTAAAAAACTTTAGTTTGGTGGTGAGCGTGCAAAATGTTTTTATAGTTGATTTTAAATGATTAAGAATTTAATTTAAAGATGAAGTACAGGCTAGTAGTAAATAAAAAACGTAGCCTGGCTCAGCTGTTGCTTAAGTCTTATGGGTTTGAGGTTATATGTGAAAGTTGAGTTTCTTATTTGAGCGTTTGGAGATAATATTCATAGACATCTTTGAAGGCATTGTTGGGTGATGGGGTCAGAAGCGGGAAAAACTTACTCAACCACTGAAAAATGCCATTCCATCATTATGAATGGCGACCTGATCCTATGTGTTGGAATCCACATGCCCAAAAACATGACAAACTTTTAGATTATCGTTCATATTTGGAGACATCATTTCCCTTCTAACAACAAACTAATACACTACAAAATCACAAGTGGTCTCCTTTGTTCGCCTGGTCCGATTCAGACACTTTTGGCAAGCCTGAAATTTAGCTGCGCTGAGGCCGCATGCCTCAATTTCGGCCGGGCTCTTCAGGGTGACGTAATGATAAAATTCCACCTGGTCTTCCTAAACAATAAATTCAAGATTGGAGCGCGAATAACGTGAAAAGTAGGCTAGAGAAGGATCCAACAGAGGTATTCATAAAGTATTTAATGTTATGATCAAGTCTTTTTCCTTGAAATAATGCTCTTGGACCCAAGAGCGTAAAGCAATAACGAATATATGACCGATTAAAACAAAGGTGTTGTTCACTCCGATTTCAGCATGGTTGTGGGAAGCGGTAATTCTCAGGGACGCCAAAATGACTTGCGGAGGAAAAAACTAATGAAAATTGGTTGAAGTCGGACAATGTATGCTCTTGCTCAAGGGGTTTTTGTGAACAAACTCGGTTTCTAGTAAATATCGTCAAGAAGTCTTTGTTGCAATGTAATCAATTAAATATGATAATCTAAACGATTTATTAAAACAATTTATTCTCAAGATTAATCAAATTCATGACTTTATTTCTACGAGTGTCAAATTGTTGAAACGTGTGATCGTTATGTTTAGGGACAACAAACTTTGACGAAAAACATTGTCAAAGTAGCCGAAAAAGACGAGAAAAATGCCTGGTTAGACGAAAAAAGACTAATAAAAGTGTCTGATTCGACCAAAAGAGACCTAAAAATCGAATTATTTTCCCCACAAAATGAATGAAACTAGCTTCTACGACTACAGAGGAATCAATTGATTACAAAAAACGTTTAAATAAAGGCCCCACAAAGTAGAGGAAATGGATGTCCCCATTGACAAGGGAAAATGTGTTTGCTTGTTCAATAACGGCAAAATCTAGAAAATTTAACAGAGGAAGTGCCTAAGTACCTAACAGGCAAGAAATTGTTAGTAGTACATGTATCAATCTGAATATCAAGAGTTCAGCAATGCCTCTTTTTGAGGAACATTCTAAGAAAAGCTATTTCTAAAATCAGATTAGCTGAAATATTAAATGTTCTCATGGCGTTTTTAACCCAAGGGCAATCTTTTCTTTCTATGTTTGTCAGACAATTCTACAAGTTAATTCATAAAAGTGGATCGTATTTGTTTTTGTGCAAAACCGCAACAGACAACCAAATCATTACGTTGGCCCAATTTTTGGCGTTGTGCTTTTTTCAGTTTTCATTTGCTTTGCGATTTGAAAAAAAACCGCTTAAAAAACTTAAATCAAAGAAAATTCAAATTTTTGCTCAATTAGACGAAAAAAGACGAATAAAATCCAAATTTGACTAATATTTTTTTCGAGACGAATAAGGGTGAAAACACGAAAAAAGATGGATAAATTCATTTGGCAGTAGTTTCTGTCCTGTATTTTCATCTTTTTTAATGTTCTCGTATAAAAAAATTCACAACGCGCCCCTGAACAGGCTCCAGAAATTTCCGGGGCCCTTTTTTACAACAGTGGGCAGAAATGGCAGAGCTCGAGGGGGCGGGAAACGTTCGTCTTACGCAATCGTTGAGTCACTTAATGTAGGGACCCTCTCAGAGATTGGCATTCAAATCTATGATTGCCCGACCCGGCACGGACTGTCTGTGACGTCATTCATCATGCGGAAAGCCGACGTTCATGATTAAAGGAACCTTTACTTCTAAGAAACACATCTAAACTATTTCACTCATTTGATAGGGCAGTTTGGTTATTGAAAATCCTCAAGTCTGCTGGAAATGTGTCTAAGGTATTTACCTGATATGAAAAAAGTGAATTTGAATTAGTCTGGAGTTGAAACAAGGGCCATTTAATGTCACATGATCGGGTGATTGACAACAAAATCTCAGTGATGTGAAATCTCGGCTTGCGCAAGTTTTTTTACGGGAGGTTGCAAGGTAGGGTTACTGCTTGGAGAATGGGTGCTTTGCTCTTGTATATGAGCGAACACGAATGGGAGTTTGATTTGCAACCCTGCTCAGAAGTCACTACAGTCAGGGATGCCATGTCTTTTGGTGCTCTTTAAAGAAAAAACGGGTTTATAAATACTGGTAGACAGAGGGGAATTTGATTTCACATAGGTAAATTGGCAACCCCATCACCAAGTAAAAGCACTACAAAATCAACAAAGAAGAACTACTCTTGTTTATTATTGAACTTTGTGAGAATAAGCTGAATGTTCAACTGAATGCTCTTGACCAATCACCAGCGTGAATCATCGGCACCGTGTGTTAGCCTACGAATGCCAATCTCTGCCTTTTAGTATTTCTAACTTAATGTAGAGCAGAAATGAACTCTACATAATGTAGGACAGGGGCCGGCTAGAGTCTCTAGGGCCGGCAACCGCTTGTGGGTCAAGGCCCACGGAATTTCAATATGTGGGATCAGGGGCCCAACAAACAGAGATAAGTAGGTTCAAGGGCCCACAAATAAACTATTAACGACCTTTGGGCCACATTACTTTGGAGCGCTCGCGAGCCCACTATTTTGGACAGGGATTGTAAACGAATCAAGTTATTGAAAAGAGTCAGTTTGTCGATCAGCCAATGACACGGGCTCGAGTCCTACGTGTCTTTTGGTACAAAAGCGAGTCATTAAATGACTTTAGCAGTCTTTAGCACAGCAGAAAAATTACTCGCGAGTCCTTAACATTACAGAATAATGAGTCGAGTCATTGGAACTACAGAATAATGAGTCGAGTCTTTGGAACTACAGAATAATGAGTCGAGTCTTTGGAACTACAGAATAATGAGTCGAGTCTTTGGAACTACAGAATAATGAGTCGAGTCTTTGAAACTACAGAAATATGGCTTGCGAGTGTTTACATTACCAGAGGTTAACGCTCAGCTCTTTTGATGAGTTTGTACCAGTGTGACCAGATGACTGAAGGGAATAGTGCCGTCAAGATGTTCAAATAGTGCTAATCCTGGAAGATCCCCAATAGTGCTAACAATAGTGCTGTTTTAAAACATACCAAAATATGCACTACACATAGTACAAGGAGGCCATTAGAGCCTATTGATCCAAAATTTGGTCATGACCTGGTTGTTTTACAAATTGGCTCTCTGCCGTTTGAATTTAAACTCAACCATCATTCTCCATATTTCTTCAAACTACTGATGTGTTTCGCGTACAACTTTTGGCATTGACATGATTTAGGTGGTTCCAGGACAA
>CM021322.1:10753568-10863279 GCA_010645155.1 Tigriopus japonicus
GGTCGACTTGTCCTGGGTCGAGTGGTCCGCTGGGTCGAGTTGTCCTGTCACCGATTTAGGTCTTTGTAATTTTAAAGATTTTTAAGACTGTGTAATTTTCTGTGAATAAATGAAACATTCAAGTGGTCCGTCCATAAATGTAACATTTAGATCAAATTTGGTCTACCAACAGGATACTCTTTGCCGATACTGACAACCCTTGAACAACGGGTTAGACGGAAACAATACTATTTGTCTAATCATGTCTTTAAAGCTGTTGGAGCAAGAGTCAGCAACAAATTTTGGTCAAACTTATTGCCGTTTAATCTGGAGTCCACCAAACAGAAGCAGACACAAGGGCCCTCAAATAAACTTTCACCGCCCTGTGAGCTTGCAAGCAAATTACTATAACTTGCTTTTGGGCAATTTTCTAATTGGACCCAGCTCTAGACTTCAGAAGCAAAATTTCATTACAATAACGTTTGATTATACAGTCGAATCTCGTTTTAAGCAACTTTTCTGTCAGCAGCAAACTGTTGCTTATATTGAGATTTTTCTTATATTGAGACTCAAGAAAACTGGCTGAAGAAAAGATAAAAAAAATACTGGAAACCACTAAAGGAGTTTACATCACCTATATATATTCTTATAAGCTTACTTTTAATACAAAAAATCTGATAATGACTAAAAAATAGCTTTTAAAAATACTCATCAAAACACACAAATTGGCATTACAAGTGCATGCATAGATATCTCCATTACAAAGCTTAAGAACTTGTTTCCATCTCTGTTTGACAGAAGAAATGAAAGAAAAAAGTACAATTTTGACATCATGATTGGCAAATTATCGAACTTAAACAGGGACACACAACGTTTTAAAAGATTGAGCTTTCCACACTTTCATATTGATGAAGTTTTTTTGTTATTTTTTGGAATGTGTCAACAGCAAATCTTCTACTCTCAGTTTGACCTAAAGTAACCTCAAATTTGAGGGACTTTCGTGGGTTGACAAGACACTTCCTTGGGTTGCTTATTTTCCACTAGGTTTTGCTTTGGTAGACACAGAAATTTGTTTCACTCTCAAGCATTGCACAATTGTTGGTAAACTTATTTATGCTTATATTATTTTGCATAATTGTCGATAAATTATATTTTTAAACTTAATGTCTTTAAAATAGTTCTTGTCTACGGCCTCTCACGAAAAGCGAAAACTCATTAACAGAACAAATAGCATATGCTAAAAAGACAAAAACATGATCGTAGCAACAGAGCCACTACAATAGCCAGATGTATTTCTGAAATAAAACCTGATTTGATTTGATTTGTTGAGTGGCATTTTGGACAATTTTTAGTAATTTTAGGGTTCAAAATGGAATTTTTGTTCTTTTGAATCGAACTTGAAAAGTGTAGGTTTTTTGTCAAAAAAGTGCAGGGCGCGAGAGCCCAAAAAATTGCACAAAAGAGACCCCAAAAGGGGCAAAATTTGCGCAAACGCGCAAGATATGGAAGCACTGCATCGATCCTTTTAGAAATGCTTCGTTTTGTTTTGTGCTGTGACCAATTTAAGCAAGAGAAATAGGCCAAAACTTTGAGAATGTTTCTTATATCGAGATTGAGGAAAGTGGAAAAATTCTTATATCGAGAATTTTTATGTAGTAAAATTTTGGTCAGCGCGGAAAGGTTGCTTATATCGCGAAAATTGCTTAAACTGAGATTTCTTATATTGACATTCGAATGTAATAATTTTTCGACCATTAGGAGTTGTCCAATTTTGCCGACGACTTTTTTCAAAAATGAGGACCATGACAAGATTAAACAGTTTGTTATGTTTACTTAATGGGTCTGATTCTTAAATAATGAAAGAAACGACTTTTTCCTTTCTAGATCTTAGTTTGCGTCCCAGATCCTAGTCCTAGCTCTCATTTTTGAAGTTTTTTTTTTATCCACAAGGTACATTCAAATATTCATTTCACCGTAGAGTACAAATCAAAAATTTCTAAGCATTACATGTTTAGGGCTCTTGCAACATTTGGTCAACCTGACTTACCACTGTCTTTAAAGGTGAAAGTGCATCACCACGCAAAGAATCATCTTGGAATAACACAACCACTAATAACAAAAATTTTCACCTTTACATTAGAGCTCCATGACAAAAAAAAGACATGTTTCAATGTGCTTTGGGTGTTGGAATGAGAATTGGCTTAGATATGAATGATAAAAAAAAGTTATTTTTGTGACCACGTTTATCTACAGCATCAGTTATAAAATTGACAAATTTCTGCTGAGGCAGTCCAGACACTCCTCTTATTTGGGCACTTTCAGGCGCCCTACCCAACTCCAAGCTACCAAAGCCAAACAAATTTTCGATTCAAGCGGCTGGGTGGGAGTGTATCTTGTCTCTTCTCTGAATTTCGCCCTCTAAAACGAACTGGCTTGACTCAGCGTCTCTAGCATAGATTCCCTACTATTTGGAGGTAATCTCAGAGGGCAAGTGAAATCTTCCCGATCACCACACCTCACCGGACCTCAAATCTTGGGTTAAGCAAGGACCCGGTACCCCTGAAAGGTTATTAGTAAGGTTGTAGTGGAAGAACAAGTTCAGGTTTTCCTTGGGTTAGGACAGAGACCATGAATGCGTATGAAAAGGAGCAGACCTTAATGGAAAGGTGTGGAACACATGACTATAGAGGGCTAAATGGAGAGAAATGTCACTCCCGTTAGCAAGGATTTTGTTATAAACATAGTTTGTTGTTTCTCTGCTTCCCCTGTTATGGCGCCAAATAAAAAAAATATGTCATAAACCTCATGTGCTTGTCCTACTCAGTTCAAGAAATGTACTTGCAACTCAACGAATATGACTATGGGTCAAACAATTAAAAATCAGAAAATAATTTGTACCCAGAGGGTACATTCAAATATTGATTCAAGAGTACCAATCAAAACTTTCTAACGATTGGACATTTAAGACTCGTGCAACATTTGGTCAACCTGGCTCGCTGTCCATTCTATTTCAAAGCATAGATATGCATAGATAGGACAGGCTCAGTTAACTCTGCCTATTATTCTGTCACATGATTCTGGGGTTAAAATGGACAGATTAACATCAACAAGCTCTCTTCCTTCAAGTCTTGTTAATGAGAACGAACTTGTCTCTGGTCATAGCCAAATTGGACACACTCCCAGGGTTGGGACAGTCCAGTCTTTGAAGAAAAGGCTGATCATGATCAATAGGCCCCGGAAAATTATGTTATTTTGCTGTGGAGAAGAAATCTCAGACGTTTTGAGGGTAAGGCTAACTGAAGATAACCATTACCTGACCACACATTACTAAAAGTCTGGGATTTCTGCTCCACAGCAAAATAAAATTATTTTCCGGGGCCTAATAATCAAATATTTGCCATATGTCTAGCCCTGTTTTAACCAACTTCACCTCTTGTTTATTCAATGTCAAGTTTTGAGGGCAACAAATTCAAAACTACAAATTTACATGAGACAAATTTTATTTTACTAATAATACAGAAACTAGGACATGGTTCTGCTCAAATCAACCTTAATTAATACATCAATATTCCTTGGAAACTTTGGGTTGATTCACAAAACCATTTTCCACCTAGTGTCCCACAAAAATGAAAATGTCGTGTCTCTTTATATCTATGTTACGAAGTCCGAGTGTTTAACCACGCAAAGAATAATCTCAGGATAGCACAACATCTTAATCATAACATTTCTGACATTCTCAAATACGAGTTTGACAAACGTGGTTCATGTTTTAATGCGCTTTGGGTGTTGGGATGACAATAGGCTTGGATACTAATGGTAAAAGAAGTTATTTTTGTGACCCGTTTGTCTACAAAATCAGCTCAAAAATTGACAAATTTCTACTTGGGCAGTCGAGCCACTCTTCTTTTTAGAGCACTTTGAGGTGCTCTGCCCAACTCCAGGCTACCAAAGCCAAAGCAATTTTCCATTCAAGCGGCTGAGTGGTAGTGTCTCTTTTCTCCATTTAGCCCTCTACTTGACTGGACATCAAACGTGCCATTCAGTAAATGATCCTTCAACCCAAGAAGCATTCATGGAATGGGAGGCTAGCAATGAGAATAATGATTTCCAGTAAGAACAATTCAGTTACGTTCTTCTGCAAATGAGACCTTGTATATGTTGACAAGAATACGTATTTCAAATTTCAGCTCAATCGAACGTCGGAGTCAAAAGTTATGCTCACTCAAAGTTCAGTGCAAATCCTACCGAGAAGGAATGAATTAGCCCTTTTCTGGTGATTGTTTTACCACAAAAGGGCGAATTCATTCATTCTATGCTCTCTTCAGTACATAAGTTTGAGAAAGCATAACTTTTCACTCCGGGATTCGTTTGGGCTGAAATTTGAAAAACGTGTTCTTCTCAATGCAAGCCAGGTCTCATTTGCAGAAGAACGCAAATGGTTCGTTTCTGTTGGAAATCATAATTCTCATTTCTAGCCTCCCACTCCATTATTTCCGTGCTTCTTGTTCAACTTTAACCACTTGCCTCCTTTCACAAATGAAACTTCCATCCATTGGGATTTAATTTTCCCTTATATTTTTAAAGTGCTTTACAGTATTGGCTTCACTTCAAACTGAAACTTGGAACAGTCGGTGGAAATCCATTGAAGATGTTCCCATGGCCTCAATAAAAGCCTTCAAACCAATTTTTTTTCACTCTTTCCCACGCTAAACTGTCTAAATAAGTTTCTTTCGTTTGATCATAGCCAATCAATGCCAAAAATGACGACTAAACTCAAAAGTGCAGTCTTCAAATGCTAAGGTGATTGATGTGTGAGCTTAGACAAATTTCATTACTCAAGATCACGGGAAAGGATGAAAAGGGGGAACTTAATTTCGATCTATGCAAGTTTTACGGCAGAGTTGAACATTACACTTGGGTTTGAATTTCGAATTCAAGCACTGATGAGTTTGAGGCAATTATTGGCATTAAGGTAAACAATTTCATATCATTTATGTATGATGGGCTTGTTTGCACCATATTGTTTTAAATTCTTAACCTAAAATGATCCCTAATAGAAGATTTTAAGAAAACCAACATTCACTTCCACTAGATGGCTCTCACATGATTTAGCTTGTCCTCAACACATCCCCTTTGGGTGCCCTCTCTTGTTCTTAAAATGAACAACTCGCGGTCAGAGCGAGCCTTTTTAAGGAACCAAAGTTGAGCTTTCACAAAGGTAAATAAAATAATGATATCTCAATTTTGACGTCGCCAAAACCGCCCTCTATGAGGGATTACCTAAAAACATTGTTAAAAATAATGGTTTCATGAGGAACGTCATTGAGTGCGCTACCTTGTTTGTAACGCAAATAACCTTTTTGAAGTTTGATTGTGAGAGTCAATCCAGAAAATACAGCCTGAGTCATCAAGAGGTCACGGATCAAACAACTGTCGCCGTCGTCTGCCTGCTTAGCTAGAACTGAGAAGTCTGGAGCTGGTTTGTGCCCCACAAGGATAAGCCCAAACGAGGCACATATTTTGCATTTTATCAGTTCGTAGAAACACTCGACGGAAAAGCAAAGTGATTTAATTTGGGTTTAATGCAGACTCACATCCAAAGATGTCAGGATTGCCAAGTCACTTTCAGTAGTTCGAAAATTCGTAACTAAATTCTTCCACACCTTCTTTAACATATAGCTCTAATACCAGTTGCTTTTTCTGCCCAACTCTGTTGCATTTTAGACCATCAACTCCAAAAACCACTCTCAAAAGCTTTCATGAACAGCTTGGTCCAAAATGCATCTCATCTCTTGGACAGATAATTCATTTAGTTCCCTCTTTTCCACCGTTTCCTCGGTTTCAATGGAATCAGGTCCAAATGAATGAGTGAGTGAGTGAGTGAGTGAGTGAGTGAGTGAGTGAGTGAGTGAGTGAGTGAAGGAATGATGCATTCAGATTCCCCCGGGCTCCAAACTTGGCTGATTGAGGTGTGAGAATTGCAAGGGGAAATTGAACGTTGCTTGAAGAAAGCCGCTCAAGAGCGAGCAAGCGAGCTTCAGAGTTTGGAAGCGGCCACCAAACAAGGGGAAAAAGGAAAGCTGCCCATTGCATGCAACCAAATTTCAAGATGTACACACTATGTATACTGTATACACTCGTCGCGTTTTCTATAGAACACACAGGTAGAAACTCTTTCAAAGGCTTGCGATGGACGCCTTTTGAGTGACGTGTTGGTGGTTTCGAGGTCAAATTTAAGTGTGGTAGACTGGAAATTTGTGCTGTTCCACGCACGTCTTGAGTCATCGATTTTGGCGAAATTAGTAAAATAGCGTGAATGAAGAAACGGAACAATGACAACTTGATTTGACTTGGGCTAACAAAAGAGGAACCTTGTTTTAAAGGTAAGAAAGAACCAATGCGATTTTGATCTAACTATTAAGTGCATTATTTGGATTTAGATGCTTTGAAACAATGCCTTAATGTGAACAAAAAGATGGTGGGTAGCTTGTCACAAATGGGAAAGATATGACATTTGATCGTGAACAATCCTCCCGAAATAGTTCTCAAGAGATGTTCCAATAAAATGGAATCAGAAGTAACTCCTCACAGGGTGTTTGACAATTATTTTTTTCTGGCTGATGAAGTTTCATGAATTTGGGTCAAATTTTAACAAATAAAATGCAAAGTACACCGAACTCAAGTAAAGTCTCAGTTCATGACGTCTTCTCTTTCAAACATGTCTATTACTGAAAAAAAAAGTTGTCAAATAAATACGCAAGTTAAATTAGAATCAGCAAATCTAACGGTAACAAAAATGTGAGGTGAATGTGATGGATTTTTATCAGACACAAAAACCCCTTCACAATCAGAAGGCAAGAGGAGGTTTGAGTGATCTCTTCAAAAATCTTTTCGCGGGCGGATGAAAAAGTAAAAAGGCTTGTTTGGCAACAGTGGATGGCTCGTGAGAATTTGGGCAGTTTAAGGGTTTTCGCAATTTACAGACCGCCCTTGTGAATTAGATGCCATGAAAAATGTCGAATTGCAAGTTTGAACAACTTTGGTTAGGATTTTGGAAAAAAATGGACACTTTACTTGCTCATTCTTGCACGAGAAAATTCTCAACAAAAGGCCACTTTTTTTGGGTAAGTACAAGTGTAGGTGATGTTATAAGCACTGATTTGTATTGTAAAGCTCCAAAACCATCAAGGTACCAAACAAAATGCCGTGTTTTGTACGTGTTTCTCTTCAATATCAAAGGTCTTTTTTAAATGCTTGCCATTTTGTAATCAAGAGAATAATTTTGCAAATTCTTACAAAACCGAGAGTCAAAATGCCCAAACTTGCAATTCGACTTTTTTTGTAGCATCTAAGTCATAAGGGCGGTCTGTAAAACGCGAAAACTCTTGCACTGACCAAAATCTTAAATTGACGAACAAGCCTTTTCTCTTTCATCCGCCCGCGATAAGATTTTTGAAGAGATCACGTAAACCTCCCCCTGCATGCCTCATTGGGACAGATTTTGGTTGTCTCGGGTTCAATAGGTTTACGTAGAGCACTATGTTTACGTTGCATAACCCAATCAAAAATGAAAATGGTCAACAAAATCAAATCCTGTTGTGGCTTTAGTTACTTGAAGCTTCACTGTTCCTTGCAATTTCTGAAAAATATTTTCATAGTGCCCAGTTCCGTACTTCTAGGTAATTTGGATACAATCCTCGGAGCTGTAATGACCTTGAGAGAATCCAAGAGTGTAGAAATCTAGCAAGACAGAAATGTAATGGCAACTTTTTGAAAAAATGCTTTGGACATGGTCGGAAGTTGGGGGAAATTCAATGTCCTTTTTTTCATTTTTGCTCTTTTCGATTTGATTCTCAATGTTTTGGTCAATATTTTTCAATTAAAGAAAGTTTTTCTTAAAAACATCAATTTCAAATTCGGTCTCTACTCATTACTAGGCCTCGGAAAAAAAGTGATGAAAAGTGCCAAAATAATTAATTTTAAGTTGTCCATTTTTCCCTAAAAAAAGTTTGAAAACGTCAAAAAAAGTGGAAAAAAAGTAAAAAAAGTGACGTGTAAAACACCCTTAACAATTGACTTTTGTGGCAAAGAAAAAAAATCCTCATATCAAGCCTTCATAATTGCCCGAAAGTAAAAAAATAGAAATGAAATTTGATTTTATTATCCATTCTTGGCCTAAAAATGGCCAAAAAAAGTGAAAATCCGAAAAATGACCCAAAAAATTTTTTTTCTCAAAAAAACGCCAAAAAAAGTGAAAGCTTAATTTCACTTAAAAAACTTTTTTTTCCGAGGCCTATTAATGACCCTTATTAGATGAGTACATTTTAACGAGTAGTTTCCGCGTCCAAACAGATGCAGGATTGCCAAAAAAAAATCCTCATATCAGGCCTTCATAATTGCCCAAAAGTAAAAAAATAGTAATGAAATTTGATTTTATTATCCATTCTTGGCCTAAAAATGGCCAAAAAAAGTGAAAATCCGAAAAATGACCAAAAAAATTTTTTTCTCAAAAAAACGCCAAAAAAAGTGAAAACTTAATTTCACTTAAAAAACTTTTTTTTCCGAGGCCTACTCATTACTCTCTTTTATCCATGTCTCAGATCATCTTGAAAGCCAGAGTAACTCCATACAGGGTTAAGCAAAATGAGTGAAACATGAATATTGTGAAGTAACTCTTTACCAACAATGTCAATAATCAAACATAACAAGTACTTGTTCTGCATGCAACATACTATAGGTTAATGGAATATTATTTGTCATGTCCTCCTCTTTGTCAAACCACCGTACTGAACGATTGATATTAACGTTACAACTTGCCCATGCTGCTTCAACTGCAATCAAAAGTGGTTCTTGTTGCTTGTAGTTAATTAAATTTGAGATCAAAGAAATGCATTTGTAATTAATTAACTTTGAGCCCATTGAATTGACATTTTCACTTAAAATTGCATTTACATTTTCATCTACATAAGAAGTTCTGGGTTTAGAAATTTGGCAGATTTTCCCCCGTCCTTCCAATATTTTTTCGGTGTGTAATAGTGATGGACCGAAAGGGCTCATAACCGAAACCGAAAATCTGCCAAAAGAGGGCTTAACTGAAACCGAAAGCAGCTCACTACAAAATTGTATAAATGCAAAATTCACCTTAAAATTTGGATTGCTCATGTGTTCGATGTTGAATAGTCGCAAATTTTGAAAAGCGGTTAACTGGAATTTCAAAGGTTTTTGGATCGAAAAAACTCGATTTTGCCATCAAACTCCATTTTTTATAGTGCATGTCTGCTTTCGGTTTCGGTAGCCACAACCGAAACCGAAACCGAAATTTCGGGCAAAATTTCGGCCGAAAGTGCTTTCGGTCCATCACTAGTGTGTAAACTGATTGACAAAAAGTTTGTGATGCTCTTTGCACATTTTGCACTTGGAAAGAACAGAGTTCAAGCTTGGTTTGAAAAAATAATGTAATTCAATATAATAGAACATAATTGTAATTGTATTTATTTACTTTTGAGACTAAAGCAATTTCAATTGGCTCATTTTTCCCTTGAAAACTTTGATGACGTTTTTGGGTCCGATTTGAATTTCAAAAAAGTTAGAAAAATGGTTCTTGTGGCTGAAACAGTTAAATATGAAAGATATTAGCTGAAAAAGCAAATATTTCCTAATCAGGGAAAACAACTGTACCTTTCAAATGACAAAAGTTCAAAAACACATACACACATATCGCCACGCTCACCCTGTAGACACTTGGGCAACGGCGTGCTAGTATCCAAGATACCCACCCATTGTCCTCCCCATCTGGCTGCCTGAAAAGACCAAATTGATCAAGAATCAAACTTTGTCTCCCCATCACTCGCTCTCCCTCTCTCTCTAGCCGTCTTTCATAGCCGCTGGAGGGCGAAAAGCAAAAGCAAGGAGAGTTCCTGCTCTTCCCCTTCCTTTCATCTTCTCTTCTCTCTCTTTCTCTCCCTCTCAACTTCTCCCAGGAATCTTCAGTGCTCACTTTTCTCGCCTCTCACTTTAGAGTTCTGACACACTCGTTCATTCGTTCGTTCGTTCTTTAGTCGGCTCAATCCGTTTTTGGGGGCCATCTCGCCCTCAGGAGTCCTAGTACAGACACTGAACAGTCCATACGTCACTTTTAGAATCGAGAGAACATGCGTCAGTATTGTGAAGACGCCTGGACCGACTGGCTGATTACAAATTGTGAGTCGCAAGTTTGCAAGTTTTCTCGCTCACTCAGCCCACGTGAATGAAATCAATTGGATTCCACTCTGTCTCGTTTTCTCGTGGCTTCAATTCACAACATTCATCTTTTTTTTTTACTTTACTGTGAAGTACGAGTACGTCAGATCTTCATCCTACACAGGTGTTTCATGTCCGAACAGGTAAGAAAACTTGTACAAAGAACTCTTTGAACGAGGAAGAGAAGCTCTTGGTAATAATGATAATGATGATGTTGCGAGTAGCCTTATCAATTCTGCAATATATCCAGGCCAACTTTGTTTATACTCCAATTACCTGTGTTAGCCGTGTCAATACGACCGAACTTTTATGACCCACCTATCCACCCATTGAATCACCCCTGAAGGGAGAAAGTACAACGGCGATCGGATCGACATACTTAATATTCGTTTTGAATAGAGATATTTACTCTTTATACTTGATGGAGGTGTACGTATGCTTATCGTTTTGTATCGGGGGGATCAGGAGCAATTTGCCCTTGGATGGATCATATTGGTGTGGACAGAGCAAACAAAGCCGCGGCGGGTTGTGCCCTAATGAAGTGATATCTTCCTCGAACTGCTCATCTCTGCACTTGATGGTTCTATATTTATCTATATTTTGGGCTTTTGTCCATGGAGACAAGAGATGAAAGGGGAGAGACAAGGATGAGTGGGAATGGAGAACCGTTATTTGTTGCTCAAGGACGATTCAAGGCCAGGCGACATGTATCAAAAGGCCATTCAGACCTCACTTGGATCCTAATTTTTGATGGATAAAAATATTTTTGAATAAGAACACTAGTTGGAAAAGGATATCGAGTTTGACACATTGATCAGGTGTTAATCTCTAAGCCAAATTTGGTTTGTTTTCCGAATTGTAAATAACAGTCGTCATTCAGATGTTTTAAAGTATCTTCTGAATTTTTATTTATGTTAAAAGGACGATTGCAAATTCATTTCATACACACTTTTGAATGAGTATTCATCGTCGGTGATATCAAATAAGCCCCTCCATAAACTTATGTTCGAATAGCCTCTTCAAAAACTAATTACAATTCGGACCAAGAGCCATAATAGTTTTATGTTAAACAGTCGCAATAAATGAAAAACATAATTGGACAGAGAATTGAACCTTGAGGTACGCCAGACACAATGTTTTGAACGCTATTCATAAAGACATTTTAGTCTTCCACTTGCTATTTCCCTTCGCAAATGAGGCTATTAATCCAGTCTTAGGTGTCTTCCTTGATAACAATCGAGTCTACTACGCCAATTAGGGAAGACACCAAAATCTTGGCAATTAGTCAGAGGCCTCAACAAAGGCAAGATTAATTTTATACATCCAATGAGCCCATTAAGCTCACTCTCACGTGCATAACTGAACTAATCTCAATTTGTTCAAGAAGTATTTTTGTCTTGAGAAAATGACGGATTACTCATATACTTTATGGGTTTTTTATTTTACCTTCCAAATCGGCCTAATACAAAAAGTGAGGACTTTTTTTAAATCAGGGATAAAGGTAATTTTTGCCCAACCGACAAAAGGGGCAAATTTTATCCAATGGATAAGTCAAGGATCACTGAAAACCTCGGCTTTTGGCAAAAATCGCTTTTCAAATTCTTGGCCAGATAAAGAAAAATCTAGTTAAACCACTTATTTGGTTGATTACAAGCTCTCATGCTTAATTTCAACTTCATTGACTGAAAAGTATGGCAATGAGAGTAGCTTGAAGCATAGAGCAATATCCACTCTTTTAGCCAACAGCTACAAATTAATGTAAAACTAGCTCTTCTTAAATGATCTCCGCCCTCACATTTTTTGGCTTGCCTTTGGGTAAAGAGTGATCCAGAGAATTGATTCTCATTCTCAGGGTTTTACCTCAGGTGGTTTGAACCTAACCTAGCTAGCAAAACCATTGTAAAAGACAATATTACAATTCTTTTATCTACAGCATATTTCAATCAAATTGAACATATCAAACTATCACCTCATATAGCCATTACATTCAAATAGGCTCAAGTGCATGGCTGCGTTGATTGAGGGAAATACCAAAACTTTGCCATGAAATGAAACACTGATCAATGTTTCTCATGACAATCAAATATAGAATTTTTCTCAGTGAAGAATACTGAACCATATATAAGACCACATTTTCTCTCCTTCCATTTTTCATGTATGACTGAGTATGATTAAATATGCTCAGTGTATTGTGACAGCATTTGATCAAATGCTCTGGGTTTCCCCGCACATTTCAATTTAAATGTAGCACATTGGAGCCATGGTTCTTAAAACACAAATACCGGGTGATTCATAAGAAACAGAACAGGAAACCATGTTCGTAACGAAAAAGATGCGGGAGACAACAATTCTTATTTAAGATAGATATGGTTTGATTCCTTTTATGCCGACTTAGTTTCGATTGGCGTCAAATTTGGGCAGATAGAAGCAAGTCGGAGTCACAAACGGTGTTTTCAAAAATGACCCTTCACGAGAAAAATCGTCGTCGCTGAAATATTAGACTAGGGTGAAAGTGCTTTTTTCTGACTCTTCAAGCCAAGAGTTTGGCCAATCATATTCAATGAAAGTGAGATTCATATAGTATGCTTGCAATCACGAGTTATGGGCAATATAATTAGGTGTTCGGTTTCTTTTGAAACACCCGGCAGGGCATAGTTTTTGCATTAACATCATATGAATGAAACAATGCAGAGAATCACGACATTCAACATATTTTGGAGATAAGTCTGTGCACAGCCTTTTTCTATCATTCAATAGATATGTTCAATATTTGTATTCTTTGCTACTTTGAACCAAGACGTTTGTTCTTTTTTTTTGATTGAGGGACATTTTGACACAAGCCGACAAACTTCCTTTTAAGGTAGTTTTCACCATCCCTGTTTCTAATAACACCAAATCTTGCGGTAATGTTCCACATAAATTCCACTGTCATGAAAATAGTAACCATAACTTGGGCACCCCTTTTTGAACCTTTGTTGTGTCAGATCCATTGGAAAAGCTCTTTGGAGGTCAATTACAAAATTACTCGGTCAATATTGGATTCACGTCAATATCCAGCTCGGGTGTTTTACTTTGAGCATAAAGTCACTTCCTACTTCCAAAACGCCCAAAATATAACCCATTCTCTTTGTTTGGATGAGCCACAGACTTCGATTTTGTGGTACACATAAAACCCCGAAGTGATTTGATCAAGAGATATATTTATGGCAAATATATTCATAGCTTCTTGGATGAAAACAATTTGCGGAAAGAGGTCTAGAATTTAAAAGAATGTCATTTATAGATGCAACACTTAAGTTTGATAAAATCATGAAAAAAAAACCCGAAATTGTTGCTTCATCATAATCAGGAGCCCGATATATAGTAGTGCAAAAAGGCAAAAAATGTACCCTCCTCTTTTAGTTCTTCTAAGAAATGAAAATCCACGAGAAAGTAAGGCAACGTGAAAAATTGTGAACAGAAGACAAAGGTCAACTGAAGAGGTAGTTTTGCTGGGGATGTCAGAAGTGAAAGTTTTTTGTGGAAAAAGGATTAAAGAGACTCATGGTCGAGTTACTAATGGAAGTGGATGGGACACGGTCGCATGTTTGAGGGTCATTCGTCCGTGCATACATTGCTCAACCGACGTCCTGTTGGCCTTTGTCTGAACACAAGAGCAAGAAATGGATAAAGCAGAACCGAAAGAAGGGCCCTTGGATCTCTAGAAACCATTGGTTGGCCTTAGGCGGCCTTTTTGATCAACAGATCTGTTTCAAGTCAAGGTTCAATTGACGTTCACGATTCAAAACGTGGTGTGTACACACAAGAAAGAGACCCGGTCTATGTAGTAACTTCTTTCGCTTTTTATGCAAGTTTTATCAGTATTTGGTGTTTCCTTTTCGTTTCATTCTAGAGCCATTTATTCTAACTTCAAATGCTGTGTACTTGTAATGCACCAAAATTGCATTGGTTTGTCACAACGGTGTTTAAAAGTCCACTAGTCTGAAACCTTCCCCAACTCCTTTTTTAAGGTCTGAAATTGGTCGCTCTGATTTGGTTGACGGCCCCACTTGCCTTCTCCTTTTCCCTTTTTTCTCCTTCCTCATATGTAGAGGGTGACTACTTTTGAAACTGAAGTTGACGTTTTAAACGTGTAATAACTTCAAAACGAGGCAAAAATCTTGATGTCCTTAAAATTTACGACTGTTTTTTGAAACAATAAGTAACAATTTGCTGTTAACTGCTGCCAATTACAAATCACAGAGGATGTACCAGAGGCATTCAAACTTAGCAGAGTGAAGAGCGTATTTTCGGAATTTCTCTTTTTTACACCACAGGTCATGCCATAAATGCCGCTTGAGGTCGCTTTTTTCGATTGAATCGTGAACGTCGATAATCAAAGCTATTATCAGAATGTTCCACCCACATTTAAAGTGGGCGATCGAAGTGATAGTAACCCTGAAAAGTAAAGGGAAATAAGCAAAGCGTTTTAAGGGTTTGGATGACACTTTTTGGTTTAGGGTAGTTTTTGGTTAAAAATGTTGTCCTCTTGATGATTGAAGTTCAAAAAATGTCAAATAAATACAAAAAACTTTTTCTTGCAAGAAATCAACACTCATAACAGTAAGATCAGATAGAAGTATCGCAGTGGGTTTAAAAAACTGAGAATTACTTTTTGCTGAAGATGCTCTCAACTTGATTGATCACTTTATGTCTGCTTGAATGCCGTCCAGAACGCTTGACGTACAGTAATTGAGAAATTTGCCCCATTTTTGGGGCATGCATCACGTTTGAGAATACTCATAAAGTAAGCAATCTTCGAACTCTCAAACTCGGTCTGGCTTCTACATTTTATTAGTGGAGCCTAATCTCGAATTAATTGAGCTGAGATGTTGAAATCAGGTCAAATGCTCCTTCATTTGATCAACTTGAATGCTCGAAAACGCTCAGAATTCTCTGGAAATGTACGAGTCTAGTATTTACTGGCTGGATTTGCATTATGTTGGTGTGTTGCTAGCTGAGTTTCGCATTCCTATTCTAGAATTATTTAAACCAATTACAATCAAGCGTTTTTTATTTCTGTTCCTAGAGGAAATCAATTTCGAGTGATTCTCGAAATTTAAATATCCAAATAAAATGTGTTAAAAATCACCAGAAAATTGTCTACAGATGCATAAAAAAAAACGTTGTGAAAAGCATATCAGGGAATCCCATGAAAAGATGAACCGTTGTGGTCAATGGAGGATTTGAAATCAAGCTTTAAAAATTGCCATTAGATGGCGTGAAAGAGGGGTCAAGTAGCCTTTTGCGCCATCTATATGCGTCTATTTTAAGCTTGGGGTAAAGTCCTTAGAGAATATTAGTAGGTTGTATTTTCGAGGCTTATCCGCTTGACCGCTTTCTCCCAGCTACAATCAATCGGTCTTAAAAATTTCAACTAACACGAATATTACGATTGTATCCTATCCATGAGAAACCATCTTGCAATAAAAGATTATTATGGTATACATGAATAGGGACAAGCGGTGAAGCAGGCAAGTGAAGTAAATATCAGCTAGTAGTATCTTCCCAACTACCTCAATAATTCACCTTAAACTATAGAAGAAGTCAATCAAAATCTTCCTTTTGATTTGACTTGGTCTCACAGTACTGGATTCCTGTGAAAGGAAAAATGATGGCAATTTCTAAAACTAAGAGGAGAAGGTTTGGTGTTCTTTCTTGTGCAAAGGGTCAAACTTTCACGTTTTACTGCATTGCACCACGACATCACATTAGTTTTGCCTTGCACGTTATTCAATTGAATTGCAAATTGGAACATTTGCTCATTGCATCAACGGTTCTCTCATTCACGTTTGATCTAGATTCACGAGGAAAAAAGTACAAAAGTCCATTTATCTTTCTTTTTTTTTAGATCTTGCTCTGACTTAACTATTTAGCTTTCCAAATTTTTATATATAAGCGAAGAAATCTTTCATTTCCACCATTAGTTATTCCAAGCTAGACTAAATATATTGAGGGCTCCACTTAAGCCTTACGTTATGGATTTTTTGAAAATAGAGTTATTTTCAAGCAAAGCATTTAAGGCAGGATTGGACAAATTTTTGAATACTATTCCTGACCAACCCACTATTCAAGGGTTGTACAGATCTGCCAACAGTAACTCATTGGCAGATCAAATTTCATATAAACATAAATTATTGAAACTATTTTAATCATTAACTCTCTTTACAGGGAATCCCATTCCTTGTAGCGGTATTAAAAAATCCGCCCCCCCCCCAAAAAAAAAAAATTTGATTGTCCTTTGATAAATTACAAACAGCAAATTTTTTTGCCAGATATGTCTTTTCGTTCTCGGGAAACGAAGTTTTGAATTTCGTGTTTTTCAGCGTAATTCCGCTCAAACAATATAATAAATGCAAAAATGTTTGATGTTTCTTTGAAAAGGGTTCATTGCTCTTCACTTCAAATTGCTCTCATTACCATAAAGTTTGGGAGATCACGCTGAAAATTCGCATGTGATTTTTAAATTATCAATTGAATAATTTTTGTCGGCACAAATGTGTCACAAAATTTGGATCAAGGAGTGGTACGCCTGCCAAAACAAAAAAAATGAGTTCGAAACCGACCCATTGTCTTCTGTTTATAGACTTAATGATTTTATTGGAAAGCATAGTTTGGAACGATCTACTTTGATGTTACACGTTAAAGCTAAATTCACTTGGCTTCAACTCGCCCCTGATTCAATCGAGGACATTTTGGCCCATCAATAGTTAAAAAAATGTGTTCCATAAAATCATGGGACTTGAACAACCTTTTCATCGGAATTCACAGCCGAACGTAAAATGCATGCTTTGAGACGTTCAAGGAACTAAATGGACCCAGTTTCTGTTCTAGATACACCAGACAATTGGTGTTTTTGTGTGGAACCTAATCCGAGTAGCCCCCTATGAAAAGAATAAAAGGGTGACAATTATTGCGACGGATAGTTTTTCCGCTCAAGGATTTTGTCTAGACCCATTTACCCATTAAGCAAGCGTCCACGTCTTGACTTAATCTCGGATTCCTGGGATTCTTTCAGTGATGTGACCCAATGCCGAATGCCCAAACGGAGTTTTACACTATGGAACAAAACATTCAAGGCCAAAGTCGGTCGACTTCATCAAGCAACCAAGGTCTTCTGGACCTAGTAATCAGGATCCAGGACAAAAATGCGGATGACATTCAAAAGGAGATCAACAAACATGTGAGTGCAGATAAGTGTCTTAAGGATTAAGCAGAAAATGGGTCATCCTGGCGGCTTTGGTAGCGAGAAAATGTGTAGCGTTTGTTTTGCTGGCGGAGAATTTCACTCCTAGTATACTACTGCGTTTCTTTTGAATTCAAAATATTGTCCTTGAGGTTCCGTAAAAAGTGTTCAAACCATGATAATATTCAAAGGTATATTTATAAGATATTCTTTTGCAACAGTTAGCATTTTTAACTTCCCGAGCCAACCTCTACCATAGATTTCTGAGTTACTGGATGTCGGACCGGCGCGCGGTAAATAGGTCGCAGTATAAAGGTCACCGTAAAACGGTCACCGTAAAACGGTCACGGTAAAAAGGTCACAAGGTAAAACGGTCACAGTAAAAAGGTCACATGGTAAAAAAGGCACGTTAAAAAGGTCACAGTAAATAGGTCACGATAAAAGAAGTCACAAGGTAAGGAATTCAAAAGCAGAAAAAGGCACAATAAAACTTCAAATCGAAATGATATTCATAATTTGTTGTTGAGCACATGGACTGTATGCCATACAATCTATGTACAGATGCCAGTACAGTTTTAATTCTTTAAATCTTCTCGTGTTTTGACGAAAAAAAAATTTTTCGACAAATCTTGCACTTGCAAGGGTCCTTAGTTAGAAGTTGGAAGGAAATTGTACCAATACTTATTAAAAATTTAATAAATTTTAAATACAACAAACTGAAAAAGTTATATTGTCTCTAATTATGACATGGATTACCTTGCCCTTGTGTCAGCAAGGTGTTTTTTTTAGCTGGAGCAGTATTTCTTTTTTTGCAGAAAGTTTTGAGGCCAGTTTTGAGATATAAGGCAATGTGAAACACTTACTTTTGTATTTGAATAAGAGCCACTTAGAAACAGAATGTGTATGAAAGAGTATTGAGGTATGGGGTAAATACCTGAAACATACTTTTTCAATTATTTATTACTTAACGGATCTTTATTAGTTAAAAGGTTTGTCATGAAAAATTTTTTAAGTGTAAGTTGTATGAAATACCCCAAAGGTAGTCAATCATGCCTCAATTATTATAATCCAAAGAAAGGGTGTGCAATGCCGCCAATTGAGCTGCCAATCAAGCAAGCCTCGTGATATTGCAAGAAAAGGACTTATCATTAATTCAAGCAATAAATTAAAGATGTTGGTTTGTTCAGTGGATTCGCAAGAATTAAATTTCATCTTGGCAAAGACAATCACACCATGGTCAGGATGGTGAGAATGGGTTTTAAATGAATCCTCAAGAACTTCAGTAATATTCAGAACCCTTTGAATTTGACCCTCACATTTGCTTTTGTAGTATTCTATGAAGAATGTTAATTGAAAGTTACAAAAATCGCCGCTAGATGGAGCCAAAACTGGGACAAAGTCCCTTGATTTCAGATCTATCCTCAACTTCGATTTTTGGTGTTAACTCTTGAACAGTAATAACTTCAAACTACTTATAACCTATACCTTTGTTAAAGAGACACTCCTTGTTATTTGATTTGCTGAATTGTTTGTTGCTGTTTAGTGTCATACTGACGTTTCCTTAACGTCTAGTAAGGCCGGTGATTGATAAATCGTCTCAACCTCAGTTTAAGTACAATGTTCAGCCCAACAACATTATGTGTTTGCAATGATTGCAAGAACTTTTTCTCGTGTGACCTATTTACCCCGTGACCTTTTTACTGTGACCTATTTACCTGTGACCATAGATTTCTTGACATTGGATGCCGGACGACCGCTTGGTTGGTTGAAAAAACAGTACAATAAACCGGTTTGTAATCAATTCCCAGGAGACTGTTCAATGTACTAATTTACCAACCAAGCGGTCGGTCGTACGACATCCAGTAGTCAAGATATCTATGCCTGTGACCGTTTTGCTTGCGACCTTTTTACCTACAATCGTCGGACCACCAACCGCTTGGCAAATACAACACTACAATGACTGATCCCATGGGAATTAATCACTAGAGCGGTTGAAAAGATTGAATTTAATAAAAATATATAATTTAAATATTTCGCTGTTTTGAACAGGTTTAAAATATTTGGGCTTTTTCTTCTAAAATGAAAGGAAAATTCCAGTTCTGGCATTGAACTACGTATTTCAAGAATTGTCAAGAATAACCAATTTTCATCAGTGGAGGTTTTTAACACCGAAGATTTGTTCACCAGCTAATCCTTAATTGCCAACTTTTTCATTGAAAAATTGGATTTTTCAATCAAATTTTTCAAAAATTATCAATTTAGCTACCCACAAATTCCAATATTCTTTAAATTTTTGAGTGTGAATGAAATATTTTCTTAAGTATTTAATTCTTTTGGCTTTAATAATATTTCAAAATTTGGCTTTAAAATTGAATATTTTCTGCACCAGATTTCGGATATTAATCATGTACCGGTATTTTGCACTGTCTTATCTTCCAAGTTTTCTGGTGTCCGACACCCAGTAGTTTAGAAATCTATGCCATTACGCGTGACCAGTTTTGTGATCGATTAGAAAGACCACATTTGCCTTCGATTGTTTTGGATTTCTCTGTTAATTTACATTTTTTCTTTAAAAAAAAACACTACTTTTACGTAACCTGTTTTCTTTTTGTTTCATCTCTTTTGATTTTCAGTCTATATAGCATTCTATCTCTCACATATTTTGTGATGCAACATTGGAAGAATGATTTCAGTGCAAAGGAATTAGTCCAAAGTCAAAAAAATCGAGCATAAAGTATTTTGACCCAATATAAGGACCCCTTATTTCTGACATAAAAAAAGACTAAAAACAAGATCAAAACAGGAAATAACTTTTTCCCTCGCCTTTTGCCTTTAAAAACCCCTTTTCCCCTATCGTCCAAACAAGCGCACGTATTCTCATTGCTCTTTCAAGTCGTCCCTCCAAAACCGCAACTCATCTGCAAAATGACCCACTCACTTACAATTCTCAATTCTTGTATTTTTCTCCGATAATTCATCCCCTATGTTTTATTTGTTCTTTCATACACTGGTCGTGGTCATCAGCTGGCTCAATCTACAGGAGCTGAAGTGTGCTTTATCGTTCCCTCTCGTTTCATTGATGTCCACCAGGATTCTCAGCGCATGCTTTATCTCTCCGTGATTGGAACGGAAGCCAGGAAATCCCCAATTCGATTGGAGGTAAGCCACTACTTGTCACATCATCAGCTGAGTCTCTCTTGAAAAATGAAAGAAAGAGTTGTGGATGATGCTTGAACGAGAACGAGGGCGGTATTGGAAGTGAGATGTAATGAAAAGAACTAGGCCGAAAGGTAAATTATAATCCTCGTTAGCCCACTTCGTTCAGATTTGGCCGATGAATGAGAACACAAATTTTTACCGTGACGTGACAGGGACTTTTCCAAGGTGGGAAAATTGGAGCCTTACAATACGAGATTACGACCTAGTTAATTAACAATAAGAAAGTGTCTTGATTTTCTTTCTTTTTTTTTTCGAGATTTGGTAGAGAGTTTTTGGACAAGGGATAATGTACGATGCCTAATTTTCAAGGATGAATAAACTTGAGTTGTTCATGAAAGCTGTCGAAAATGGTCATCTGGCCAATATCTTTCTGAGAATATACAGAGTTAATGAGGAGAAATCCTTTAATCTAACTTATAATAACGGACCTGTATTTTGTGGTGCCATCTCCTGTCCTCGTAACAAGCAAGTTATCATCACGAAGACCGTTATCTGGAACGCTGAATTATGCTTTAGTGAAAAAACAGATGACCTAAGTGCAGATATCTCACTTTTGATGGCGCCAAAAAGTGCCCCTAAAGGTACAGTTACACGACACGTTTCATATTGAAGTTTAAGACGAACTTCAACAACATAAATGCACAAACTAGCAGTCCTTTTGCAATCCCTCCTGACAAGCCAATGGACAATTGATTGCATGTGTCGAACTCAATATAAAACGTGCCGTGTAATTGCATTGTAGGAAGGACAAGTGGAAAAAGTTCACAAGCCCATACATTGTTTCAGAAAGAAATTCATAAAAAGCCTCTTCGTCAAACAAACATATTTCTGAACAAATACAACGAGCTCAAAAGGACGTTAAAAAAGCGTTTATATTTGTTTGATTGTCATAGTTAGCTCAGGAGATCGTACATGCGCCATCTATCGGCCACGGAGTTCAGTCAGTTTGCCTGTCTAGATAGAATTGAACACTCTAGAGCTTTCTCAAAATGAAGATATTAATTGATTATCAGCACTTTTCGGTGGTGATTTTCTTGTAAAAGAAGTTTTGTCGCAGTTTTGCTTTCATTTTTACTCACTTAACAAGTCCCAGCGATGTCTAAGTATCATAATATCGTAGCTGAACTCAAAAAGCCTCAAAATATGAGAAAGAACCAATTTCAAGAAGTAAGCCCTGATTTTTTGCAACAAGTTCATCAGGTGTTAAGTAACCTCCACGAAATCATCTAGAGACGTATTTGTAAGCGGTTAAAAATAAACTTAATTGAAGGCGCTTAACCCCTTTCGATCCTTAATTTGTGTGTTGTGTAAGGCTGATAACGACCTTTAAGGGTCTCTATCTTTCTGTGACGTCTCTGAAGTCTCTGAGAGCTCCAGATCTCACTGACATTCCCAGTTGACGGTACTTAAGTGGGGTCTGTTTCAATTTCAAGCTCTTATAGCGACGCCAAAGAACCTACAAAAGGCTCTCGAGGACTTCTGGGAGTTCTCAATCGAGTCACCACTGCATTTGTAGCCTTTGTTTCTCGACGTATATCTTTTTTTCCATCTGTTAGTGAGTTCTGGTCCGTTTGTCAATTTGGCCTCTTCTTTTTTCCTTTGAAGATTTGAAGACACTTTGAGATCCAATTCGCTTTAACGAGTAACGACTCAACTTTTGCGTCCGTAATTGATGACAAGTCGAAATAAGTACTCTAATGGTCCTCATTATTATGACTCGAGTCGAACTCGAAACCCGAAGCCAAAGTCAACATTCTTTGGGCGCGCGTGCAATTCCAATTAAGTACAATTCTTGGTGGTTGTCCCCTTCCTATCTCTTTCTCTAATGCATCAAATTAATGTACATACAATACGCAGCTCGTGAAATTCGAAGCCGGATCCTTGAGAAGGATGCTCGTTTCATTTGCAGGGCGACGAGTTCTTATTCCCGGAGGAGAAAGCTTTCGCTTCACTGACGAAACCTCAGTTTCTCGGTGACCTGACCCCGAGACAAATTGAAACTCTGGAGGGTATTCTATCCATGTCCATTCAGTCCCTGATGGCTGTTCCGATCCAAAGAAGATTTGCCAAAACCAATCGCCATGATCCAAAGTGGTCGGAGATGGAATGTGCCAAATATGATACTCCTTTGATCACGTGTTTAGTGAACAAACCCACAGACTTTACTGAAAGTGATATCAACATCGTCCAAGAGTGCCTTGAGTGAGTATTGTTGTATTTAGAAATGCATTAATCATTTGAGCTCAAATATGTCAAGAACCCCTGGAAAGTGGACTTTTAGATTGAGGACGTCACTTGACATTTTTTATTCTTCTGTCAACCAAACAATTTTTTTTCCTGGGAGCAGAAAAGACAGCTAAGGTCATTCCCAAAAGTACTCCCAACTAGAGCCACTACAAGTAGAAGAGTACACACATGCCATTGACTGGTCTCACTTATGACCAGGTATCTCGATACAGTTGGAGAAGAAAAAGGAAGGAGCTTTAATTTTTCAAGGGTGGTGTATTTTTTCTATTTCTTCTTGTGCAAAGTGGAAAGATTAGGGCCAAATTATCATGCTCCTACTCTTTTACTGTAGTGGCTCTACAACTAACCTCTTTCCAAGATTTTGCAAATGCATTTTTGTTAAAAGAAACTGGGCGAGACTAACCTTTTTTCATTCTCTGCATTATAATGTTATGAATTATGAGAGGGCAAATTCTTTGAATATCAAGATATATTGAATTGAAATTTCAAGTTCGCATGTTGGGCATTCAAAGTTAGATATCGCAAGCAATACTTCCTATTTATCGATAACGTGTAGAATAAGAGTAAAGCAAAATGTTTCTTGGGCGTTGAGATTTGAATTTTAAACGAATAAACTTACTAATGATAAAAAGTTAAAACTTATTCTTATGTTTTTACCACATTTGCCATTTATTTGCCATTAAATGAATTTTGGGCCATATCTGGTCTGCCAATTCTCATATATTCATATTGCTAACTGATTTTTTTTAGCTAAATTGATAACAATTTGGTGCAACCTTTGTCAAATTTAATGCAACATTGGTTTGAAAAAGCTGCAATCACTGGTCAAAAAAGAAGGAAAAATTGAGTTCAATGATAAATATTCCGACAAGGCCTTCAAAATCATTTTGTTTTGATTCAGTGGTCTTTAATTCACATATTTTGGTTGAGTCCAAAGGATTATTCATCTATTTGCACTTTTCGTTTTATACGCGGTTGAATGTCTTTTTCAATATTTTTTATTGTACAGTATGTTGAATTTATTACTTAAATTTGTCTCTTTCCCACCAATTTTGTTGTTTTCTTTCATCATTATTCGTTGTTCCTCATATTTTCAAACTGTACTTTGTATTCATGCTTTAAAACCTCTTGCCTCAACTTATTTGGGTTAATTTGAACGTCTTGCATCGCATTTATTTGTGGATTAGATAAACAAAACATTACTAAACGCCTTGCTCGCTAGAGTACAAGAAATTTTAAACAAAGGCATAAAAAATGTTCCCAAGTCCAAGTATCTCGACGTCCTTGACCAATTCCATTTCTCAAGTTCAAGTCCAGGAATCTGACTACTCTTTCCATTTCCTTGGCAGAGTGACTAATGGTTTACTCCTGAATACTTTGGCTTTGGAGGAAGAAAAGCGCCTGAAACAACAATGCCAATCCCTTCTTTCTGTAGCCAAAAAGCTCTTCACACACCTTGGTAAGTCTGTAATAGTAAACCTTCACCCCGACATCTCTGCATATGGAATTTCTTTCTTCCCGCGTAGATGATGTGAGCACTTTGCTTCGTTTGATCATGTCCGAGGCTCGATCCTTGACCCAAGCTGCCAGGTGTTCCCTGTTTCTTTTGGACAGCAAGTCCAATGAACTCATTGCCAAGGTCTTTGATGGCGACACCACCGAGCCGACCTCGAAGAACCATTCAGGAGGAAACCACAAAACCAGAGCCCTCACACCAACCAGAAACGGATCGCCAGAGGTTAGGATAACAATGGGAACGAACCATCACTTTCGATTGGATCGATCATCCATCGGTTGGCTGTTTGTGTTTAGACGGGAATTGAGTACTTTCCTCACACTTTGTTTCAAGACAAATAGACCTGGAGACGTTTGTGTTGCTGGTTCCAACAGATCAAATTCCGACTAAGAGCTTGATAGGTTCTAGAACTGGCTTTTTTAATGATATCTAGACTGCCACGTTTTTAATGCTCTCAGTTGTATATTTTGTAGTATGGACGGAAATGGCTCTTGAACCGAGATCGAAAACAGCTGACCTTAACAACATTGTAAACGTGCATAATTTACCTTGAAATTTACATCGTTTGCATATTTCTAAAAGTCGGAAAGATTTAGATTCTGAGGTTTTAGATGAAAAATCTTTGATTGTCAAACTCCATTTTTTATTAAGCATGTCTACTTTCGGTTTCGGTAAGCATAATAACCGAAAACGCAATTTAGCGACAGTTTCGGCCAAGATCTGAACCAAAAGGATTTTCGGGCCATCACTAATATTTTGCATGTAAAAGAAAACAATAAGGTTCTCACTTATTTCGGTTGATCACGTGTTCAATTTTTAATAGGTGCAACAATAAAGCAAAAGGCAACTAATTTGATTTCATCAACAGCTTTGAATGATCCAAAACTTGAGCCAGTGGCCAATACTTTTTGGTTTTTTTTCGCTTTAAACATCATTATAGTTGTGAGTTATTATTCAAGCATCGTTTTTCAACGTGACAAAGCTGATTTGGCAACTCCATGGCATAATAATACACTTGTAGTCGTAACATCTTCTGGATTGCTGTAAGAGTTTATGCATCAATCAAATATTATAATTTTTAATGGCTTGTACCAATATACTTAATGATGACGTCACAACTCGTTTGGGAAGACGATTTGCAAAAAACTAACCACTTGATGGGATTTGCAAATTTCACAGTAAAGCGTGCCGAGCAGAGAAAGTGGCATAACTTAAACAGTAGACTTGAACAACAACGCCATCTAGCTTTCCCTATTTTGTTTCGCTCATAGATTTCACAGGGGTCAGAGATAGCTCCCTTTTTCATTCAATTTCACAAACTTTTGGACCGTTTCCTTTTTAAACTCAAAATCAAAAATACCATGCTTGCACTCTTCTCTTCCAAAGTGTCTATCTAACCACTTATTTTATTGATATCACAAGAATTGATAGTAACGCCATCTATTGAAACGTTTCGACTCTGCCCTTTGACTATAGCAATGACGCTTTATCGTGCGTGTCAGATATCAGAGCAATGTCCGTTAGTGTTTATCAACGAGTCTGGCTCATTTTGTTTCTTTCAGAATGGCCTCGAGGTCCGTCTGCCTTGCGATAAGGGAATCGCTGGTTATGTAGCCAGAACTGGAGAGATGCTTAATATTCGGGATGCTCAAAGCCATCCTCTCTTCTATCGCAATATTGACCAAGTCACTGGTTTCAAAACAAGGTAACACATACAAAAAATCGCTGGAGAAAATCCTAGTTTATCCAGTCATTGAGCTTATCTCAAGTATGCAAGTAATGATGCGTTTTGCACGATGTGATAATCGCGTGTGAGCTCGAAAATATTGACACCCATCTCAGTGGAGAAAGATAAGCAAAGCAGAGCTTCTTGGACATCCTTTATGGGAAACAAGTTCCACAGAGATCAACATTTATTACTCGATTCAACACGCCAGTTTCAGGACGCAGTTTTTGATGTTTCTCACGCGCTTTCAGGTCGATTCTGTGCTTTCCCATCAAAGATGACCAAAAGGTCATTGGAGTGGCTGAGCTTTGTAACAAGACCACGGGTAGTCATTTCACCACGTTTGATGAAGAGATTGCCTCGGCTTTCAGTGCCTATTGTGGCATTTCTATTCTTCACAGTTTTATGTACAAGAAAGTGGCGGATGCGCAATATCGGAGTAAACTGTCCAATGAGCTTATGATGTATCACATGAAGGTAAGACAGATTCTTTGGGACTTTTGCAGAGTTCCATCTTCCTTTTATGAGGTCACCCTTCGCTCTCTTTCGTTTGTAAACCCATGTTTTTTCTTCCCGGTCATCTCACTTATTTGCAACTTTTGGTCGTTTAGCACTGAAAAACTTTAAAAACACAACAAAAAGTGCGCACGGATATAAATGAAAAAGTCAACATTTACCAACTTTGATCTGTTGATAAATGGTTCGGCGTAGTCGATCCCAAATGACAAAGGAAAGTCCGTAATCTTGAGTTAATCTTTGATGTTGCTGAGGACTATTTTTACTTTTTCCATTAAATAGAGTTTGGAAAGACTCTTTTGGGATATTTTACTTGAAGCAGTCGCCTCAGCTGACGATGCACAACTACGGAAAGCCTAGTTTAAGTGACCTTATTTCAAAGATATGAACAAACAATAAAACAAGGCTGGTCAAGAGTGACTTTTAACGCCATTATTTTTTTCATTTTATTATAACAATAATTTGAGGTAAAAATCTAAATTTGCACAAAACCTTAAATTAGTTTCTTTTACTTTGACGTTCCGTTATTTAATGGCCTATGGTTGAAAAAAAAATCAAATGGTCAGATATGAGCTTTCGCAACCCTATTTAATGGATTAAGAAGAGTGCTTTAGGCTTATTAGGGTATGAGTATTTGTTCTTGAAGTTTTAACTACTCGACCTTTTTGAACCTGAACAATCGCCATTTTCATCGAAGTGAAATTTCCAATCCATTCCCGAATCGACATGATACGTTTTGTTTTTGTTTTATAATCTTTTTACACATTCATTTTCCGTGCTTTTGGTTTTTTTTTTATTATATTCCGGCCAATACTCTATTATACATAATTTATTTGTGTTCAGAGTGGCAATCGACAATAAACAATAAACAATTCCAACCAAACAATCATAATATGAAAAAACTAGTCGAAGAAACCCTCTGTAGTCAGTACTTGAACTTATCAGTGATCAAAAATGCCCCACTAAGGGTTTCTTTTCCTCCCAGAAATAACTCAACCGGATGCGCTTGCTTTGTTGAGCAATTTTGTTTTTTAGTCCTCTCCAAGATTCGATAGACGTTGCTTTGGGCGAAAGTTGTCTGGTCTTGATCAAGGTCACGATTGTCAAAAACTCTCTCAGGCCCCGCTAACTAACTTCATTTTCTTCTTTTGACAACTTTTGAGAGCTTTGGATGCAACTTTTCTCTTCTTAGCCTTTTGGAGCCCACTCACTCACTTTCTTGTTTCTTTTTCCCCTTGGATTGGACCGGAATCCCTTTTTTCTTGTGTTCTCAGAGCTGTTCCTAAGTATGTGTCCGTGGTAAAAGTCTCGAGTGTTTGAACCAAAATCTCACTGTGTCTCTTGGTGTGTGGTGTGTGTGCTCCATTAATTATGCTCCCTTCTCAATTTTCCTTTCCTAGCAACACTCGCACACTAGACCGGATCAACTATTGAGCTTTCAGGTTTGTTCCGTTCTTCATTTTGCCTGTTCCAGTGTTCCATCTTGGCGAGTAGTTCTTGTTCTTGCTGTTGGCACATGATTGACATTTGGGATTTGTTCTCAGACTCATCTTAATCACATGTTGATCGTTCTTGGATGTCTGTTTCTTCCACAGGTTATGGAAGAGGATGTTAATAAACTTGTTCTTGAGTCCATTCCCTCGATCATGGACATTGATCGGGATTTCTGCAAATTCACCTTTGTTCCCAGAGTCATTGAGGAGACACGAACCCCGGCTGTGGTATTTTCCATGATGCAACATCTGGGCTTCATAAACAAGTAAGTGCTTGTACATACCAACAAGAACCTCTGAACTTCTCTGGACTGGAAGGCTAACGGAAGTAATCATGATTTCCGGTAGGAATAAATCAATTACCTTAACCTGCAACTGAGACCTTGATTTTGTTGACTAGAATACGAATTTCAATTTTCAACTCAATCAAAGGCCAGAGATAATAGTTTTCCTTTCTCAAAGCTCAGTACAATTTGATTGAACCAGCTCTTTTCTGGCATTTTTTTCACCACAAAAGGGCGAGCTCATTCATTCTATGCTCTCTTAAGTACATAGCTTTGAGAAGGTATAACATTTAACTCCTGTATTCGATTGAGCTGAAAATTGAAATACGTAGTCCACTAAATGCAAGCCAGGTCTCGTTTGCCAGAGAACGCGATTGAATCGATCCTACTGGAAATTTCAATTCTCAATGTCAGCCTCCTCCTCCAAAAAATCAGTCTTCTGTAGATACTAGCAATTAGAGACGCTCTAGTGAGAGACCGGCGAGGTTGAGACCGGCGTCAATGACGTCATTCAATTCGCATCATGTGATTGGCTGATCCCCTTTTGGGCGCCGTTTTCAACATTTCCAAACAGACGGAACCCTCAACAAGCCCTCGCTCAATCCAGTGCCTCCACATCTTACTTTGAAGCAGAACGTTTGCGTCTTTCTAGAGCCCAACCCCAATGTGCCGTAAAAAGGGTTGATGCTTCCAAGTGGTATTTTTCTGTTCCAAAACCATTTCGAAAGTTTGCAATTTAAGACTCTGAACATTGGGCAAGGTCACTTGAAAAGGTTTCAGTGAAAATTATATTTGACCATTTTTTACGTCCAAAGCATGGAGAGTCTGTTTATTTGGAAATGTTTTTAGTTCAAAAAATCGTTTACTTTTCTACATGGCGCTTGAGTCAAAACCTCGCCCGTCTCTCACTAGAGCGTCTCTACTAGCAATACGTTTCTGCTATGGATGTTTTCACCGCAACTCACGCGTGCCATGAAACGTTTTTGGTTTTTCTGAACTCGCTAAAGGAGTTTCTTACAAGTAAACATTGATGAAGACCCGAAGGCTTATTTTTATGGATCCAGTTTATTAGTTTGCAAGGACTATAGTATGAACCAGAATTGTGGCAACTACTTTTAAAAAGTTATCGTTTTTACTTTAAATGAAGCTGAGGGCAATTTTTTTGTTTTCAATTACAGGTCAACTTTGGCAGGTCGAGGATTTTTTGTGAAATTGCTGATCTCATAATTTGCCATGGATGTGAAATTTATTGTATATTATAATTATAAAACGTCATTTACTTTGGCTGAGCTATAATTGATTGCAGTTCATTTGATATGAAAATGTACTCTGATTTCAAGTGTAATGTTCGTTTACTTAAAAATGTTTGAAAATTTCAAATTTCATTCTGAGGAGCCATGAGGTGTCCACGCGTACTAACGCGTTCTTAAAAGAGCCGAGTGTAAATGCTTCCCAGGCGGCGTAGGTTCGAATCCTGTTGGGGATCGGATTCAAGCTTGCAGGAGAACTCTTTACATTACATGGAATGCCGTTCCTTGTAGCAGTAATAAAACAACCGCAATCTCCCAAAAAGAAAATATCAATCAATCTCATTAATGAACCGTAGGGAAATGATGTTGTGATTTCAATGTTAGCTTGTTTCGTGCAAACATGTCAATACACGGTAATGAAAAATTTGTATTAAGTTTCAGTAGAAATTCCCAAGTTCAAGTCTCAATTCAAATGAGTCGCCCTGTTTGTACGAAAAAGATATGCTCTACAAGCATCGAGATTGGAAATCTTGAAAACATATTACACGGTACTGAAAAAAAACATATTAAGTTTCTATGGAAATTCCCAAACACTATGAATTGTGATTCAGACTCAGGAAACAAGAGGAACAACTTTGATTTTTGAGTTTCACAATGTAAGGTCTAGATTAAACGTTATATACTAGCTTTTTCATATGTTTTTAGGTATTTAACTTTTGATCTAAACCTGACTTTAAGAAACTCAGAAAATCAAAGTTGTTTCTCCTGGTTTCCTGAGCCTGAATCACATTTCATAGTGTTTGGGAATTTCCGTAGAAACTTAATATGTTTTTTTTCAGTACCGTGTAATATGTTTTCAAGATTACCAACCTCGATGCTTGTAGAGCATATCTTTTTCGTACAAATAGATCGACTCATTTGAATTGAGACTCAAACTTGGTGACCGGATAAATGATATCTATGTTAGAATTTGCGTTAATTTTCAATCTCAAAACTCTGAGAATATTGTTTTCTACAACTTTATTGCAATGCAAATATGCCTTTGAGATAAGTCTAAACTGGAGTGACAAAACTGAGCCAGAACTGTGTATGTCTGTGGGGTAAAGATGAATTGAGGCTTATAACAAGATATTCCTAATAAAATTGAAAATTATTTGGATTTACTTTTGTGGCCAAGACTGGTTATTGATCTCCCTTGTTAATCTCCCTTTCTCTTATTCCATTGTACAACAAAAAACTATCGTTTTTGATATATGGTAGTGATGCAGCGAAAGGGCTTTTGGCCGAAATTTCGGTTTCGGTTTTGGTGAAAATAGACTTGCACTATTAAGAATGAGGTTTGACTACAAAATCCATAATTTTGGTTCAAAAACCTTTAAAACTGAATATTTGCATTTCTTTTACAATAAATGAGCACCTCAGTTTGATCACACTAACAATATAAATTTGAAGGTAAATTGTGCGTGTGTATATTTCAAAATCTGCTGTTTTTGATCTTGATTTCGGGAATGATCCCTTTCGGTCCATCACTAATCCAAGATTACTTGACTCAATAAAATGTTCTTGGAAAAAAACTTCCTTTTTAAACATTTGGAAACGTGTTAAGGCCCTAAGAGATTTTCAAGAATATTCCAAAAACTCATTGTTGAAAACTAAGTCTAAATATCTTCGGCCTTTCGGTTAAACTACAATGATTCGTCTCCTTTGCCATTTGTCAATATTTTTTCCATGGCTAGATAGAGGTTTTCCGGATGCAAATCATGCTTACGTGTTTTCATGTCTGAGGATGTGATAGAGACATGCCTGACAATGACATTCCATGCTAAACGAGAAGCCTGTCTTCCCAAGGCAAAAAATTGATACGTTCAATTCAACAATGTTTTATCTTCCCAAATCGATTACCAAATAGTACACTATGATCTCGTAACAATCACATAATGAGGATGAATCTGGTGCCATGAGTCTTCAAATCCTTTTCGGGATCCATTTTCTGCTTTTTTCTCGAGTTCCTTAAGATCACATCCAGTGGAATATTTCAACCATTTCGATTGAGTTTTCTTCAGTTGGCGCAAAACCAACTTCAAATGTTTGGTTCTGTCAGAAAAATGGTCGATTTAAGTATGAGCAGCTCAAATGAAATTTCATATTTTAGACTTACCTATCGAATTTGGTCTGAATGGGGTACATTTTATGGGTTTTGTGTTCGTTCTTATCGCACGATATGAGTGTTTGAAACTCCCTTTAAGCTTTGGGCTCTGATTGTGAACTGAGCAAGGTTCACGAAATGGACACTGATAAAGAGCTCAAACATTCTCATTTCCGTCCAGTTTCAATCACAAAAAAGTCCAACGCCTAATTCAATTATCACAGAAAGACCTGATTTGGACGAAAAACACAAGTCCTTTGTACTGTGTCTGACATTCTGTGTAGTTGCATTGAACTGCCTGACTTTGGCTTGATAAGGAATTCATTGAACAGAAAAGAAATCCGAAGAAGTTTTGAGTACCTTAAATCTTCCGTTAATACATTCATTCCTCCTAAACTTTTTTTTGAAGAAGTGATAAGACGATAATAATCAGATAAAAACTGAGAGTTATCGAATACGCCAGCAAATTAAGTACCACAAAGTTTAACTAGTGATGGACACAATTTCGGTTTCGGTTCCGGTTATTCGTACCGAAACCGAATATGGCTTACCATAAGTAAGGAAATAGTTTGAAAGAAAATTTTATCATTTTTTCAAACAAGAACTTTAAAAAAATATCATTTGCTATCATTTATTCTAAGGCAAATATGAATTTAAAGATGAATTTCGTATACATATGGTTTGTATTCAGCTTTTTTCTCCCAAGTCCGGTTTTGACCTATCATAAAAAAACTTTCACTTTTAGTTTTGAGTCTAAAACACAGCAATTCGTCAATAGTTATATCGGGTCCGGTGGTTTTTCGATACTTTGTCAATGTCACTACGAATAAGTTCAACTAAAAACCGTTTTTGAAATCAATCTTGAACTTGAAGTTGATTACGAACAATGATTCCGATCTTTCCTCTTTTGGTCCACCACTAGCAATTATTTAGTTTGTCTTCGTAAAAAGGCTGTATTATTTAACTCTCCTTTTTTCTACTAGATTTCGGATCAGTAACGACAATCTGGCTCGATTCATTTTGATGGTTCGACGAGGTTATCGCGATCCGCCTTATCACAACTGGATGCACGCTTTCTCCGTGGCTCATTTCTGCTTCCTTCTTGTTCAAAACCTAAGATTGGCCGAGCAAAAACTGATCAGGTGAGACCTTGAGAATGATTAGCCACATCTGTTATCCAAAAGTGACTTTTACTGAAGACCAGATGCCAAAACCTGCAAGCTCAGATTCCTCTAGGTTGCCAAACGAAAGGGTCATCGATTCTTTCTTTTACCTAGTGCACTTAAAAAGTAGAGTAATAAATAGAGCGAAGATTAAAAAGTTTTTACTTCAAGGTTTAGAAAATATTTTTTTCGGTCCAAGGACCAAAAGGTATTGGCCAAACTTTAAGGAGAAAACATTTTTTGCCGCGTTTTTTAGATCCAAAAAGTTTTTTGTAAAATGTAAATCCGACCAAAAAAGGTCTTCATTTTTGGAAGGTGGAAGAACGAGTCTAAAAAAATGCCCCCAAAAATTGCCGACTGAAAAAAAATGAGCCAATGAAGTTTGGGCCTATTAAGTGACATATTGAGATGACAAGAAACTTTTTTGATCATACTTAACTGAACTTAATTTTTGCAATTTTTCATCTAGTAATGAAATACGGCATCCAGTTCTTTCTTGTAGCAAAAGGTTAGTAATCATTCTATTCCAATGCTCTTCTATTACCTATCTTTTTCCATTCATACTGACCCACTTAGAAACTTTGGAGAAACTACGTCTCAGTTTTGTTTTCTGCAATCAAAAGGTTTCTATGACCTTTACTTGAGAATAAGACACAAGATCAATATTTGATTTTCAATTCTTTTTCTGCTCAAGAGATGGATCTCAATATATTGAATTTATGACGTTCATCTTTCAGTGACCTTGAGTGCCTTGCCCTCTTCATGGCTTGTCTTTGTCATGATCTGGATCATCGTGGAACCAATAACAATTTCCAAGTCACTTCCAATTCGGTTTTGGCTGCTCTGTATTCCTCCGAAGGGAGTGTCATGGAACGCCATCATTTTGCCCAAGCCATGTGCATTCTCAACACTGAAGGTTGCAACATCTTGGAGTCCCTGAACCAAAAGGAGTACATGCAATGTCTGGATCTGCTCCGGGACATCATTTTGGGTGAGCTTTTTATGGCCCTCCAGTACTAAATATAAAGAAGGGCCCCATTTGGAGACAGAGTTTTCCTCTGTGAAAGACGAGGCTCGATCTAAAAATAGAACTTTCCCTGGAGCTCAAGAGGCACATTTGTTTGGATTGTATCCGTTGTTGGAAAAATATGGACTCCCACAAAGAGCACCCCCAAGTTACTGGGAAACTGGGATTAAGTATCGACATTTGTTTGCTTTGCCGACCAAGCTTTGGTCGGGAGAACTGTACTCCATGAGCCGTAGATTTATTAGAGACGGATTTCAGAGTTGGAACACACTCTACAAAGGCTTTTTGAATGAGTAAGTTCCACGGCTTTGGAAGTTAAATTTGGTGTTTGATCCTTCCCTTCCCAGAAAAGCTCCTCTTAATGGCTTTTGTTTGGCTTGTTCCACACAATGGAACAATGGGGACCAAAGAGACAAATGAGTTGTCGAGCGAGAATCGATCATAACGGACTTTACTTAATTGACTGATGAGAGATCACTTTGAATCTTCTTTTTTCAGCCACGGATTTGGCCCAACATCTTCGGATCAAGAACGAGCTCAAGGTCATGGTGTCCCAAGGCTACTGTCCCAATCAAGAGCGACATCACGAGTTGCTCCTATCTCTTTTGATGACGGCGTGTGATCTGTCGGACCAGGCCAAGGATTGGCCCAACTCCAAAAATATTGCTGTAAGGAAGGCTGACTTGCTCAAAATTATGCCCAAAGTTGAGGTCCCTTCTTCATTCAATGCATGGGTTTGCCCTCGTTTCAGGAGTGCGTCTACTCGGAGTTCTTCTCTCAAGGGGACCTTGAGAAGGCCATGGGCAATAAACCTCAGGAAATGATGGACCGTGATAGAGCGTACATTCCAACCCTACAGATCGAATTCTTGGACCACATCGCCCTACCTGTTTATAAGTGAGATTTAGAGACCCATTCGAATAATCTGAATATCAAAGTGTTCCGCAGGATCTGTTCTCAGAAGCAATTAATGTAAGGTTGCGTGACGAAAGTTCCCGCAGCTTTCATTCTAAGAAACGGCGTAAGTTTAATTTCCTGATGACTTTTGAGGTGTAAGAAAAACAGCACAAATGCAGTTTCATCGGGTTTGAAATGCAGGAAAACGGTCTGTTTATTGCCATGATTTTGTATTGAGCGGTATCATTGCGGCAATTGATTTTTTCTTGATTTGTTCCCATTTTTCAACGAAAATAACTATAAAGGAAACATTATGAAAGAAACAATTGATCTGCTCGGAAAAAGTCTTAATTCCTCATTCCATGAATTATTATCCAAAATGTTGGCGGATGTTGGCAAATTCACAATGCAATTTAGGCTTTTTCGCGACCTACCCGACGGCACCCCTCCCAAAAATGCCAGATAGCGCGTGTGAACTCAAGTGTAAACAAATACGTGTTGCACAACGTTGTTTTAGTAGTCTAAAATGTTCTGTATTTTAGACAACTTGCTTTCTGTCTAATTCTATTTCATTGATTTCAACATCCTTTAACCTTTGGGAATAACTTTAAATGAAAGAAATAATTAAGCAAGCTTCATAACCTGACAATTGTCGCCGTCGTTAATTCTTTATACAACCTAAACTTATTCTGGATGAGTTTAGTGGAAATGGATTCAACCTCACACATCTTTACCTTCATAAAACCAACTAATACGGTTTGACATTAACTTTAAACTCAATGTGAACTTAAAAAGGTCTAGCGAGACAATGCCTTAAAAGTTTTAATTTTCCACTGAGTGACAAAAAAGACATGAAAGAACATCATCATTCAAACCGGTCGTAAAATCTTTTATTGCCGATTATTTGGATTAATCAATAGAAAAGAAATGAGACAACGTGGTGCAATCCAGGAAAATCGGTTGAATTTGAAATTCTTGTAAAGTTGTTTGCAAAGAACAAGGCTTTTCAATATTGGAGTAATTCAATTGCCAAATCCCCTGTTCCACAACCTAACTCCTCCCTGTTCCACCAACCAATATCAAGATGAATGTCCTGTCAAGTGCCAAAACTGCAATGACGCATTGGATTAACATCTAAAGAAACGTAGAGCAGCCCTAAAAATATAAGCCTCTGAGTGAAACTCACTACCAGAAACTAGAGGGCTAACAGAGAAATGTCACTCCAGTTAGGTCAGTGGAGATTTGTTTTGAACACACTTCATTGATCTGGCAGCAAGGGTGTCAAGTGACTGGATTCATCATACATTGCTCTTGTTTGACCAAAGCAGTTGAAAAAGTAATTTTGCTGCTGACTCCCGAAAAACAAAAGTTCGGGTTGTGAATCATGTAACTTAGCATGTTCAATGTCAAATCCCATCGCACACACAGTGCAGGCTTGTTGACTCACGAATATTTTCGGAGTGTCATTTCTCTGTTAGCTCTCTACCAGAAACATTAGCTTTTTCCTTGGAAGCCTAGACTTGCTTCAAACAGTTTGGTATCCTTTTATTTCAGGGACCTCATGTGTTTGTTTCCCGAGGCCAGTTTGCCATACAAATCGGTTTCCAACAATCGTGTTTGTTGGGGTCGAGCTCATGAGCTTCTGCAGAAGCGTGGCCATATTGGAATAACGGGCAACGTCAAAGACATTTTCAGGGACCAGAGCATGGACAAAGAAATCAATGAACTGGCCAACTCGTTGGAATGAAAGCCCGTTGTTGTCGACGTACGTAAGGCTGAAGAAAGTTTTGTTGAGAGAAAAACAAAAGTGGACCTGTCTGTTTGAGAGATTGATAATTGGTTGTAAATGTGCAATGAGAAAATATTTATTTTCACGAAAAAAATATAAAAACATGACTTCAACATTTAATTCTCGTAACAATCTCCAGGCGGACCCTCGAAACCTATTCAAGCCGCCAGTGTTCTTCTGTAACAAGAACCAACCAAGATATCATGAAAATATTTATGATTTTGGTAGGAACAAATCAATTGCCTTCTGTAAATGAGACTTTGCTAGTGATGGGTGGACTATGTATTTCAATTTTAAGCTCAATCGAACTTTGGAGTCAAGAGTTATGCTCTCTCAAAGCTCACAAAATAATCCAACTCAAAATGAATGAACCGCCCTTGTAAATTTTTCCATAAAAGGGCGCGCTCATTCATTTAACAACTTCACCTGTTTATAATTTTGAGAAAAAATCTGTGCACTCTAAAATTTGAATTGAGCCGAAATATGTAGTATCACAACATAAGCTAGAATCCATGTGGAAGAAAATGCATTTGATAGCATCTTACTAGAAGTCTTTATTCAAAAGTGGTTTCTTTTTGTTACAAGCAGTTTCAAGAGGATGCTGTACTACTGGTAATTCCAACAAGTTGGGAGAAGTTCCTAACAATGCTATTGAAAAGATTCCTTTCTTCAATTGGCTCATTGCAGTGGCTCAAGGCTATCCTGGATTACATCTTCTTTTCACAAAAGAGACTTGGAAGAAAAATCCAATAGCACATTAAATATGCCCAAGTTCGACTTATTCCAAAGTAAGAGAGAGAAAAAGCACGCCTTGACTATTCCATGGATGGATCTAATTCTTCATATAGAGAAGCAGGCGGGTACTCAAACATTCTTACGTCAGTAGGCCTAGAACTTTCTGTTCCGGTTAGACACTGCCAAAAACATAGTAATTGCTATAATATGAACATTTAGAAGCAGAGTGGCTGATACAAGAACCCTTTTCAAAGTGCCTCTCTGTATAAAAGCACATAATTTGGTTGAAAGGAAATTGGAAAAAACCGTTGAGAATATTTCAGAGTGAATTGTCAGGCCTCAATTGAATTGGTTCGTTTCCATCATCCCACTAGTCACACATTGAAAGTGCTCCATAAAGACCGGAAAGCATAGATTAGGAAGGACTAGATAAGATTATGTTTGTGAATTAATCTTACCGAAAGCTAGCTTTTGTACTCCATGGCATGATGATTTAATCATACGCACCCTAAACGGCGTAGTTTGTGGGTTTTTACAACCAGAGTTATCCTGGAAAGCCTTTAACGCTGCCCTGACAGCGAGTTCATTCATGCATGCATGTATTCATAAAACTGGTGTTGCTCGGGAAATGAGAGAGTTGATGGGTATGGAAACCGCTGGTTCTCTTGATTGGTTTGCATGTTTGGCACACGCCCTGGAAGCGTGGAACCAACCAGGCAACTAACCTGCCATCGTAGACTCTTCCCTTCCATTTCAGTAGATTGACGACTTAGCTCGGAGAAGTACCTTGCATGTGAGGTTCATTGTCCCAAATGTAATATTGCGGAGAGATCGTGTTGAAATAATGTGTTAACCGTCAGTCACGATGAGTGAGCCGGATAAAAGTCGACGAACGACAAAAGATAATTTGGACAGTAATGGGGAAGACAATAATAGAACCAGAAGTGGAGCTGAATATCTGCAGGATGTTCTAGGGGACGTATTGGCGGGCGCTTTGTCCTCTGTGGCACGCGAAAGACCTCCTGATCCAATCCAATTTGTAGCCAATTATCTGTACAAAGTTCGACGAGAACAGCTTCATGGCGATGAGGCAGACAAACACAGCGATGATGAAGACAGTGGTCATTTTGAGGATCAAGAAGCGCCCTCTAATAAAAGCTCCTCGACAGTTTCCACATTGGAGCTAGGTGGCAGAGCGTCAAAATCAGTCAAATCATCAGGCGCCCCACTTAGATCAGTTCATTCCAAACACAGTCAACAGACAAAGGGAACATCTACTTCGTCTTCAACAGAGGGGGCACCTGATTCCCACCATCATCACCACCACCACCATAGGCGTCATCATCGCACGCGCCAGAGGTCAAGGCGGAGACGCACAGCGCAAAGTGAGCCTGCCCATTCTGTTACCTCTCCTGCATCTTTGACCTACAATCCCAAGAAGCGGGAGGAAAGTGGACCGCGCTCGCGTAGCCTGACCGGCCCGCGTATCTATGAAAAGAATGACCCGCGCCGAATGTTTAGCAAAAAGGTTCCCATTGCAGCGCTAGAGGGCGCAGAATACCGCAAACGACGGGGTCTACGCTTGCCACCTATGTTAGACTCTCCAACGGTCAACTCAGAAATTGAAGACGTCAATTACGACATCAAAGGCAAGACCAAACCCAAACAACTCCAACCCATGGACTACATGGACCGTTTTGATTGGCAACGCCATCTCAAAAAGAACAAAAAGCTCATGAAGGAGAATCGAATAATCAACAACATGATCTAGGTCCTGGCAATGGTCCAGTCCATCAGTATATGCAATAACAACTTGGTTGGTGCCACGTCGCCTTGTGCCTTACCACATCATCGCGGTCAATAATTCATTGTCATTTGCGGATTCTCTCTTCTTTTCCACTTCGGAAAATTCGATTTTATACGCACTCAAGTCCCGACTGTCGAATGCAAGAGGTGGAACAAAAGGAAACATGGTGCTAGCTGGCACAAAACTTGGTGAATATATGTGACAGAGAGACTACTGTTCCAAACAACTAAATAATGCACACCAATATTGGAGCCGAACCAGAGAATGGTCGATTAGAACCATGGAAACCCTTGGCTTTAATGTAGGCTCTTTTAAAAGTAGTGCTTATCAATGAATTTTGGGTCGATTGAACCCTTTCACAAAGGGAAATTTTATTTAAGATTCGGAAGAGCTTGTGTCTCGATTTATGTCAGTAAGATGACATGGTGCCATTTGTGTCTGCTAGAGAAATATACTTCTATATTTTACTGCATTCGTTCATTTTCTACTTATCAAAGTTTCATTGACACACGCGAACCAGATTTTAGTTTCCGTGAGTTAAAGTTACTTCATATGGTAACACGCCATTTCCCAACAAAGCTCTATTCGAAACATGGGGTAAAAAGTTGAAAAAATTAACATAAGCAGAAATAGTACAAAGGGGCCTTAAATTTGCTGTTTTTTCAGTTGGTGGAGCAGTTGCATGGGCTCTCATGGTACGGTATCAAATTACACAAATGAAGCGTCAGTTTTCCTTTTTGATGATGAATTTTTTGAGAAATGCATTGCATTTATAACTGTATTATGATATAAATTGCATTGGATAATAATGTCTGCTCGAAACAGGGTTGCATTGGAGAAATACCAGCCGGTTTTTTTCGGGTAGGTTTTTTTTAGTTTTTTTTTTCGTTTTTTTGTACTATTTTTGGTTTCTTCGATTTTTTATTCATAATATTACTTCTTCATTTTATTCTAATATTTGAAGTTCAACTCAATGGAAGTTAAGAGTCAAGAGTTATGCTCCCTCAAAGCTCACCTCTTAATCCTACAGAAGATGGACAGGTGGCACTCTTGTACTGATTATTTTACAGGTTTTCCCAAAAGGCCGGCGAGCTCTTTCAAATATGCTCTCCTAAAAACAAAGCTTTGAAAAGGCATATTGCAAATTTGGAGTCCCGAACGCTCTGTTTTCAAAAATGACCCTTAAGGGGAAAATCGTCGTCGCTTAAATTATTACACTTAGGTGAAAGTGCTTTTTATTGACTCTTTTAGCCAAATCTTTGGCCAATCCAAGAAGCACTGGAATCATGGAGTGGGAGGCGAGCAATGAGAATAATGATTTCCAGTAAGAACAATTCAATTACGTTCTTCTGCAAATGAGACCTTGCATATGTTGACAAGAATACGTATTTCAATTTTCAGCTCAATCGGACGTTGGAGTCAAAAGTTATGCTCACTCAAAATTCAGTGCAAATCCTACCGAGAATGAATGAACTAGCCCTTTTGTGGTAATCGTTTTACCACAAAAGGGCAAATTGATTCATTCTATGCTCTCTTCAGTACATGAGTTTGAGACGGCATAACTTTTCACTCCGGAATTCGATTGGGCTGAAATTTGAAATACGTGTTCTTCTCAATGCAAGCCAGTCTCATTTGCAGAAGAACGCAAATGGTTCGTTTCTGCTGGAAATCATAATTCTCATTACTAGCCTCCCACTCCATGATTTCCGTGCTTCTTGGCCAATCATATCCAATAAAAATAAAATTCATGTGTGGTTTCGATCACGAGTTATGGCTTATAATAATAATATAATAAATATAATAATAATATAAATGCCTTCTCCTTTTATGAGATTTCATCCAAGCCCGAAGAGGTCAAGTCCAAAATATTATTCACCTACAACTTACTTTGCTACCCTACAAATCGTTTTATTACCCTACCAATCACTTTATTGCCCTATGAATGAATCATGTCTTTACAAATACATCTCAGACGCACAATTACTTGCACATCTGAAGCCCCCGTCTCATTGACGGAGAGTGATCTACTGAAGAAGTCGTAGTAGGCTTTTATACCATGGCAATGAGGAGCCAACACACTAGTGATGGACCGAAAGCGCTTTCGGCCGAAATTTCGGTAGTGATGGACCGAAAGCGCTTTCGGCCGAAATTTCGGTAGTGATGGACCGAAAGCGCTTTCGGCCGAAATTTCGGTTTCGGTTTCGGTTATGCCTACCGAAACCGAAAGCAGACAAGCACTATGTAAAATGGAGTTTGACAACAAAATCAAAAAAAATTGGTCCAAAACCTCTGAAATTTAAGTTTTCCGATTTTTCAAAATTGGCGACTACCCAACATTGAACACATGAGCATTCTAATTTTTAAGGCAGATTTTGCATTTGAACAATTTTGTAATCAGCTGCTTTTGGTTTCGGTTTCGGTTTCGGTGAAGCCCTCTTTCGGCCGAAACTTTCGGTTTCGGTTATGAGCCCTTTCGGTCCATCACTACAACACACCAACTGATGTACTTGAGCTGAACGGAGCTTGCTCCTAATACCGGTATTGAGTAAGCAAAGCATGCTAGTTGGATAGTACGAATTAGCAAAAACTTGACGCTAGCGACAGAAAATTTAAAGCAGAGAAACGGCCAAGCTTGAAAAAACCCCAACAAACCAAAACCTCCAGTAAACACACGTTCACTCGGAATCTACAAAGCCTGAAAAATGTATTGGATTCTCATACCTAATAGTGCTCGTGTACTCTTTGCTCATGAAGAGTAGTTCTCCCTTCGTTTATGTAATTTCATGTCCATATTCAAGGTCTTGCCGTGTGATTAAACCATCTAGTCAACAAATGATCCGTAATTTTTGAGAACTATCATCTTCTCCATCCCATCAATCATGCATGATTTCACTGATTGGGTAAATCTCAGTTAAGCCCGTGGACGAAACGGAAAGGACTTTCACGATGAAAGTTCCGTGAATATTCAGAGTTATGGATTCAATAAGGATAGGATTGGTGTACTCCCAGGGCGTACTCCGTCCAAAAGGGCATGAAGTAATTAAATGTATTGTTGAAGGTATAAACTGCCACTTGGAAATAAGGTTATTCTTTGGTTTTTAGATTTAAGGAAAATAGATGAAAGAATCTAAAATTTCAATTAACTATTGAAACCAGTTTTGAGGTGTGAATGCGCTATTGGATACGTATTTGAATTCTGTTAATTAGGTCATGAGAAAAACACGATGTTAGGTCACTTAAAACATGCTTAAATATATTTTTTGAACATTTTCTTCAAGTTAACTCTCAAGTAGTCTTAAAGGATGTGTCTAACTAAAATATTGTCGCCATCGACTCAGTCGTTTGTCTAAATTTATGTAACGACCCCCTTGTTTGGTTCTTCGAGAATGTTGCACAAAAAGTCCGTTGAAAATAGATTTTCGAAATATTTTTAAACAACATTGCTCCTCGTACATCAAGTCAAAGTAAATTTCCAAATACTTGTTTTTCACGTATCACAATTCACAACAGCTCCGACTCCAAGACAAGGAATCGCAAGGAATGAATTCGCCTTTCCGGAGAGTTTGTTTCCATTCGTTCGAGTTTGTTGGGTTTTTTCAGGAGGCCCTGTCACAGCTGCGTTTCTCGACCAATCAGAAGGGAGCACGCTCAGGGAGTTTTCGCTTCTTTGTACATGAGCTTCTTGAGTACGAATGTCCGTGGTTGAACTGATTTTCAGGGTTGATAAATTGTAACGGAAGTCCCCAAAAGGATAAGTTGGTCAACAAAATACCATATGCACCCACAAATGAAGAGAAGAATGGTCAAGATCCGACATCACTCGTTTCATTTTAATTGACGCCCCTCGGGCTGACGCCCTCGGGTCGCCAATGAAATGAAACTCCCTCCGCCGGATTTTGGCCATTACTCCCTTCCTTTGCAGGTGCATAAATAGTGTTAGGTGTTTCGTTTCTTTTGAAACACCCGGTACATCTTGGTTGAAGAATTGATTTACACCCAATGATTGTCATGATTGGAAAACCAGTTTCCAACTTTTGTACGCCGAAGATAAGAGTTGAAAAGTTGTGGAATTTTTGGAGAGATTGAACATTTGTTCAATAAACTCTTTTGAATATTCCATTATATTAGTTAAGCGCTCTTACATTCCTTCTTTGTAAATATTGATGTAATTAATCTCTTTGAAAGAAAGATATTGGCTTTAAGAATGATGGATTTGCCATAAGAGGTGAAAATGTAATTGTAATTTGTAATTGAAAAGTGTCAATTACATGGTTTTAAATGTAATTAATTGCAATTACAATTGCTTGGAAATGTATTTACAATGACGTATTTGTACTTTCAATTCCAATTACATCACAGGTCTGGGTGTTCGAAATTGTTGAAGAGAGCGCAGGTTCAATCGTTTTGAGAATACAAGAAAGATTGATTAACCCAACAGAATAATAACAAAGTAGAGCACTATATTTACAAAAGTTCGCGCATGATATTGATTGGTCCCACTTAGGATCAGTGTCTCCACAGGATTTGAAAGAAAAAAGGAAAGTCAAAACAATACATGCTCATTTCCAAGAACATGCTCAATACTTGAAATTCTAATGTCTAATTCTATTCTTATCAAACATACCTTTTGAAAAGCATTCTGGATTTTATTGGTTGTTTTTGAATCCAGTGGACACACTTATCCTAAGTGGGACGAGTTAATACCTGATCGTCTTCTTTTATCATAGCGTTCTAAAATAACCTTGAATTAGAAACTCAAAATGTCAGAAACTGCCACTCGCGTTCCTTATATTCTTTTCCATTTTGCTTTTTTTCATTAAATACTATTCAAACATTTGACCGCTCTACGAATAAGTTATCCCTCTCGATCATTTGAAAAGTACAACATGGAAGTTCCAAATACATTGATTAAGAATTGAGAGGTGACAAACAACGATTATTACCGGTTTCATTACAGATTGAGCGTATTCAACAGCACCAAACGTTTTGTAATGTGAAGATGATAACAACATTATCCCTAAAAAATTTCCCTTTGATGTTAATCCCTAAAACATTGCTCTTTATTGCGCATATCAGATCCTCCCATTATTTAGTAAATGGTTTTTTGCGATCCACGCGCCGTGAAGTCTTTTGCCTTTGGGGGCCAAGTTCACACGCGGACTCCGTTTGAAAAGGATTGATTTTTTCATCAGACGGATGAATCAACGTCAACTAACCTTGGGAACATGTTTAATCAATGAAGGAAATGTGGGGCACATTGACTTCTCTATCTGCATGCCTAAGGCCCAATTCAAAGCAAACAAAGAATTGGCTAAAGGACTCTCTTCTTCGTCTGTTTTGATTTTCTTAATGTAACAATCAAATATGACTCAACCAAAATTCGAGTAAAGAATTCCAACTGAGGCCAATTCTGGTGACAATAGTTTCATGTAGTTTCATGGGCCAATTTCTTAGTTGCACTTACCTCTCACTTGGAAACGATGATTTCATTAAGGGCCCAAAGGAAAGATCAACAGATTTGGTCAAAAACATTTCTTAGTTTCCCTTTCCTAGAACATTACAACTTTGTGAACGAACCTTCAAAAATATATATTTCACACAGTTTGGCTCTTTTTTATTCATTAATGGCTGGCATAGACGCAGTTTGCAATAAGAGACTTTGCCAGTTTCTCCACTGAGAAATTGTGGCGCCAATCAGCTTTTTCAGGGGTGTGCAAACTGATTTAGGAGTGGGCCAAATTGGTCGGACCGTTGGCACTCGCGGGCCACACCATCCAAAACAGCAAATAATTTCTAGTATAATTTTCTACAATCTACCTGCCCTACATATGCATAATCAATCTTATGTATTTTACTGATCCTCTCGAGGGGCACGCAAAATCAGCTCGCGGGCCACATTTGGCCCGCGGGCCAGGGTTTGCACACCCCTGAGCTTTTTGAACTGAGAAAATGAGCACCAACACCATCCATTGACGTGATTGGCACATTTTGCTACCTTTTCCAGGAAAGGTTTAAGTTTTTGAAAGTTGCAAGTTTAATTTTAGGCGAAATTACTCGTTCGCATCTTTAACATAAAAAATTGCCATACGGCATTGCCAATTTTCAACCATTTTTCTCTTTAATTGGCAATTAAAAGTTATCACTGCAATTAAGCTAGGCTCGAGTTCGTGGGTTCGGTTCCAGGTTTTCGCCCCACAAGCCACAACTCTCCATTCTTGCTATTATGTAGACATTGAACCCTAATGATTGATGACTTTTTAAACTGATTTTTTAATTTGATGAATATTGAACAAAAAATCGGAAATCAAATTCTTTTCTGAGACAGTGAGTTTCTCTAATTTGGGCCGATTCATTTCTCCAGCATCCTAAATTTTTTGCCAAGTGAAATTCCTGCCATAAGATTTCTTCTATCTTGTTAGATTTGACACTCTTGTAAGTTCTCCCGGTCATTGCACTTCAGAGGATTGTGCCCGAGTTACCAAGTACGGAAATGGCCACCATGTAAATACTTATGAGAATTTGCTCATGCTTCAAGCAACAAAAAAGCAACAGATTTGATGTTTCAAACCATGAAAGGTGAAACGCATACATTTTTTACGAACTCATCTTGTGATCACAAAACCCAAAAAGACAGACTTGTGAGGGCTTGCGCTGAAAAGCTGTCTAAAACCCAAAAGAACTCCCCAATAAATTACATTAAAAAATGCAAAACTCAGTCAAACTATCTCCAAAAAACAATTTGCATCAAGAATACCCCCAAAAAACATATTTCACCTAAACCTGGAAGAAAGGGGAAAAAGAATTACAAAAAAGAATTTCATTTCCGGCCTCTTCCAATTTGTTACGAAGCACGGAATAAGCACTCAGAAGAAAAAAAATCCAAAAAATGTTTGTCAAAATATAAGCTTTGATTGGAATAGCCTGCCTCATCTTTGCAATCTTGGAATCTTAATGTGGGCTTACGAGAAGAGGTTGTTTTTCTTCAAGGAAATCGAAAGAATGTTCTTTTGTTCTTGATCGGAATTAATATTGGGGAAAAACATGAAGCCGAAGGTTCTAGTTATAGCTGACATGGTGCAATGCAATTTCCAACATTCCTTTATTGGATTTCCATTCGATCCAAGCTCATATTACAAGCCATAAAAACGGGGTTCACGTGAGAAAAATTGCTGCCATGAACGTAATTGCATGCATATCAATCACAAATAGTTTTGTTCGGAAAGCCAAATTAATTAAAACGCTTATTGTAGCGACAGAACAAGGAACCAACAAGAACACGTGTTTTCTGGTCTCTCGAGAAAATATACCACGTGGAAATTGTCATGAACAGTTTAAGGGTCGTCAATGTGTTCTACGAAAACGACGCAAGTGTTCATTTCAAAATATCTCCAATTTATTCTTCAACATTTTTTGATTTTTGAGGTTACAGGTAAGATGTTGAACTATATTTGAAACATAAAATTGCTCAAAATTAGAGCAATACTGTTAGAGTAGTTTAAAGGAATAGAACTAAAGTTGGTTAAGTTAGTCCATGTTTTGGAATAATCGTAATGAAATATGTAAATAATGCCCAACAACTGGTGACAGCGGATTAGAGTCGCCCACACCACCATTTTGAAACCGTTTTGAAACATCACTTGATCCATCATGAGAATATTCAGACGGTTAAATTATTGCTACTTCAGATTGAAAGATCATTTCATGACCAAACGGATAACAGTGGCGTTTTGGTTGGCTCTTGGAACTGCAATTATTCTTCTCCGGGGACAATGGGACGTCATCAATTTTGTTCACAAAGATCAACAAACAAATCCTGGTGAATCATCACTAGAGACACCAAAGCTGAAGCAAGAGACTAATTTAACCGAAAACAATGTAGCAGAAGTAAGTTGATTAATGGTAGACCAAAAGACCTCACCACGAAGACCGAAATAGGGATTCACCGAAACAGATCCATATAAGCTTACGGAGCAATTTTTGATTCTGTTCAGAATAATATTTGGATGATTTGTAAAAGAGGAGAAATTGCTTAGAAAAATATTTTGAAAAATATTTTCCTATTGCATGACTCATTTTTGTTAAGGAAAACCTCTACCAAAGCTTCTTTGAGTATCACATAAGTAGTAGGAAAATAAATTAAAAAGCAATATTGCACACTGAATGCTGTATTTTTTGAATATTTTTAACTACAACTTTTTTCCGTTTTGAAGCACTTATTCCCCTTTTTAGACATACAGTATTTATTTGCAATATATAAACACTTTGTGATAAGGCAAAGGTCGACATTCAGTGTTCAACAAATTCTGTTAAAAAAAGGGAGAAAAACGGATCCTTAACGAACCAAAGGTATTTAGTGAAATGCTTTACATCCCTTTGAAAGTGTCAAGTGTTCCGTATTTAAGAAAAGTAGTCATGGACCGAAAGCGCTTTCGGTTTCGGTTTCGGTTTCGCTTATGCCTACCGAAACCTAAAGCCGACATGCACTATAAAGGATGGAGTTTGACAACAAAATCGAAAAATGTTTCGTTGAAAAACCTATGAAATTCAAGTTTCCCGATTTTTTAAAATTTGCGACAATCCAACATCGAACACATGAGCAATTTAAATTTTAGGTGGATTTTGCATTTAAATAATTTTGTAGTCAGCTGCTTTTTTCGGTTTCGGTTTCAGTAATGAGCCGTTTCGGTCCATCACTAATGAACATTGAAAAGGGGCTCTCACGTTACATTTTTTGCCAAGATCGGATGTTTAGGATAAAAACTGTTGTCATATTAACACTTTTGCCCTTCTTTGGAAAATACACTTGATTTTATTACAGACCAAGCCTCCAATTAAACGAATATACATTGCTGATGCAAATAAGACGATGGTGTTTTACAACAGAATATCGAAATGTGGATCTACTACTATAAACAATTTAGTGGAAACTCTTCCAAACAACAATATAGTGTGAGTTCAGTCTTGACTTTTATTGAATGACCTTTGATGGGCCAGTTTTTAAACGTTAACATTGCCCACGCCCTAAAATTCGATAACAAACTCTAAATTGACTTTTTGATGTCCTTGTTATGGTTTGTACTCACAACTGAAAGGTCGTGAAGTCTTTAAATAAGCATGTCCCATAGTAATTTTCACAAGGGTTTCCTAATGTTTTTTTCAAGATGCAATGCTTTTAAACGAGAAAGTTCTTTAACTAAAAACCTAATTTTGATATTAAGCTATATAAGCACGAATTTTGGAATTCATGCTGAAAACAAATAAAACTCAATGTTGATGACTCCATGTTTTCCATTGACTTTACTAATTGTTCCAAATCGTATGTCATTCTTTTTGCAACTTTTTTTTGAATCTTTTGTTTCGAAAATTCGAAATACTCACGTTTTATTTTATCCTTTGAATCAAACTTATCTATCTTTGATTTTTTTTCTTGTCGTCCTTCCTTCAAACGCTATCTTTTTCTTCGTTGAAGCAACTAAACCCTAGTCATCCAAGCAAAAAGTAGAAAAAGAACCTTTTTTAAAATTTTTATGCAAGGGATCTTGAAGCCACAATAAGTGAAATCTAAGGAAGAAAACGGCCACTCTTTGTAGACCAGACATTTCTTTCCTTTACCAAGTATGAGAGAAAAATCTAAGCACACATTTTTACTAGATATACAGGACCCAAGCGTATTTGGTCGCGGCACAATCGAAATCAAACGGACGTTTGTCGGTTCATTTTGAACCGTCTTAATGCCTCCACTGAAGACGGGATGGTTCATCACAAGTTTATCACCACACACACGGCCTTCTTAGACCCAAGGGATTGTGGGTTACCTCTTTCCACACTCGTCTACATGAACCAATTTCGCCACCCAGTTGCGAGGTTTATTTCAGCTTTCTATTACTCATTGTGGAAACGCAACTCCTCTGAGGTAAGAACCACTTCTTCCCACAAGAACACATGCGGATCAGAACCCCTGAATTTTATTGTATGTACATTTGAACAAGAAGTGTTTCATTACACTTTTTAAGGGGTTCATGGGCATGATCAATTTGATCCAAAAAGGATTAGAGTGGGAGGTAAGCTTATGATTTCCAATAAGAAAACAAACATCAATGACGTTCTTCAGTAAATGAGACCTCTGTTCACTTGAGTGGACAATATTTGAAGGCTCAACTCAATGGCATATCAGTGTCAAGGGTTATGCTCCCTCAAAGCAAGAAGCACGGAAATCATGGAGTGGGAGGCGAGCAATGAGAATTATGATTTCCAGCAGAAATGAACCATTTGCGTTCTTCTGCAAATGAGACCTGGCATGCATTGAGAAAAACACGTATTTCAAGTTTCAGCCCAATCGGATGCCGGAGTGAAAAGTTATGCCTTCTCAACCTTGTGTACTGAAGAGAGCATAGAATGAATGAACTCGCCCTTCTGTGGTAAAACAATTACCACAAAAGGGCTAGTTCATTCATTCTCGGTAGGATTTGCACTGAACTTTGAGTGAGCATAACTTTTGTCTCCGACGTTCGATTGAGCTGAAAATTGAAATACGTATTCCTGTTAACATACACAAGGTCTCATTTGCAGAAGAACGTAATTGAATTGTTCTTACTGGAAATCATTATTCTCATTGCTAGCCTCCCACTCCATGATTCCAGTGCTTTTTGCTCAAAGCTCACTTCGTAATTCCGACATTAGATGGATGAGTTGGCCCTCTTGTAGTAATGGGTCATGACAAAGGTTGATTCAAGTGAGCGTTTTAAATCTTACCGATAGCGCCAAAGCAGGGCCGTTGGCTGCGCTGAGTTGCTCAGCCCATTTTGGTAAATCCAAGTTTTTCCCATGTAGACGTCCATTCAATGATTCTAGGTCCCCGGAGACGATCGATATTTCACTTAAAGATGCCTTCGCTATTCGGGTTAATAATACGCAAAAATACTTTTAGGGTGATTAAATTCAAAGCATTTGAGCAAGCCTTTTGTTGTGGCAAAAAATAGGACTGAGCATTGAGTCAAACAATAATTTAAAGATGCGGAGTTTTCAGTGGATTCAAAAGAATCTAATCAAGATTTCAAAATGTTGCTCATGCAAAGAAATGAAATAGTTTTTAAATGTTTCTTTCTGTTAATAAATGTTTTTTAGATGACTCATATTCTAGTAAAAAAACTGCGCATATTTTCAATCAGGTGCAAGCACAGGTATTCAGACTTAAAATTCAAATATTGATCGTTTTTAAGAACCTAGAATCATTGAATACACGCTAAAATTGACATGATTAAAATTTGCCAAAATGGGCTGAGCAACTCAGCACAGCCAACGGCCCTGTTTGGCGGCTAGCGGTATGAGTGAGCTAGACCGCGGATCCAAAAGTTTTTTTCCTGAAGAGCAGAAATTTTAGACGTTTCAGGATGTAAGTCAGCTTGGGTCAGCTGAACACCAGCAGTAGAGAAAAGTTAATGCCTTTAACCCTCTAGATTTTCTGCTCTGCAAGAAAAAAACTTTTGAATCCGCGGTCTAGGTCACTTAAAACGCTCACTTGAAGCAACCTTGGTCTTGTCCCTTTGTTTTATCGGTTCACAAAAAGGCCGACGAACTCTTTCACTTTATGCTCTCCTAAATACAGAGCTTTGAAAAGTCAACTAAATCCAAGCAGAGTCCTATTTCTAGAAGAACGCAATTGATTTCTTCCTATTAGAAATCACATTTCTTGTCGCTAGCCTCTCAGTCTAAAGAATTTGGTGGTTCTTGGCAGTTTTTTGTAAAAAGACTACTAAATTATCTTCTTTTGCACTTTCTACCTAATATTGTCCAAAGTTTACATTTTGTCAAAAAAACTTATGATAAACATTTATATTTCCCAAAGTGCTAAATCATATGTTCTAAGGGAAATTAGAAGCATTCCAGGCAGGGCTGGTGGAGGGATCAACTTTTTGATTTATATCGTTTAACCTGAGATAAAAGTGAAAGGTAAAATAAACAGGATTAATGGGTACGATAGACGAAATTTTAGTCAATATTTTAAAACAAACACGCTATATCTCGGCATTGTAATGTTAACCCTAATATCCAACAGAGACTTTGCCTTTGTATTGCCTCTTTCTAATAACTGATCTTCTAGCTTCCATAAAACTCCTTTTTTGTACTACCATTTGAGCCAGAGACGTCTGCCTTGTTTATTGCTGAAACTGGCCAAATGTTTTGTGAGAACACAAATATATTTCCCAAGAATATTGTAAAAAGCTGGCCCTAAAAAGTGGAAGGTACATATGAAAGAGCGCAAGACATGTTTTCTATGCCAAATCCTGTAAATGTGCATATAAATGCCTGTAAATTGAGCAGCTTAGTACAACTTTGGGAGAAGCAAAGCATAGACAGAAGGCCACATGTTATTAGAGCAGTATGTTTTTTTAACTAAAAATTAATTCATCGACCTATAAATAAATCTTGTTATGGCAAACCATTTCACCCAAAAACGCTAGCCAGGACTAACCTGAATATGGCAACACTTTCTTTATTTCATGTTTTGGCGCGTCAGTTCTGCTTCACCGTCTACACTTTTGTAAGTAGAAAACGGCCGCAAAATTCATCATCAATTACCCAGGAACATTGTAGCGCTCTAAGCGGCGTCATCAGATTCATCATCAAGAATCCGCAAAATTAAATGAAAAAAAGTACTTATGATCAGTGTGCATTTGTTTGAACAATGAGGGGTTTTAGTGCACATTGCTGAAAACAATCATTCACCTTGCCAATCTCCTGATTGAAAACCATCCTTCAATTTTTCCTTCATATTTATGGATTGCCTTACCAAACAATTTTGATCACAGTTTAAAAGAGAAATTGAACTTTAGCAATTGGCAATGTATAGTGAAAGTTTGAAATTTAATCTCTTAAATACCGCTAATTTTTATCAATTTTTAAGATCTACTTTCTTTTCGAACTTCCTTCGCGGCTATGAGGTCATCCAAGCCAATCGGATGAATTGTAGGGCCCATAAAAAATACTGCCAAAAAATGTAGCATTTTGGTTAAATTAATAGCTTTTTTCTCATTAATTGCAGTAGTAACTGACCTTTTCCTATTCTTCCAGCACCTGTAAATCTTATTACTTTATTGATTGGAATAGCTGAAATACTAAATACATAGTGCTACCACCGTAAAAAATCAGCTTTGCTTCTTATATTGTTATGATTTTGCCATCCTTTTTCCAGATCATTTTTAAGGGAAAAAGCTATTTCCCCAGATTTTTCTAAAATTTTCCACTTTTTTAATTTGAGACAAAAATCGCAGATTTTTGAATTACATTGTAAATCATACTTTACGAGTGTCTGGTGGCCCCATTAATAAACTAAATATATTTGGTTACAACTTTAATATATATTATTCATATGCTTTGTCTGCCCTAAGGCATGCTACAAGCATGCTTCAATAATTGACTTCAGATGTATTTTAAGCCTGTTAGAGCATTTCTAATTAAAATTTTGGGGCTAAACATCTTTTAAGTAGAAACTGATATTCGTATGGCTTCATTGAAGAAGCCGAAAACAATAAAAAGACTCGGAAAAGGTTGAAGTCAATGGATGAAGTATGCTTCAAGCATGCGTCTCCAAACACAAAACATATGACCCTTTGTCGGCTTGCCTTCTTACTTTGATTTTGACTAATAAACTAACCTTTTCCAGAATATTTTCAACAGAACAAGCAATGTTCCCAGGTTTTTGGGATTTTATCCCTCTTTTTTATAATTTTGGACAAAAATTGAATATTTTGTTTCTTGAAATGATAATTTAATGCGTAAAATGTATTTAGATCTATCTGGTGGCCCTGGTTCTGAGCCATTTCCGAAACTTGAATGCCTTTTCTACTCAAATGCTAAGCTCTTTTTACATACTTTTGGCCACTTTCTTGAAAAAAAAGTGAAGGAGGACTATTATTGGTTTTATACAGTGTCAATTATTATTGTATTTTTTGAAATAAACATTACAATCATAAACCATATCTTTGAATTTTCGAGATTTTTTGAACATATTTTGTGCACAGTGTTACATGGTTGGATGTTGGTGTATCGAGGGGAGAGCATGGCGGGAATACTACACAAAGTTTAAGCATATTTTACCGCGTAGTACAAACTTTTACTTTGCGCATGATTTTGTCATTTCTATGAAGATTATTAGAGAAAACAAGCATTTTTGTTCTCTAGATGGCACCTCTATTGTTTTGAAAGGAACGTCTACGCAGTGCTAGTAACGTCATCTATTGATTTTACATGAAACTTTCACCCAAAATAAATATCTCTGAATTGCTCAAGGTTACCAAAATATTTTAAAAGACATGGAGGATTGTTATTTCCGTGTTTAATCACAAAGGATTGTAAATTACCTAGTACCCACATTGAAAAAGATGAGAATATGCCATGCTTCCAACGATTGCATTCGTGAATACTCTTCACATCCAAATAGATCACTTTTCTCCACAATTGAAATTAATAGTAACTCATACAACCAAATTGATGTTCTGTCTTACTTTCTTAATTCAGCTACCCTGGTAGTTTTCGTTCCACATGCAACGTAGAGACGCTTTAGTACACTGAAGTGCTCTTGATGCCAGCCCTGCACAAACGATTATGTGCAGGGAAACTGAAAATTTAACGAGAATTTTTCTCTTAAACAAGTCTGCCAACATGGAGAGTATTTCTTTCATTCATATATTTAATAAATAATTTTGAGCTTTTTTTTGCTCAGAAACCCTACGAAAAACTATCAATTTGTTTTCAAGTAGCTTTGCAAAGAAAGAAAATTTGGCTTTCAATGGAAAAATATTGAGACCTATCCAGAGGAAGCCGAACATCTTGAACAGCAATTCCACGTACGTACCAATGAAATGACATTCAATGACATCTAGCGGCAGAAACTAGTCTTTCACATTTTGATGCAATCTTTGGCCTTAATTTACGATCAAACAGTATGACTTGGCGATATTCTTTCTTATAGACATTGTTCCTAAGGTCGAGTAGGATGAAAATATGATGAAAAATGGCATTTTAGTCTCAACCACTAAGGTTCACATCAAGTTAAAAAATATCTACGCTCTGTTCTCCCATGACTTTGCCCCTGTTTTGGCGCCATCTAATGGTAAATTTTGAAGCTTGCGCTAAAATCCACAATTGCTAAAGTTTCCGATACGACACAAACCATTTAATATACAACTTTTTTGCTTTTTCCCATTGTGTTAGACTGTGGATATCAAAAGTGTGATTGACCTTCGGGACCGCGATCAAAACGAGCGCAAACATTTTTATGCAATGAACCAACTCTGCGGATTTGATGATGTCTGCACCACTCTTTCGCGTCAAGTTTTACAACGAGCCAAGTCCAATGTAGAGTCATTTTACGCCATAATTGGAATCCTTGAGGACCTTGATACTTCTTTAAAATTGTATGAGCATTTCTTGCCACAGCTATTTTCAGGAGCTCACCAACTATATCTAGATCAAGGCAAGCCAAAAAGTAACAACAACTCTCATCCCAATCCAACAGAAAGTGAGATCAAACTCCTGACCACCCATTTAAAACTGGATATTGAGTTCTATGACTTTCTTCGACGTCGCTTGCATCAACAAGCTAATATTGTGGGGATCAAAATATTCGGCCATAATTCATAACCGTTCCTTTGTAAGTGTTCAAAAGCAGCTTAATTTTACGTTTTGCTTCTTTGAATAAAGGAATTCAAAAATTAAGGTTCCTTCCTTTTTGAATGTAAACAGGGAACGTGGCAAATAAAGAACACGAAGAAAATTAGTCACAAAAGATATGTTTGACCATGGATACCTTTAACCGGTTGTTGTTTAACAGTATAGTTTAAAAAGGCTTAATCGAGTTAAAAGTCTCAAAAAACATCACATAACAAAAAGATGGCGGCAATAAGGATTCAGAAAAAGGTCAAAGCCGGAATACAGGAATTTCCTACCAAAGAACCCGTCAGTCTATCTGCCTTTACAAAGTATTTTCGCTAATTTAATAAAAAGAAAAATAAGAAAACAAACCAAAACTAAACACCAGGGTTTTGAAATTGCAAAGGTTTATTCCCAAATCAGTCCTTCTATGAATGACTCTTGCAGGATATCCGAATCATTCAAAACTACAATCCAGAGCTGATGAACACGTTTCGGTTCGAAGGTCGGGCACAGGGCGGTGTTCCAATCTGAGGCATAATCCAACCCAAGGCAGCTAAAACACAAGCACAAAAATCAGTTTTGACTTCATAATTTATCTGATTTCATATTGGTTGTTCGAGGATACCTGTCACTTTGGCGTAAATTCCAGGTTTGTTCGGCAAAGCGCAACCATATCCAAAGGAGGTGACTCCATAAAGTTCATAGAAGTTGTTGGTGAAGTGGTTGGACACGAGAGGACCACCGCTGTCGCCCTATTTAACGAAGATTTTATCATAATAATAATAATTATCGTAAGGTTCTGATTACGTGACTCACTTGACAGGAGTCCTTTCCCCCTGCAGCCAATCCTGCACAAAGCATGTTGCTGGTTATCGTTATTCCTACGTTTGCTAGGTTTTGTTGACAATTGGACGATGACACTGTTGGTACGGTTACCTAAAATTGGGGAAAATGTAGAACAATTACTGTCGGCTATTTTGTTACAAAACTTGTTTCTCACCTCTTGCAAAATATTAGCGCTGGATCCTTGGAATGAAGTTGTGCCCCAACCTGTAGCGGTGACCTGGTAAAGATTCAATTTAAGTAGATTTAGTTTAGAATTGACGCCATATTAAGGGCCTCACAAGAATATAAACTTGGGTTTTTCTGGTTAGGCTACGTCTGGAAATCTGACACTGACTACTAACAATACTTTTACAAAAAATAAAACTACAAAAACAATTTCACTCAAAACCCAAAATTATCCCAGTAATAAAGGCAATACTCTTCCTTATGAATTCTCTTTTATAAACAAATTAGGAAAATGGACTTGGTGTCACACGTTCAAAATTGTGACCTTGTGCTGTCTAAGACTAAACTAGAAATAAGGGAGATTGTCTTGAAGCAAGATTAGCAAGGCTATGCTACTCAAAGGCCAAAATGGATCCTAAAAGGTTGGCCATTTCGGAGGAAAAACAATTTCATAAAAATTGCATTTTGATCTTACATCAGCGCCGGTTGGCAAATTAGAGCCAGATGACGGCAAACAGACGGGTCGAATGTTTGGCGCAGCACTGAAGGAAATTGGACTATCCAATTCGATCACGGCAAAATCATTGTCAGTAGTGATATCATCATATTGGGGATGCATGGTTACACTGAAAGAATAAGATAAAACACACCTATGAAGCGGAGATTCTAGTCAAAACAGTTCCTTGGGTTTCAAACCTTTTAGCATTACGAAATTCGGTTTGAGTCTGTTGAAAGTTGGTGAAGTCATGCACCCCCATGATAACGAGGACATTTGACGTATTGGCAAAACTAAAAGAAAATGAGACATGAATGCTGACCACACTTTAGAGGCAAAATTTAGACGGCTCACTCGACAAGAGAATTGGGGAAACAATGGGCGGCAGAAAGCACATGTCGATCGGATATCAAAGAACCCCCACATGAGATTCCAAATCCTGGATCATTGCGGTCCTCCACAAAAACATAGGCTTGCCACGGGTACTCGTTGGGTTCGGTGTCTTCACCGCCTACAATCCGATTTTGTCGATTGGGCACGCCACACTCTAAAATCGGACAGGAAAGTAGTTCTTATAAAACATTTGTTTTGGGGAATTAAAGAAGGCTTTCTTACGACAAGACCCGGGAGCTGACGTTGTAGTTGGTGGGGGTGCAGTTGTTGAAGGCAAGTCATCGGCACAAGAAACGTAACACTGGAAGCCATCGAAATTATTTTTCCTACTGTTTGTTTTAAAGAAGAAGCGAATCTTTTTGGTGGGGGCAGTCAGACTAATGGAGCTGTATGAACCGCAGAACCTGCAAGGAAAAGGTGGAATACAATGTTGTAGCCATGATGGTTTGTTTGTCTTAGCTTAAACCTTAAAGGTTTAAGGGATATTTTTATTCTTTTCAAGATATACTATTGAATGCCATTAACAGAGGATCATTTTTGGCAGATAAAAATTGCAAAAAAACGAAGTGACAAAATAATTTTGAAATTTCTAGTTTTTACTATTTTGTGGTATCGGATTTTTTTTACTACCGTTACAAGGAAAGTGACTCCCTTTAAACAAATAATTCATTGATCTGCATATGCATACATATTGATGATCGCATATGAAACATTATACGAAATGTGATCTAGTACGTGGGGTATCCATAATATAGGTAGACTGGGGCTGTAATTCGTTAAATTGCACCAGTTCCGGATTTATGCTAAATATCGAAATAAAGATTTAATTCTTGTGAGCACATGTTACTTCATAAATTTTGTTGTCAGACAAACTTGTGAGAAGCTATGATTTAATTAGGCAAGGTATGTTGGGTGACCCCTGCACGTTTCGAAAAATGAATGTCAAGAGAGCGAAACTCGTCAAAATCCTATAATTTTTTAGTAAAGATGTTGCTCAAACTCATACTTCTATGTTTGGTGAACATTTGTCTAGAAAAAAACGATAAAATTCGATTTGAGACAGTTTAGCTTAGAAAGATACATCATTTTTATCATGTTGCTCGCTCTCGACGCTTATTTTCTAAGGATACGTACAGGGGTCAACCAACATACCTTATCTAATTAAATCATAGCTTCGAGCAAGTTTGTCAAAGAACAAAATTTGTAAAATGACATCTGCTTACAAGAGATAAATGTTCATTTCGATATTTTTCATAAATCCAAAAATTGTGCATTTAAATGAGTTACAAGCCCAGTCTACCTCTAGTCTGGATATCCCTCGTACCAACAAGTTATGTTGGCAAAACTGGACAATCTTTGTTTCTTCAGTTGCTCTTGATACTGCAATGCATTAGCTTGGACGGATCATTCAAACTAGCTCGGAAAGCTTTTCTGACATCTTCTTGTCAAATAAACTAGAAGGAGCCGATGACCCCGTACTCATAAAATTACAGGGCCCTAGTTTTTAATTAGATTCTTGGGGTGGAATTCAAACCAATGAAGCCACTACCTTCGACTTACCTTTTATTGTTGAAAGAGGAAGACAAACCAGATCCTTTGACATTCACAAAGTCCCTCTTGCATTTGCCATTTGAATTTGGCGGTTCCAATTCAAATTGATCACAGGTGATTGAAATGGCCGAACATCTTCCTGGTTTCTAGAAAGAAAATCCAAGATGTTTTCAAATAGGAATTTTAGTGGGTTATATATAATATTACTCTAAAAACGTGAACACATCGTTGTGGACCATCGTAGCCTCCTTGTTGAGAGAAGTCGTGACTTTGGATGACAAAGCGATCACCAGGGCCCAATGCATTCAAATGATTATTTGATCCACAGTCTCCGACAGGAATGTCGGCACCATTTGCCAAATGAATCAAGACCAACCCGAAGAGGAGCCCACTCAGGACTAGAAGTTGAGAGTGCATTTTGATCCTGAAGAAACAAAATGAGAGAAAGTTAACTTTTTGATTCGGAACAATTAATTCAATTTTTTGATACTTCAAATTTAAAAGATGAAATTGCTTAGATGGAAAAGATTGTGGCTTGTTAGCATACACAAACGTGTCAAGCATTGGCACACTTTTTGAGCTTTATAGCCTAATCAGGCTGCGCCACAATCGTTGCAAAAACCACCATGATCAAAGCTCTTCCAGTCTCTTCAAAATTTTAATGCAAAATTACGCTCCATAAACAGAAATTATTCGAAGTGTCTGGCTTCTACGTCTTGCTTTCAGCACTCAATTTAAGTTAGCGTGATCGAGTAACTAATGTGCATAAAAACATAACATTGCAGTATCTTGTATTGCGCTGATGGGTAGCAAACACTTCAAAAACTGGAAACACTAAAACCAGATGGCGTCCTTGTGCTGATTTGCAGGGAGCATTCCACCTCTCTATAGGTGAAATTCTGGCGAAAGAGTAAGAGAAAGGAGACTTTTTTCCAAATAAGTATTGGAGAGAGGAAAATGAAGCCGGAAAGGTTCCCATTGTCTTGTACGCCTTGAACTTTCTCGCTATCAAATCACGGAAGTTGAAGAAAACGCAATTTTTTTTTTTGAAAATTAATTGATGTAAGGAATGCTGTTCACATCGAAATACACGTGCCTTCTTTGCTTTAAGACTGAGATACAAGTAGAAGAGAGCAGTCACCTTTGATATACTTCAAAGCTCAAATTTCTTGTAGTGTTTCAAACTTGCAACACAAAAGTTTCAAAAAACTTGGTGTATCCGTCAAGAATGTATCTTTCTAGATTTGTCTATATCCGTTGAGGGTATGACAAATTCTTACCTTTAAGAGTAATAAAATCGTAGTTGAAATCGAAAGTGAGGGAGGTGTAAAATGAAGGCGTTAGAAATGAGAAAGTGAATATTGTACATATAACTGTTGGTTTCCAGAAAATGGAAATTTGTTGGACAATTTGGAAACAGTTACAATGAAACCAAACACATAATGCGGGTAACAAGAGATCCAATTTGTTTGAAAACGGTGAAAACCCTTTGAAATCTTGGATTACCTTGATTATCTCTGCAGAATGGTGAGAAGAACTGTGTGATCGTTAGGGTGTGTGATACCACTGATAAGTGTCGTACACTTCGGAACTTAAATACAAAATCAGGGCTACAATGCAAAACAATGACAAAAAATAAATATCATCCATGACTGTTGTTCTTCACAATAACTTTTAAGCATTAAAATGTAACGAAAATGTTATACTTTTGTTGAAAAAAATTGAAAGTCAAGAAATATTTCAATTTAACTTTGAAATTTGAAGGTATTTCATTTAGTGTCGGTTTTTTTCTCAGTGAGTTGGTTCATTTGGAGGTAGATCAAGAATTTAGTTTTCATCATGACTTCTGAGTCAATTAACAAGACTTTATATTCCATGAGGAATTCCTTCCGATCACAAAATAGGAAACAATCTTGCCCGTTTGAAACCCTGGATCCACTTTGCAGTACAGCTTTAAGGCAATAATAACACGCTCGGAATCACTTAAATCTTCATTAGATGTACTCTCACTCTCGATTATATTGCGATTTCAAAGGGGCGTTGTCTTACGAGTATTTGCATTTTTTATTTCTCGCCATCTGCAGTAGAATATATATTTGTTTAATTTTGTATGGAATATATGAATTCGTCCGCAAATGATGAAGAAAACACCGAAGAAGCTTTAATATCATCAAACTTAAAATAACCACCTCCCCTTAAAATTGAAAAGCATAGAGAGGCTCGCAAATTAATATACTCAAAAAAATTTCAATCCACAACGAAAATGTCATTTTATGCATCAAAAGCTCGTATGTTTTGACTGCTCCAATTCGCACCACAAGCATGCTTCCAATATTGATTTTTTTTAATCACCAGATTGGTTTTCCCAAAAATAACTTTTCCTACACCTTCACACTTTTTTCACCATTTCTTTCATTTGAAATTTGGGTAATAGTGACGATGTGAGGTCCGGACGAAAGAGCGAACCAATGTTAACACAAACTTTTTTGAACCAACCATGTAAAAAAATCGAAAAAGGGCCAGATTAGGCTAGATGGAAACAAATTGTGGTACTTCCAGGCTTTGTGATTTCAGCAAACATTTTTGGAACCAAAACTATTGATGGAAAGCAATTCAGACGTTCTAGATCAGCTGTCGGCAACCACTTTTGGGTAAAGGCCCACAAATTTGTGTGCATGTTGTCAGAGGTCCACCAAACAGACGTGGTTAGGTTCAAAGGCCCACAAATTACAGATCAAAGAGCTTTGGGCCCACAAGTATAGGTACTATGGATGTCTCGCGGCCCACTATTTTGGACCTTCTCCATAGCTCCTAGGCCCACCAAAGACCACCCTTGGGCCCACATGTGGGCCGTGGCCCACCGGTTGCCTCCCCCTGTTCTAGATAAAACACTTTTCTTGTTGGAATGAATGTCAGATCAAAAATATAGTGTGTCCCGAAAATTTTACCTTTTTTCGATAAGATATGGTTTTACTATTTGAAAAGGACAAGTTAACATTGTTTTGTTTACCAGAATAATGTTGCGCCAACTCAACCGGTTTTGAAAAAACCTGCTTCACATACTCTGACACAAAAACAAGCATCATTAGGCCGTATTTGAAAAGCCATCAATGTTTTTGGAAATTGCAATGTCCGGACATCAGTCACTTGGACGATGGAAGCTTCGGGGACGTGAATTGGGCATGCTTGAGGTAGAACCAATGCAAAGACTCTCAAGGTGAACCACAACACCGTTTTTTGTGGAAGAAAAAAATGAGAGAGAGGAGAGCCTTAATATACCTTATGAAAGTAAAAATAAGGCTTTGTTTTCTTCGGCCCTTATATATTTTGAATCTGTGGCTAGAGCCGCATGCTCCAAAGGGCAACGCATCCTCAGTGACACGACCTGCATATTAATTAATGCTTGGAGGGAGCCCCTCAACCCACATATCATTTGGAGCGTTTTCCATTGGCATTTGGAAAAAAATTGGCCAAACACATCAAGCATTCAAAGATTTATGGACCAATAAAGAATCTTCGTGTCATCACTTCAGAAGAAATAGTGAGTAATGAAATTGAAAAGATAAAGTCCATCCATGCGGCATCCATGCGCATTGAACGTTTCCAGAACCCCCTTCAGCAAAGTTCTGATGCTAAGAGAGTTCAGACATCGATATACAGTGCTTCAGTTACAAGTCAATTTATTCAATTAAAACATTACTACATGTTACAGATATATAGATACTGTCCGGAGCGGCCCGCGATAGCCTAAACACGTAGGCGTTTCCGTAGTCTTAACTCACTATTCATTTATTCAAGTTTTATCACAAAAACAACGGTAGTGGTAAAACCGATTTTTCAGTCAATCTTCCGCCTCCACTCCTTCTTCCAGTTTGCTCTCGAGTCGTTCCCGCCAACCAACAGGGTGGCCATACACCCGCTACACGATACAGTTACAATTAGCAGTACAGTAATCAGTCAATTAAAAAGAAAGATAAGGAATTAGTATTCGACTTCTCTTATTGAATTGTGCATCGTCCGAGAAATTGTTTCCAAAATTATTGAATTCATTTTGATTTTACTTGTCACCAAATATTTCTTATCCAGTATAGGGTTGGCATTTGTAGTATAGTCCGTCCGCACTTGTTTTTATCCGCTCGATGTTTTCCCAAAACCTTCATCTAAATTTCTTTAAAAAATGCTGTGACAAATCTCTTTTTTTAATTTTGAAGCAAAACGTAAGACTTAAATTATGAAAAATATGACGCGAAGGACAATTTGTTCATGCCTTTATTTTTCTTAAAAAGAAAGGAAACGGGATGGATAATGAAAAATTCTCAAAAAGATGAGGTACGGTGTAAAGACTACTCTCCCCTCAGTAATCCTATACAATATCCTCTTTTCATCATTTTCAAAAAAATTGACAATTGAAGAAAGTGAAACAAATTAGAACAAAGTACTGGGGTTTTGAAATTGCAAAGGTTTATTCTCATATCAGTCCTTCTATGAATGACTCTTGAAAGATTGCCAAATCATTTAAAACTCCAATCCAGAGCTGATGAACATGTTTCGGTTCGAAGGTCGGGCACAGGGAGGTGTTCCAATCTGAGGCATAATCCAACCCAGGGCAGCTAAAACACAAGCATAAAAATCGGTTTTGACTTCATAATTTATCTGATTTCATATTAGTTGCTCGAGGATACCTGTCACTTTAGCGTAAATTCCAGGTTTGTTTGGCAAAGCGCAACCATATCCAAAGGAGGTGACTCCATAAAGTTCATAGAAGTTGTTGGTGAAGTGGTTGGACACAAGAGGACCACCACTGTCGCCCTATTTAACGAAGACTTTAACATAAGAACTATCATAAGGGTCCAATTATGGAACTCACTTGACAGGAGTCCTTGCCCCCAGCGGCCAATCCTGCGCAGAGCATGTTGCTGGTTATCGTTATTCCTACGTTTGCCAGGCTTTGTTGACAACTGGAGGATGCCACGGTTGGTACTGTTACCTAAAGTTAGATATTAATCCAATATAGTGGATTTCTCTTGTTCAGTAATGTCAGCTCTTTATCACCTCTTGTAGAATATCAGAAGTGGATCCTTGGAATGAGGTTGTGCCCCAACCCGTAGCGGTGACCTGCTCGCAATTGAAATTAGAAATATCATTAGTGGCCGTGATCGCAAGATTGCACAAGCAAATACATATTTTTTAATATCTGGTAAAGAAAAATATTCTGATATGTTTTGTTCATGTAAGCAAAGTTTTTAAAAAGTTTAGCCTAAAATTGTAATGAATTACATTTGAAAATAAAGTAATCGTTACCAACTACTTTTGAAACCAAGGTACTTGGATTTGTTATTAATTAGATCTTTAAAGCAATTGACCCATGCTCTCCGAACAAAGCATTTGACCTTAAAAAAAGTCAGCTTTCAAGTGGTTAACAGCGCAGATAGTCTGGTTTTCAATTGGCTCACTAATTTTTTTCGTTGTTATGCCATTCACATAAATAAATATGTACTGTACATTTGTCACTCCTGTGAAAAATTCGTTTGTTTACGGAGAATATCAAACACGTACCCCTGTTTTTGAAGATTTCAGACCCGGGGTGCCATCAAGACATTCCCAAGATTTTTCATAAAATAAAATATAAGTAAAATAGCATAACACCAATTACATTGATCGAAGTCCTAATAGTTTGAACAGATTGAATTCGGATTGAATCCCATCAATAGTTGACAGTGCTGATGTGCTTCAGTTTGATTTTTGGCAGAGTTTTGTCAATTTGTTTTTTAGGGTCAAACAACTGACCACAACTAAACTTTTCAACAGGCATTAGACCTTATCTGCCCTAAAATATGGCAGCACTGGCAACTCGAAATCATAGAGATCTATAGAGACCATTATCGTCATTTTTTCTGCCTTGCTTATTGCTGAAACTGGCCAGAAGTTGCGTGAAAAGGCAAATATTTCCGAAGAATATCGTAAGATACTTGCCAAAAAAAGTGGAAGATCATAGTACAAATGAAAGTGCACAAGACAAATCTTCAATGCCAAATCCAATAGTTGTGTGATTTAAAGCCTGTGAATGGACAATCATTTTCATTGAACACCTTGGTATAATTTGGGAGAAGCAAAGCGTAGACAGGAGGCCACATGGCCAAATATTTTCATGTTGTTCAAAATTTTGCTTTCTACGAATACGTTTGTTTGAGCAAGTTTCAACTAGTCGCTGATGATAAACGGCCCTTGCTGCCCACAATGAAATTCCACGACCGGCCTTCTCTGGTATCTCCACTCTAAGACCTCTGTGCTCGAAAGCCATGCATGGCTACTGCTGGAGCTCAAAATCAACTAGTTCGAGTGTTGCCAAATTGCTCCCTGTTTTAGGTCTTTTCAAAAAGTTATATACCACCTGCCCTTTTTAACAACATTTGAGATGTCAAACTCAGGGTGGTGTGATGTTTTACAGAGCCAAACGAAAACTGGACTCGCAACCTCAAACAACACGGTCGTACAACGGCAGGCCGCATGTTGTCGCACCTAATTCAAAAGCGAGAGCACACCAAAATCAAATCAGATGAACCGGCCTCGAGTTTATACTTGTGACAACTCCTGTGTTTGAAACGCAGCAGATAGGGATAGTATATACTCGACGAATGCTAATTCGACTTGATTTTGGTATCCTCTCGCTTTTGAATTAAGTGCGATAACATGCGGCCGGCCGTTTTACGACCATGTTGTTTGAGGTTGCGAGTCTAGTTTTCGTTTGGCTCCGCAAAACATCACACCACCCTGAGTTTGACATCTCATATACTTCAGAGTCAAAATGGCAGGACTCCCAGTTGGAAACACATCAGTAGTTGACAGCCGTGGTCTGTCTGTCTTACATCAGCGCCGGTTGGCAATTCAGAGCTCGAAGAAGGTAAACAAACGGGTCGAATGTTTGGAGTTCCACTGAAGGAAACGGGACTGTCCAATTCAATCAATGCGTAATCATTATCGTTCGGGACCACGTCATAGAGGGGATGCAAAGTGACACTACAGAGAAAACAAAGTTTTGAAGGTTTCCTTGCATTTTAGACAATTTCTTGGGTTTAAGACCTTTGAGCCCTACGAAGTTCTACGGGAGTCTGCTGAAAGTTGGTCAAATCATGTGCCCCCAAGTAAACGCGAACATTTGACACATTAGCAAAACTGTAATGGATAAAGAGATGTCAATCTTGATCGCAATTTAGAGGCAAGTTTTGCTGGCTCACGTGACAAGAGAATTGGGGAAACAGTGGGCGGCAGAAAGCACATGTCGATCGGATATCAAAGAACCCCCACATTGGGCTCCAAATCCTGGATTATTGTGGTCTTCCACAAAAACAAGGGCTTGCCACGGGTACTCGTTGGGTTCGGTGTCTTGACCGCCCACAATCCGATTTTGTCGATTGGGCACTCCACACTCTAAAATCGGACAACAAAAGTTATTTACTTTATGAAAACAAAGTTCTTACCACACGGGAGTATCGGTTGACTTTGGCTAGCTGCATAATTTTCCCGTATTTCTACAAAATTTAAACTCCGACTTTGTTTCGCCAAATATTGTTTATATTTTGGCTCAGGAGGAACAATTTTAATGCATTTTTAGCCCTCCTGACCTGAGAAATAAACGAATTATATCAAATTGACAGCGAATGGGCCATTCTCATCTGTCCTGGCATCACTGTAGGTATAAGTATAAAAAACATATTATCATTGAAAATGAGATGATTAATTTACGTCGTTGCACGGCACTGTCGCACTTGGTTGAATCTAGTGCCTCAACCATTCATTTGATATCAAGGAGATGCACATCGTCGAATTGGTTATCCTTGTAGCTTTCCAAAAATATAATTATGGTCCTAACAGGAGGTTTAATTCCGGTAATATTTGCAACTGAATAGTGATCAAGTCAAGTCCTCCTCCCAAGACAGCGCAGTTGAAATCTTTTGTTAGCATCAAAATCGTGCTCTTACCTATTATCTCAGTGAAAAAATCCTAAGTTGCGTGACTCCATTTTAAAAACCTAACCTAACCTAACTTAAAATCTAACCTAAAACATAACCTAATCTAACACAATAGAATGTAATCCAACCTAACTTAGGTTTAGTTTTATAGAAATAGATCACGCAACCTCAGGAAATCGGCAGTGAGATTATAGCAGAGAAAATCGTGCAGGGTCACTTAGTGTGAGGACCATCAAAATGTGTCCATGAGAACTACAAATTTTAACCTCGACAGTCGCTGTCAGCGCTCGCCTGAAAAAGTAGCGTCACCTTGAAAATCCGAACTGTTTTTTCCGCACACCTTTCTTGGGGAAAAACAAGAAAATGACGATTTACTCAAAAAATGGCTTTAGGAAATGTCATTTTTGAGCCAACAACCTTCCTTGAACTATTGATTTCCGAAAGATTTTATTTAGCTCATATTTACAGATAAACAGACTAAATTGGCGAAAGGCTAAAATCTGGAATATTTTGCTATGGCGCTTGGCGAAGAAGAGTTCAAAAATCTTCATGTTAGGGTTGAAAAAAACTCAGCTAAGGCAAGGAAATTGTATGTAAGACTTGGAAGACTCTCCTTAGGCGTTCAATTGTAGATTTCTTTTAAATCGAATTCCATTCAAATAAATGACTTTGTTTTGGGAAGAATGATTAAACAATCATAAAAGGATATCGCTTGCTGAATTTCAGCTCGATACATTCCACCATTGACGAGAAACAACGTTTCGAAATTTGCTACAATCGCAGTACATACGCGCCGAAACGAAAGAAAAATTGATCCCAAGTACAAAATCGTCCAAAAGGACGTTTGTTCTGTCCGAAGAGAGCGCAATGCTCTATGCTTCAAATTACTCTCATAGCTCTGCAATTCAGTCGATCAAGTTGAAATTAAGCATGTGAACTTTAAAGTACCATCCCGACAATTGGTTTGATTAGATTTTTCTTTAACTTGCCCATAATTCGAAAAATGACTTTTGCCAGTAGTCGAGGCATCCAGGTTTCAGTGATCCTTGGCTAAGGCTACTTCAATCCGTCAATTCAAACAGCTAAAACTCAAAACACTCACTGTTTCTTTGAAATTGGGTTTGGAGCGTACGAGAAAGGTAATGAATTCATCTAACAGTAAATTTGCCTACCGGTAAAGCCTCCACCTAACACTCTCTGAAAACAAACTTTATGAAAAAAACTCCCCTACCATTCCCTCTACTACAGCAAACAAACATTGATGGAAATAAATAAAGAATCATTGCGGAACTAACGACCACCTAAGTTTAACTTCCAGTTTGATCCTTTTCAAAGTGTCTTAGAGAACATGGTCTTATTGGTCTCATATGGAGCTCATGACCTTTAACTTTTATCATTACAACATTTCACTTGATTGAAAAGCGTTGCGATTTTAAAGCACCAAAAACGAAAAGGACACACTTCAGGCAGGCCTTATTATATTTTGCTTATGAAGGGGCAAGACCTTGACTGTCACGAAGTATGGGAAAAAGTAAAGAACCTCATGTACATGAGCTTCTGTAGGAAAAAGTAGGTCTCTAGGAAAAAGAAGAACTGAATTCCGTTACTTACGACAAGACCCAGGAGCCGGAGTGGTGGTTAGGGGTGACGAGGTTGTTGAAGGCAAGTTGTCCGCACAAGAGACAAAACACTCGAAGCCATCAAAATTATTTTGCTTTGAATTTGTTTTAAAGAGAAAGCGAATCCTATTGCTTGGGGCAGTAAATCCAATGGAGCTGTATGTACCGCAAAATCTGTAAAAAAGGAGTATAAGGTCAAATGTTGGCTGCTCTAATTAGTTTTTTTCCAATTAAGGGCTGAGGAGTTGCTCAAGGGTCCATGCTCCAATGCGCCAAAGGAAAGTTAAACTAGCCAGCCAAAGTATAGTCTTGATACATAATGCCTATACTATTCAAGTCTTGGCCGTTTTTCCCTTTTTTCAATTGTCTAAAAGTCCTTGACCGTCCTTTCTGATGTTGGAGTGGAACAAATCAATAAACAATATACAATTTTAACCAAAGACATGTTCACTCGAGCATGGATTTTTTGACCATACTTTTCTATTGATAAACGCAAAACAACAAATACAAATTTTGTGGTGAGTATTTGTTATAATTGGACATATAAAAGGTTTCTTACCCATTTTTTTGTTTTAATTTCGACAGGTTGGCCGATCATGAATGTGTCTTAACTTGCCCTTGATCAATCAGCTAATGCCAAGTCTATCCAGCCTAATTGGAGATCTTTGCATTAGTGTAATTGTCATCCTTGACAAAAACAAGGTCTTGATACACCTTTTTGACACTACTTTGTAAAAAAAAACAGTACTGTCAAATGAATGCCATCCACTTCGTTTTTTCTTACTTCCTTTGGCTTACCAAATGGGCCAAGCATACCTGGACAAGTAGCTTTATATATCAAAAGTACAACAAGGAACGATACCATTTTGTTTATTTTCTGTCTTAGAGCTCCAGTTTTCTCAATTAAGATGTATCAAATGCATGGCGAGCTCTTCAGTTTTTGTTTCTCAAAAAATCACCTACAAATTTGTCACTTGTCTTGATATTTCATGGAATTTGAATACTTTTTATTAATCTTAGTTTTTATTGGCCTCGGCCCCTTCCTTATCCTCACATTGGCATAGCTTGAAAATAAACACCAAAATGTATCCTTAACGTGTTGGCCAAACATCCCTCTCAAATGAAATACAAATCAGAATAAAGCGTTTTTTTAATATTTTATTTGTATTGGTGGCGGTTTTTCACTACCGGTACAAGGGATGTGATTCCTTGTAAAATTAAATCACAATTAAAATAAGTTTAAAGGATTTCTCCCAACAGTTTAACTCGATCCATAAAAGGCTTCCAACCAACGGCGTCTGGGGCAGCACTTATATTCGACATAATGCGCTAATACGCGCGGTCACCCTGGCTTTACCCGCCGACAACCATTTATTTCGGCGTTGGGGGGACTGTAAATCTTTTTTCAGAATCTGTAGCATAGTTTATTACTGGATTCTTCAAACAAGAGAATTTCCCTGAGAATATCTTCTTAAGAGAAGTGAGGGACAAAATTTAAAGCACTGCGACAAGGGTTTGGCATGGCGCAGTGCGCCTTTCTGAAAGTACTGCCAACCTTCAAAATTTAACTCTTTGGATTCAAAATTTAGCGTTGACCCATCTTTCATTGCAAAAATATCACTTTTTACTATTGGCAACCAAAAGGAATATTTCTTCACGGAATGTCCATTATCAATGATTTGCTTCCTCCTTATAAAACAAACGAAGCAGTGCACAATGGTGTGATCATGTTTACACTACTTCTAATTAGTGGCATTTTTATCAACTTCAATTTTGAGCACGTACATGAAGGAATGGCTTCGACCTACTTTCTGCTGTTGATAGAAGAGGACAAACCAGAACCCCAGATATTCACAAAGTCCCTCTTGCATTCGCCATTGGAATCAGGTGGTTCCAATTTAAACCGATCACAGGTTACGGAAATGGCCGAACATCTTCTTGATTTCTAAAAAAAAGAACTAAAATGTACTCAAGTACATAGTGGTGGTGCGTTTTAACTTTACTCTAATATCGTGAATACAACGTTGTGGACCATCGTAGCCTCCAGGTTGAGAGAAGTTGTGGCTTCGGATTACAAAGCGATCACCGGAGCCCAAAGCATTAAGATGATTATTTGATCCACAGTCTCCAACAGGGATGTCGGCGCAATATACCAGATGAATCAAGACCAATCCTAAGACGAGTCCACTCTGGACTAAAACTTGAAAGTGCATTTTGAACCTAAGAAATAAGATATAATGAAACCATAAATTTGTCCATTAGTATTCCACTTGTCACAACATCAGATTGATATCAAAAGCAAATCAAGCATTATTTGCCTCCCTCTGAAGCAGATCTCAATTTAGGAATAATAGATTTGTCGCAGTCTCCCTGAATTTTCGCATCCCGTGCTATTAACATTAACAGTACGCCATTCTGACCAAGGTTATCACATGATTTCAAGCCAACGCTGCCAAAAGTTGTCTGAAAGACTGCCAATTACACGTGTTCATTGACATTTTTAAAGTCCTGTACTGCCATATTATGCCACTTTTGTGCGGAAATTTTTCCGTGATTAGCTTGTTTTGTTTACCTTTTGGGCACGAGTTTTTTTTCGATCTCATCTTTTTAGGTCGAAAACTTTCGATCGCGTATTTATTTTGGTCGAAAATTGTTGATCGCGTTTTTAATGTCGTTCTTTTTATATTTTTGTCCACATTGCCACTTTCCGCCATATCCAGAAGTGGAAAACTTCCACTTCCTCAGGCTTTTCTATATTATCACATTCGGCCATATTCTTCCACTCCAAAAATTCCAACACCACAAATTTTTCTTTATAGTCACTTTCTGCCATTTCAAGTTTTCACTGCCATTGAGTTTTATATTTTGCCTCTTTTGAAAAAAGTGGCATCTTGAAATTGCCACCAGGCATCGCTGATTCTGACGGTGAATTACGAGTCACGATATCCTTAACTAATCTAACTTATTGAAATCTCACCTGTGTCAGTTACTTTTTAAGTGTGATCAATTACAATTATGATTATTTTGGAATAAAATGTAACCAAGTACAAGTCTTAAACATAATTATTTCAATTGCAATTACTTTGGCCACAAATGTAATTCATTACAAAAAATAACAATTACTTCGGACTCAAATGTAATTCATTACAAAAAATAACAATAACTTCGGACTTAAATGTAATTCATTACAAAAAAAATAACAATAACTTCGGACTTAAATGTAATTCATTACAAAAAAAATAACAATTACTTCGGACACAAATGTAATTCATTACAAAAAAATAACAATTACTTCGGACTCAAATGTAATTCATTACAAAAAATAACAATTACTTCGGACTTAAATGTAATTCATTACAAAAAATAACAATTACTTCGGACACAAATGCAATTCATTACAAAAAATAACAATTACTTCGGACACAAATGTAATTCATTACAAAAAAATAACAATTACTTCGGACTCAAATGTAATTCATTACAGACAATTACGTGTTTCCCCAGGCGGCGTAGATTCCAGCCATGTTGACGGGAGAAAACCGTTCGGAGTGAATTTTCATCCACAATTCAGGCTCAAAACTACTCTATTAGAGCAGAAATCATGAACTCTATGACTTCCACAACAATATTTGTTGTTGAGAAAAGGGAACAGAATATTTGTAAATGAGATTTAGTAGACACTATCAGAACGATGTTTAGTCAATTCCTAATCATCCCTTTCATACATTATTAGATTTGCTTATCCTTGAGAGTCTTTCCGTTTCTTTAATGTTCATTGTAAAATTGCGAATGATTGGCCTATTAATGATTATAAGTTGTTCTCCATTCGTCAATTAATTCATGGTCGGTAAAAACTTTGCTTTATCCCGAATAAGCGATACAACTTTGAAGTTGGTCAAAGAACATGAAACTTCGCACCTGCAAACTAAAATAATGTATTCAATACACCACATTAATGAGGTAAGAATATTCTGCAGTGTTAATAATTAAGGAATTTGTTTTGCACATAAAGTTGTGAGAAAATTAAGGCGCTTTTGACCTCGGGCATCATTTGTAATGATACTTTTCAAGGTAGGCCCTGGACCATAACTCCAATGAATTGCAATGTTTTTCTGAACTTACTGGTTTTCCTGAAACACTTCTTAATTTACACCCTCTCGGCTATAATCTCAGCTCACTGCCGATTTTCTGAGGTTGCGTGATCTATTTCTTTAAAACTGAAACTAAGTTAGGTTGGATTACATTCTATTGTGTTAGATTAGGTTAGGTAAGGTTAGGTTTTAAAATGGAGTCACGCAACTTCGATTTCTTTCATTGTGAGATTATAGGTAAGAGTCATCCATTGAATCCAAAAATCGTAAGAGAAAGCAAGTTGTATTTGCAAACAAATTCAATGTACCTAAAGTTGACGAAAAATAACCTACTAGTTTTCAATAAAATGGATAGCTGAATGGGATTTATTTGTTACAGTGAGGTTAGCAAGTAAGCTAAGCCACCATTAAAAGAGAAAGACCAAGTTTGATTCAAGACAGTATTTAGCAGATTGAAATCTGGCGTTACCTTGATTATTTTTGCAGAATAGGGACACAACAAAGCAAAGACTTTGTAAGTGCAACAAACTTCAATACTTTATATAAATATTTAGTAGTACTTAATACGTACTATATAAAACAATGTCAAAAAATAATTATTAACAATATTAAAGATTTTAGAACCAACTTCAAAAGAAAGAAGAAATTAGAGTTTCTAACTTTGTTCAGACCTTTTAACTATCTAAAGCCTAAGAAATGAAAATTCGTTTAAAGGTCAGTGTATCTTCTCCTTTGATTCCCATTTATCTCAGTGAGTTGGTCACAAGTGAAGGTTGATCAAGAATTAAATTTTGATAGATGACGTTTGATCCAATTAACAGGGCATTATTCAGGGAGGGATTCCTTCTCATCACAACCTTAGAAATTAGGCTCGCCCATGAGCCGGGCTTATATTCAATTTTTACAACATAACTCTTCTCAAACAAAAAAGACATTTAAGGACACGCACTCTCGCTCAAGACCAACGATTCTTATAAACTGGTGGCCAGGGGGGTCTGAAGTTTGTTTTTGAAAAATGTCAAGAAGGGCAAAATTATTAAAATGTCATGTATATAAATAATTTCAAACATTGATCTCCCCCATCAATCCTTTTTAAAAATGCCTGAAAACAATTCAAAATTACAAGGAAGCCAAAGTGGCCACGTGACAAGAGCCGTGAGTGAGTGCTTCCCCAGACGGTGTAGGTTCGAATCCTGTAAGGGGTCAGATTGAAGCTGTCGGGAGAAATCCATAGGGGAGGAGACGTGGCGTCGTGGTTAGCGCAGTTTCATATATTGAGAGAGGTCTCAGGTTCGATTCTCCTCCCCGACCTTTCTCAAGGAAACTTTTAGACGCCCATTCACACCCACAGACGGAGAACCATTCTAATGCCGGACATAAGATTGCCTATTGGAACAATTAGGATGATGTGATGACTGGCTTCGCTGGCTGGGCGAGGCTCAACCATCCGACCCTGGCACCAACACTCAAAAAAAAAATGATTTTCATCAAAAAACCTACACTAAAATACTGGCTGAGAGCGCTGCAGTATGTTTATTTTTGTCAGATGACTCCACCCAGAACAAGAACTTTTGAAGACCATTACAAAATCCAATTTTGAAGGTTTTCTTTTTTCGTGTAAAGTGAGGAATGGGAAATGGGCCTCGAGCTTCTCAAATGCCTTAAGGTGGCCCTGGCTTCAAAAAGTTTCAGAACCCCTGCTTTACTGTACACTGTGATGCGCTTTTGGATAGATGTTGTCCTTCACCCAACGGTAATATCAGTTTTTTTAATTCATTTACTTGTCATAGTATCTTTTTGGATCATTTTTGAATGTACAAAATAGGAAAAAAATTCCGGGAAAAATTTCTGGAAATGTTCAGTGAAATCTAAAAAAAAATTCTCTAAAAAATTATGAACGGCCGTGAAAAAATCATTTAAACAATAAGGATGCCCCTTTCGAAGCAATACCTTACACGTCACAAAAATATTCATTAGTAGAGATTTCTACTTTTATCTAATATTTTTAACTGTAATTTTGATTTTGCAATATCAGTCTCTTAAAAAGCCATTTTGAACAAAAACGTAGATTTTTAGGGCCCTTCCGCGCTGAGCAGAACTCCAAAAAGGTAGAAAATGACAAAAGGGTTTTTTTAAAACGAGATTAGTATTGCAATGCCTCAACGGAGTGGTTGAAAACAACTAACTTTATTTAGAAAGCTCAAAAAGGGTGCATTGGAATTTGGTAAAACGACCTAAAAATACGGAATCCCTTCGTTCTTTTAACTCGAGCAAGACCCAATGGAACAAGGTCAAATCCGTTATCAGAAAAGTTAACCTGCCCTGAAATTGAGTCAATAGCAGACCAAAAGTTATCTTTTGAAAAATTGGATGGCAGGCGACCAAGTGCAATGTTGGTCTGATGGATTAGTCCAAGGACATCCTAATTTCTCAGGACGAATTACAGAAATACAGCTTAAGGCCTGTCATTGTAAACTAAAATGAGAGGTTATTTCAAAGCAGTAAATGTTCCGTTGAATTTTCATTGTTGTAACTGGGCCTTAAGTGGTATTCTGTAATATATCCTTCGTTGATTAGTCTGGCCCAGGTTTGTGACAACTTTTTTTTTCTTTCCGCTGGGGCCAACTTCCTTGTCTCCATTGTTGTAAAATGAGCGAGTTCTTTCATTCAAACATGTCTACGAAGGCTTGTAGATGGCCCATCACACAAATGAGCACAAATTTTAACGTCCAAGAGACAGATATAAGCTGTCAAAGGATTATTTTGAAGAATTATTGTCAAAATATTGCGTAATTAATGATTTAACACACTTTTCTCCCGGTTTTGGAACAACTTACATGCGGGTAGGATTCCGGTCAGCCATGGTTCCAGATAGTTTACATAATATTCAAAATGAACAAAAGGATTAAGAACAGGGTAAACTTACAGAAGCTCATGTGAAAGAGGCGTCATCAGAACACTAGCAAGGAAGTTGGCCCCAGCGGAAAGAAAAAAAAAGTTGTCACAAACCTGGGCCAGACTAATCCATTGGTGATAAATTCCCCGGAGATAACACAATTTCATATACCAAACGGGTGACTTTTCCGACATGTATCACTTTATTTCAGAGAATACTTCTGATGGATTCAATCCGATTTCAATCTGTTCCATTTTGTTTGACTCCCATCCTCCTATCCTTTGGTCTTTTGCACTTAAATTGTGATAAAATGTGTGCTTAATCTTGATGGTAGCCCTGGTCTGAAATCTTCAAAAACAGGGGGGCTTTTCGAATTTTCCCTATGACCAAACAGATATTTCATTGAAATGAAAAATGGACAGTTTTACGTTAATAAGCCGTCCCAACAAAGAAGCGCGAGCAAAAATGATTAAGCAGATTGAAAACCAGATGAAACTCCATCAGCAAAAAATACTAATGGGAAATCACAATCTTTCAACTTGGCCAACTTTTCAGTTCAGCCTTGGATCAACTTTGGCAACACCAATCACATGACAAAAAATTAATCCAAAAGATGGTACTGGTACCTCGAACTTGGTTAAGCTTGTCAAAGAAAACGTTGTTGCACCGAATACAAAATATCCAAACGTGGAACAATGCATGCTTTTGATTGACTAACATTTCTAATCTAATTCATTTAAGGACCAAACGAGCACTCATCAAGGCTTTGTTTGGACTACTTTCTATTTTAATCTTGTTACCATTGTTCAACCTCAAGGATTGTTTTCACTGCGGCAAGGCTGGTTTTGAAAGAAGCCGAGTGAAATAACCAACTCAAATCTCAATTTCTATTGAGACTATTCTATTTATACTCTAAAATTGGTTCAATTATCACTCTTCCCAACCCAATCCGTGATTGACCCCGTCTGAAGAAAATTGGCTTCCTTTAAAAAAGCCAATAGGACGCTTCGACGCGGAAATCTTTTTTTTTCCTTTTTGAACTTGGTAATCTCCTTCAAGTCAGCTTTTTCAATTGCAGAGAATACACCATTTTCCAAACGGGAATTTAAGCTTAACGCGTTTTTGATTGGCGGTCCGTTGCACAAAAAGCTATAAATTGAACTGAAATTCATAACCCATTCGATTACGACCTTAACGTCGTATGAGGAACCATGTATCCTACCAATATGGTGTGCCATGCTCAAACTCCAAATCGATGGATTAATCTGATTGACGCCATGGAAGTTGTCCGCAGTGCCAATAGTGCTCTCCAGGATTTAATCTTGGAATGTCGATCATTCAACCGCGGACTCGTTCCGGACTTGGTCATCAATGCATTGGAAGAGGTTTCGCTGTCGGCCAAAGCGGCATGGTTCACCATAATCCAAAATCAGGAACTCCTTCCACGTTTGCGACTAAGTGAGGCTGCAGATATTCGCGACCAGTTGATGCGCTTAGAGGTCGTCCTCAAAGAAATCCAAATGGTCCTCTTCTTCCAACGTGCATGGAAATTATGAGGAAAACATGTTAATCTATTGCACTGATTTCATGCAATAATAAAACTCTGTAAATATGATTCAATGGTATCAAAGTCATTCATTTACTACTTCCGAATTTCTCGGGAAAGTTCCGATTAAAATTTACCCATTGTTTGTTTTTTCTCACGGAACCTTATCTTGATGCCCAGGCCGCCATTTGATTAATAGGATTAGTCGTTCGTAGATGGTTGGTGTTTCAATGGTATCATTTTTATAAACGAGTGTTAACACAAAGCTGACTGGCCCTGACGGATGTCTCCACTTTTTGCCCATGACGAGGAACAACATCCAATTTGTTAACAAGTCTTCCGGTATTTTAGGAAACTAGTTCTGTCATTAGTAGGGATCGGATAATTTGTATTTAGCACTGAAGTTTCAATATTTGTTTGTAAAAGGTGCACTCAATTCGACGGAACGTGCTAACAAGTTGATCTTTTCTGGCCTAGAAATGTCAAATAGGGCCAAACATGTCTCACATGTTCGTAGAATTAAGTTCGTCTTTTCTTTAACCTGTAGCTTCCTTAAGAACTTGGGTTTGCTTTACACTTACGGTTCAGGTTAAAAAATACTTTTTCGTTCTTATAACTTGTCCGATAAAAGTACCTTACTGTTTGCTGCGAAAAATCGTAAGTTGCTAAATTTGACTGCAATGGCCAAAAGTTGCATTTTTTCGGGACCTTCCCACCATTTCTTGTGGTCAAATTTGAGGTGGACCGATTCTAAAAGCTCGAGTATTTCTAAACCAAGTCATCTGGGTTAAAATGATCTTTTTTTCTAAATCAGAAATAAGTGATTTTTCTTTCAATTCGATTAAAATTCCATTACAGCTTCTCAGAATGACCTGGGAATCGATAATCTGGCTTCATATTGGCATTCTGGATCTAATTAAAAAAACATGCGGCCTAATTATGTCCGCAAACAGTTTCCGAACCATAAAATCCAGATTACTACTCTCCCCTCTAACTCCAACGATGTCCATTTTTTATTCTGTTAAATGCAATATTGTTTATGCTTCCTTTATCGATAAGTGTATTGTCATTCGTCCAAATTACGTGATTCGATGTTTTTAAGCCTTTTTACGTTTGAAAGATATTTGCTTTTTTGGTAATTGCATGACAGTATTCGATTCTTTCATGATAAGTTACGCTACACTGATAAAGATGTTGATTTTTCTGTCCTTCCATGCCACAAAACAACCGTCAAGAAGAACAAAGAATCAGGAGGCACCAAATTATCTGGAGTGGGAGGCTAAAAAAGAATTCCAGTAGGATCAAATCCATTGCGTTTTTCTACAAACAAGATCTTGCTTGGATTGGATGGAACACGTTTTTCAATTTTCAGCTCAATCAAATGCCGGAGTGAATAATTTTGCCTTCTCAAATTTATGTACTAGGGAGAGCATAGAACAAATGAGCTCGCCCTTTTCTTGGTAAAATTATTCTTTCTGAGTAGGATTACGGATTGTGCTTTGGGAGGGCATGACTTTTGACTTTATTGTTCGATTGTGTTCAAAATTGTAATGAGTTGTCGTATCTAGAGCACAGGCCTACCCTATTATAATTCTGTAGTCTACCTAACATAAGCCAGGTATTTGCACAAGAACGTAATTGATTTATTCCTCCTCGAAATCATAATTATTTTTGCCAATCTCCCAGTCCAGATAAATTCAGTGGTTCTTAGGATGAGAGTCCTTCGTGTGTGTTATCCTTGTATTTAGACAAGTTTAGCAGGATGAGGCTCCAGTCAGTCATAATAACATCCTCGCCAAGGATGCTAGAGCAAAGTGTGATTTTTCTCTAAAAAGCCCTTTGAAACCCACCTTGCAATGGGGGAATATTCCTTGACGCATTAGGTATATTGGACTATTTCAGGAGCGTCATAACTAGGGACAGGAACTTTAGACGAATAAACGTATTCGTCTTTTTTCGTCTTTATTCGTCTTTTTTAACCTTATTCGTCGCGACAAATTTATTCGTCTAATTTGGATTTTATTCGTCTTTTTTCGTCTAATCCGGCAAATTTACTCAACTTTTTTCGTTTGATTAGTCAAAAATGGAAAATTTTCTTGGATTTAAAGTTTTTTTTTTTCTCAAATTTTAAATCAAATAGACACTTTCAAAAAAGTTCAACGCCAAAACTTGGGCCAAAGTAATAGTTAAATTGTCACTTGCGTTTTTGCGCGAACAAAATATGATCCATACTAAAATTTTAACTTGTAAGGTTTCCTGACAGACACGGAAAGAAAAGGCCACAATTGGATTGAAAAGAGCTATCCGACAATGCAAACAATTAATGCGTCTGCAAATTTGTTATGAAATATTGCCCAACTGAAAACGTTGAAAAAGGGCGGTTTTGAACTCTTTTTTATATTAATATGTAACACTGACCATTTCTTGCTCATATGGCACTTTTCCGTTTGTTACTGTTGTAGATTTTGCGTTTTACACAAAGGGACAGGTGTTTCCCCTCTTTTCGACTATTTTATGGGCAGCAGTTTAAGGCTCTTCGTATCCTCTTTACCGGCAATTCGTTTGTTCTTTTACCGTGAAAGACGGGTTTTTTTCGTCTTTTTTGTCCAGTGAAGCCTGTTATTCGTTTATTTTCGTTTCATCGGACAATTTTATTCGTCTTTTTTCGTTTAATCGAGCAATTTTATTCGTCTTTTTTCGTCTAATCGGGCAATTTTATTCGTCTTTTTTCGTCTAATCGGGCAATTTTATTCGTCTTTTTTCGTCTAATTTGACAGTTTTATTCGTCTAAACTTCCTGTCTCTAGTCATAACAAAAAAGTGCACATGAGGCTCATCTGTCTTATTGGATTGTTGGCAACCTCGATTCAGGGAAATCCTGAGGGAAATTTCACTGCCATGATGATCAACCTTCGGTCAATAATCAGCAGATTTCCAATGGACGAGATACCATGGAATGACCTGGTCATTCATTGCTTAGAAAATTGCTCTCCGGTTTTTGAAATCCATCCGGGAGCTAAAATAACTCAAGATCATAATTGTTGGCACCAAGAAACGATCGTGACAGCCTCCTTGCCTCGTTCCATTGCTTTCGGAAACTGTGTTTGGATCATTCTTCAAACTGAGGAACATGAACGATTCCTCGATGCCAATAAACCCTCATTCCAATCTCGAGTGTATCTTTTCAAGTTATTATCAGAGGGTTCGTTTGAAGTTTGGGAAACCTATGTAGTGGAATCTGAGCGAAGAAACAACCTAGTATGGACATGGACCAATCATAACCTCATGTTCCAGAGCAAAGCCCTTTTGGAACGCAGGAGTTGTCTAACAGGGGCTCATTTTGAAGTCATTGTGACCGATTGGAAACCTTTCCAATTTATTCAAGGGCATGATGTGGACAGAGCCAACGGTTTTTCCATTGATGTTTTGAAGACCCTTCAATCAGCCTTGAACTTTTCATACACATTGTCGGGCTCTGAGTTTCAGGTTCAAGGGGATATTTTCAAAAATGGCTCTTCGTACGGCCTTTTGGGCCTTCTGACCGAAGAAAAATTCGACTTTGGGGCTACTGTTGTCATCATGAGTGAGGAACGTTCCAAAAACCTGAACCTCCTCTACATTGGCACTTCTATCACCAAGGTGATCATATCCTGGATTCCAGATACTTTAGGAGTAAATGATGCTGTTTTGAGTATGTTCACAGTGGATGTATGGGCCATATATGGATTATCTCTCATTATTCTAATTGCATATGGTCTCACAATCTCCTGTGCTATTCAATGTCATGCCAGGAAAAAAGACCGCATTGGAATTAGTTTGGCCGTTCTTGGATGCTTATTCGGACAAGGTGTTCCTAATCCTCCAAACTTATTGTCTTTCCGAATCCTTCTGATTACTACATTCCAATTAGGATTAATGTTTTCCATCACATTTTCCGCCCGTCTCATCTCATCTTTAAGTGTTCAAAGCCATGTAAACAAATTGGCAACCTTGGAGCAAGTGGAAAAGGAAGAGGTGGAAATGTTCATTCCTGGGTTTGGTGCTGATTATACACTTTATTCCGAAGCCAGTCCTAGCACCGTTATTGGAAGACTTTGGCAGAAGAAAATCAGTCAATCCCCGGAGTTCTATACCAATCCATATAGTTTTGAAGCGTTGTTGAACTATCACTCTAAAGATGCTGTGGCTTTAGGGTACCAAAATGTGGTGGATGTTTACCGAAGCCAAAATCCAGAAGTGGGTTGCACACTGCAAACGAGTCAGCTGCCGAATTTCAACGGAAGACTCTACTTTCCGTTTCGACCCAACTTCCCATATTTGGAAGTGTTCAAGTTTCAGTTGCAAAAGATGGAACAAGTTGGAATCATTGACAAATTGGTCCAGAAATGGGTCAAGAATCGAAGCTATAACGAATATTTTGTGTGCCATCATGGTACCGATTCTGGCGTGGTTCCAGTCAAAATGGCCAGTGTGACCAAATTCTTTCATACATTGGCTTTTGGAATATTCTCGGGATTGGCACTCCTTGTCTTGGAGGTGATTGTTTCGTGCAAAGAAAAAGTACGGTGTACTTTTGCGAAAGCTAGGCGAACAATTTGTGGTGTGGTCAAAGACTTAATTAGGATGTTAGAATGAATGACATTTCGAGAGTCTATGGACGTGCAACCTTCCTTTGACATGCCATGGTTTAGCTTTGTTATTCACCAATATACTGCCTCTCAATAAACACGGTTAACGTAACCGCATAACCTTTCATTGACTTAAAAAGATGAACAATTTTCTTGGTTATTCTTTCATTGATATACACTGCAACAATTTTCTTCGTCATACAATTACACCTGAAGATGCAATGGGGATAGACAAAATTGCTTCACTGCTTTTTCGGACGTGACATTTTTCTTTCAGCTTTTTATTAACAAATAATTACTGTCCCCAAGGTTTCAATCATTTCCTCGACGTTTTCGAGTTAACGTCAGCAACCTTCAAACTGCCCAGTTTTGCCTCTGTACTATTCAAAATTAACGATCTTAATAAATTAAAAGATAAATTCAAGATTAACTCCTTATGAATAGACGAGATGACGTTGAGCTTTAGAACGGAAAGTGTTTGACGATCTTCTCACAACCTTTCACGAATCTGCACTGTTTGCACTGGACTGTGCAATCCTCATTGTTCGTAACGTAAAAAGCAGGAAATCGACATTTGAGGGGGCTTTTAACCTACTTGTAAGCATCCTTTTGTCACCAAATAAAAAAGAAAGGCAAAGAGCTAACCCCAAAGAATCGGTTTGGTGTTTTGGAGGCGGTCCAAAAAGAAGACGAATTCCGAAATTCTACCCAACTTCGTCCATCTCAGGGGACAAGCCTTGACACCTTTTCTCATTCTTCATTAATACCAGGACCAAAAGGCGATTTTTTAAATCGCAGAATTCGACTAAATATGATGACCTGTGTAGTCTTTTTCTCATTCAAAAGCAATTTTTCAAAAATCCGTGTTTTATGTGGGTTTTATGTATTTTTATACCTTTGACTTTTTGTGTTACCACATACAACAATGACATTTTTTCCATCTTAATAAAATTTTCAAAGACTTACATTGTTTGAGAATTTGGATGTGTATTTGCCCAGAGATACTTTCCGCTTCTTTGGGTCAAAAATGGACTGCCTCAGCTCAAATATCGCCGATTTTATTTAAACATTTGAAAATTACTGAATTTAGTAGATTATTAGGAGGATAAACTGTAATATGGACCTGTCTGAAAACCTTGAAAAACTGAACGAGGGTTATTTCAGTACCAAGTAGCTCTGGCATGGGTGTCAAATATGAGTAGTGTTTAGATTTAATCCTCAATAATCCAATTTGTCAATGTTTCACGATGTAGAGGAAATCAAGGGTAAACTAAGTAACTCCTGCGGAAATGAGCAATAAATTGGAAAAGCTTTCAGTGCAGTGATGTAGGCAAATATCGACCGTATTCATGCTTTAGTAAGAGTTTAGAACAAGATTAATGCCAAAGCAAGGTGAATAAATTTATTTCTAGAATTCAATTGTAAAAGTAGAAAATTTGCTCATCAATGTTTTTTTTCCATTTATTTATTACGTAAATGGTTATTCAAAAAAAGGATCACATTTCTATATTTTCACCTTAAGGTCATGAAATGTTAAACATGCCAACTTGATTAGATCCAAAAGCTGGAGGTTCTTTTCTGTGCTCACTAACTCATTACGTTTAATACTTAAAGATAAGCATATCAATGAAGGTTTTGAGAACAGATCAACATTTGGAAGCATAAATCATTATTGCATTCTTTGTCATTTGTGTCCCAATGTCGTCTTTGGAACTGCTTGGAGTTTTCGGACATCATCATTGATGTCAATGGCTGGGGCTTCTTGGGAGCTTCTCGGTATCACTTAAGGATTTTAAAAGACCAAAAGAACTTTGAGAATCTTCATCAGACTTTGAAGGGCAAAAGATGGTTAATCGGGAAGGTGGATGGTCCATTGACACTTCACAAACTGGACTTTCTTTGACTTTGGTTCCACCGACAAAACAGCTAAACAGATTCTTCCTTCAATGTTTCGGTTCGTTTATCAATTCCTATTTTCTTGCCCAGCTCTGATATTCATTCACTTGGATCTTTTAGAATAACTAATTTGGTGAAATCACTCGTTCAATAATGTGGAGAATCCTATTTCCACTCCGTCCTGCTTCGCTTGATTGTTCTGGCACTTGACACGAAGCCTTCAGATGTTTTCAATGGTGTGTTTTGTTGTTTTTTTACCTCTATCACGTTAATTACCGAGGATTTGAAGCAAAAACTCTCCGTTCATAGAAATGAGTTCACTCGATGTACCTCCTCAGGCTACTCGCGCCAAACGCTCGAAAAGAGGGAGGTCAGCTGTTGAGTTAACCTCCGTATAATGACTTTCTTTAAAGAAAATCCCATTCCTTGTAGCGGTAGGAAAAAATCCACAAACAACGAGCCAGAAAATGCTCGCTTGGCGAAAACTTAGCTTCTTGGAAATTGAAATTTGTGATTGAACGACAAAATTGGCTTGATTATTGTCCAGGAAAGACCAACGCCTTGATGTTGGCGTTTTAACAAAATTTTAACCATAAGATGTAATCTAGTGACCCAATCTCATAATCTAAGATTTTTCTTTGTTTTTCACTGTTATGAAAACTAAAACGAAGAGTCCTTGGTGGAAAATAAACAGTTTGAAAAAGGAAGGATATTGTAGGCAAAACTAGGGACCCTAAACAACCAAAACAAGCTTTACTTTTTAATAGTATTCTATAAAAAATATTCTAACTCTAAAAAATAATATTTTTTTAAATATTCTTGCCTGAAGCAAAGCCCTTGCGTCTGATCAAGAATGTGCCCAAAAATGTTGTTGATGCTTTTGAGCTCTGAAGAAAATAAAAGGAAATAAATCCGGATTATTTGCTTTGTATTTTAAATATTGTTCAGTGCATCAGTCGTGATTCAATGTGACATGTTGATCATGTAATTTTTTAAATACTCATGAAGACGGTCTAGTGCAAGTAGGTTCTCCGACATATTGGTTGATCCATTCTCTGACCCCTGTAAAGACAATGTAAGCAAAATCAAAGTCTTTCGACATTAAGGCAATTAATTTATCATTTTTTACGGTAAACATTGGCGTAGACTCCTGGAAGATCGGGTGAAGCACATCCATATCCCCATGAAACAACTCCAATCAAGTCATAGAAGTTTGTCTCAGCGTAAATGAGTGGACCCCCACTATCTCCCTGAAACGAGCAAAATGGCGTTTCTAAAATGTAGCATTTGGTCATTTAAATTATACCAAAAAATTACATACCTGACAGCTGTCTTTTCCATCTTCATAGGCGCAAAACATGTTGGGTGAGAGGGGGTTATTCAGTCTAGCTTTACACTGCTCCAAGTTGACCAATTTTAGAGTAACCTTAGGATGAAAAAGAATCATAAGAATGGGTTGAACCAACAAACTTAAAACTTGACGTTACCTCTTGCAGATATTCAGATGCCTTTCCTTCAAATTCAATTGTTCCCCAGCCTGTTACGACCACCTAGAAGAGCAACAGAACATTATATAACAAGGGCCCGTATCTATTTTTCTAAATATAAAATGTTTCCCTATTTTTCCTCAATTTCTTAAATATTTTGGCTGTTTGCCCTCTTGATTATTGCACTGGAGTCCCCTTAATTAATGGTCTGGAGCTGCCTTCATTATTTTACTGGAGTCGCCTTGTTTTTTGTACTAAAGTCCCCTTGATTATTTTACTGGAGTCGCCTTGTTTTTTGTACTAAAGTCCCCTTGATTATTTTACTGGAGTCGCCTTGTTTTTTGTACTAAAGTCCCCTTGATTATTTTACTGGAGTCCCCTTAATTATTGGACTTACATCTTGGCCAGATCTTGTGGTTAAATCTTCCATGGGCAAACAAGCTGGGCGAACCACCGTCGAATCATCAAATTCTACCTTGTCTTTGAGTTGAAGAAGGGCAAAATCGTTATCCAAAGTTGACGTGTCATAATTGGGATGGATGTAGATGCTGCATGAACAAACCAACATTTAGAAGTAACGCTGATTTTTTAACACTAAAAGATTGCAAAATTCAACGCTTACTTTGACAAATCCGAGTCGATCACGTCCGATTCAGAGGAAAATCGAATGTCATGCTCACCCATAGAGGCATAAGCAAAGTTAGGTTGTCTAAAAAATATGAATGAAAGCTTAGATTTGAACCCACGATAAGAAAAATATTTCATGGGACCCATTCAGGGCCCAAACTTACTGTCCAATCACACAATGTGCTGCTGTTAAAACCCATTCGTCTGAAATCAAAGTGCCTCCGCAAAAGGGAAAATCAGATCTTGATCGTCTCAGTAAGACTTGCCAAGGATATTCATTTACTTGGGTTTCTTCACCCCCAACAATCCGTTGTCCACGTCTTGGAATGCCGCATTCTGAAAAAATCATAGTTTGTTTTGACGGGAATTAGATTGTTTCATTCCATAGAATACTTTGAAATGAATGTTTCCGCGGAAAAAGATGCAAAATGGGATTACTTTGGGCCTTTATCTTCTATTTTCTTTTAAAATTATTTTGTGCACCAGTTTTATGAGGTTTTAGACAAGAAGGAGCTAAAATTGTTCAGTATTCATTTAACTTATCATCAAATGATTTAATCAAATTTTGATGCTAGTTTTGTAAGAAAATAACACCAATTTTTTCTCTACTGATCAAACAAATCTAGAAGTCATTTGATTTAGTTTTTCATAGCTTCAACAAGGCACCATTCATTATAGAGGCAAATAGAGAGGTGTTATTAAATTTCAAATATTTAAGCAAGCTCTGAAAAAGTATTTCGCCAATGAATCAATTAAGGGAAAAGGTATTTTTGAGAAGGTGAGGCTGCTTGAGAGAATTTTTGTAGTGTAGTTTTTTGCATTTAAAGGCTGTTGACAGAACCATGGCTTTACCAATTAAGTCATATTTCAAGTTTGAAGATACTGAGTCTGCATTGGGTGTATTGAGTACTGGAGTGGGAGAGGATCCAGAAGTTAGGACTGTACAGTACTCAGAGAAGGTATGAAATAGTGTTGTGTTTCGAGTTGGAAGTGCTGCTAATTTTGATCCGGAAGTTTATCGCTGTTAAAAAGGGGAAGCTCCCTTATTGTTCAATCTTTTGCCCATTAGTCTTCGTCGGGAATACGTACGAGCTGATCCTCTAACAGCATAGCATTTAAGCAAGGATGGCTCAAGCCAGGATTACTTTCAAAATACATACTGGGTCCGATAAGAACAATGAAAATTAAACGGAACAATATATTTGTTGCAAAAACCTTACATTTTAGTACAATGATCGGACCCAGTGTGTTTTTTTGAAATTCGTCCTGACGTAGTACAGTGGTCCCTGATTTAAGGCAAGATTGGACAAATTGTTAAATACTGTTCCTGATCAACCCGCTATTCAAGGGTTGTACAGTTCTGCCAACAGTAACTCGGTGGTGGTACATCCAAAGCCAATCCCTGATTGGCTTGTGTGTTCTAGTCAAAAATGCTATAAATACCTGTGATTATGAACTAATCAAGACAATCAAATAAATGTGCCAGGGGGCTTCACACCTTCAATCTCTTTTATTATTACTGCGTGCGTTTCATGATGTTTCAGTGAGTAGACCAAATATCATATAAACGTGAATTTTATACAGTAACGCTAATGATTTACACTGTTTATATGGAGTCTCATTCCTTTTGGTGGTAATTGAAAATCCGCAACCAACAACATTTTTTTTTTTGCAAGAAGGCCTGCAATTCGTTGCCTTTTTACAAGTTTTTATTGGTAAGGCAAGGAAGCAACTACGAGAAAATATTTTGAAAAACGGTTGAACGATTCATTTTTCGCTCCTTCGGCATCACGCCCACATCCAATAACATTTGTCAATTGTTGGAGAGCTTTTCATGCCAGAACGCAAAAATGAAGTGTGCGCATATTTTTATAATCCTGTCCTAAAATGCAAAAAAACTTGCAAAGCAAATTGTGTTGCTGTCCTTGGTGTCTATGAATGTTCTTTATAATGTGACTAAGGCAACCTAACTTGTTGTATGAGTCCTCTCCTGTGATTCATCCAATAGTTTTTCAATATATGTTCAATATTCTTCAGGGTGTTTGGAGACAAAATGTATCCCGCGACCTTTAGATATCAGACGAATTGGTTGAATTGAAAAATGGCTAGCTAATGAATGTTTCAATGTTACAACAGTTTTTTTTAAAAAACACACGTTAAAGTATGTAGGGACTTACGGCAAGAAGAAGTGGAATTTGAGCCAGTAGTCGGTTCCGTTGTTGATGAGGTCCCTTGGATACTTACAATGCACCTCATTCCACCAATATGGGCGCTTCCTCGAGCCACCAGCTTGATTTTCATAGTCCTACCCGTTTCTTCTTTGTACACGGTACCCGATCCGCAAAAGCTTAAATACAATTGGATTGGTCAATTTTAAAACAGGTAATTCATGATACCAAAATAAGGTAAAAGGCAAACTGAGCTAATTCATCGAATTTTTGGGACAAACAATTTTTGATTTCAATGCATCTTTCAAATCTTTTTTATCACATGGGTCACAGACGTGGGAGAAGTCATTCTCTGACATTAACTTTCTGCAGCCCTTGACTGATTTTTGAAGCTCCAAATTAGAGTGTAGGTTTTTACCAGCAAACCAAGAGCCCGTAAAAGGAAGAAGTCTAAAGTTGCCAATTGATAACTACATTGAGCATATAAAACAGGATTGCTCCACTTTTACCATGAACTTTACCATACTCAACACATCTACGAGCTGACATTCTGCATTTGGTCCGGCATTGCTTTGCTTCAATCAACCCTGCAAAAAGTGTCAGCTTAAACGCCCTGACTGATCACAGCCTCTTTTGGTCAAATTGAAACACAGTTGACAGCTAGTGGAGTGAGTTTTAATGCCACCCTTTTTGCATACTTTCATGATTTTTTCTTCATTCTTTGCAGTGGCATGTTATTAAAATCGCATATTATGGAAAAAAATCCTGTGAAGAAGATGTTTGTCATTTTCCCAAAGAGTAGCATTACGAAATAACCATCTGTCAACTATGTTTCAATTTGACCACAAGAGGCGCTGATCAGGGCGTATGAGCTGACATTTTTGCAGGGTTCATTGTTTCAAAAGACTCCCGCCTGATCACAATTAAGGATCCTTTTTTTGTGGTGTTAATTAAGGTGCCCACACAAACGGCCGGTGGCAACACTGACACCAAAAGCTAAAATAGAGTCGAATCTCATTTTAAGCAACTTTTCTGTCAGCGGCAAAATATTGCTTTAATTCGAGATTTTTCTTTTATTGAGACTCAAAAAATTGGCTCAAGAAACGATAAAAAAATACAGGAAACTATTAGAGGAGTTTACCTGCCCTTTATATAACCTTACCTATAAGCTTACTTTCATTATAAAAAATCTGATAATGACTCAAAAACTTAGCTTAAAAAAATACTCATAAAAAACACAAATTGACATTACAAGTGCATGCATTTATATCTCCATTACAAGCTTAAGATCTTGTTTCAATCTCAGTTTGACAGAAAAAATGAAAGAAAAAAGTATATTTTTGCCTATGTGATTGTCACATTATTAAACCTTTGCGGGGACAAACAACTTTTTGAAAAATTGAGCCTTCCAGGCTTTCATACTGATGAAGTTTTTTGTATTTTTTTAGAATATCTCAACTGCTAATCTTCTATTCTCAGTTTGACCTTAAATTACCTCACATTTGAGAGACTTTCTTGGGATGACAAGAAACTTCCTTGGGTTGATTATTTTCTATAAGGTTTTGCTTTGGCAGACGCAGAAATTTGTTCACTCTCAAACATTGTAGATTTGTTGGTGCAACTAATATGTGTTTATATTATTTTTTATAATTTTGATAATTGTCGCTAAATATTTTTTAAACTTAAAATAGTCTTTAAAATAGTTCTTGTTGAGTGGTATTTTGGACAATTCTTAGTGGTTCTAGGGTTAAATATGCAAGTTTTCGTTCTTCTGACTCGAACTTGAAAAATGCAAGGCGCAAGAGCCCAAAAAAGTGCGCAAAGGGGACCCCAAAAAGTGCAAGATATGGAAGCACTGCATCGATCCTTTTAGAAATGCTTTGTTTTTTTTTGGTTTGTTTTGTGCTGTGACCAATTTAAGCAAGAGAAGTTGGCCAAAAAGTTTGAGAATGTTTCTTATATCGAGAGATTAAGGAAAAATGAAAAATATCTTATATCGAGAATTCTTATGTAGTAAAATTTTGATCAGGGCGAAACATTTGCTTGTATCGCGAAAATTGCTTAAACTGAGATTGCTTATATCGAGATTCGACTCTAGCTTTTGTCGATGTTGACTCCTCACTCTTTCTTTCTCATAAATAACCCCTACTCCAAACTGTTCTCCCGGTTTTTCCTCCAAACTAGGAGACAAGGGCAACGACACCAGCAAAATTGGGCGTCTTGTGAATTTTCTAAAACAATCTGACAAATGTCGATTTCTGTAAAGTAACGTCACATTGACACATTCAAGCGGGAAAAATTATCTTTCCCCCAAAAATGGAGGAAACATGCGGATAAGGCGTTGGTATGTGTTTCATGCATAAAGGGTGTTTTATGCCCAAGAAGTTTATTTGCCAAATTTCAACAGCCCTTATATTTAAAAAAAAATCATCTTCCAGCCTTAAAACTGTACAGTATTACAAACTCATTTTTAGCACAAAAGGGTCAATCCGGTCCTTACTTTTTGAGACCTCGGTACTTCCAAGACTCTATTGTAATTTTATGAGGAGGGGAGCCGCTGAGATTCAAGTTATTTCGATTTTTAAATCCAGTTAACAAAGCTATCACTTGTGCTTTTTTTTAAAACTTGCACCAAAAAAGATTATCGAAAAAGCTAAACTTGTGTAAATAGATGTTGAACTTGAAAATGTAACTTATTTACGTGTCCCTATCCGATCCTTTGACAATCAATCGACTCCTCTTGCACCCCCTAGGGTCCAAATTGAATTCAGGGCACGTCAAGACCAGATTTCCTTGGGTATTCCGTTTTTTCTGAAACAACCAGGTGTCAATTCACCAAATAAACACTTGGGGAACAACTTGGCTTACCTTGAATATCATCCAGCAATTGGATTCAGAGGGATCGTCAAAGAATTCATAAGAATCTCCGTCCGAAAGCAATTTTCGACCACAGCGTCGACCTTCGACAACCACATTGCAAGTCAAAACCAAGATCCCCAAGACGTGAACTATTTGCATGGTTGGTGTGAGCTCTTGGGTTCCTTGAGAGCGAGTGAATGTCTTTCGCTTGAATGTTCCAATTTAAAGAGATGCCGATTGATCAATTGCTAATCAGCCTGACTTTTATGGCAGCCAAGTCAAATCTGTGAAAACTCAAGTAGCACAATAAAAAAGGAGTAGTGAAATAAATTCAAAGATCAAATCTGGCATCAAGGCACTCAGCCCTTTTATTGGATTAGTGTTTGCAATAATAGATGCCGACGACGAAGACCACTTGTGTAATATGTTCGGCCTAGTTTGAAAATCTTTTCAGAACGCGGTTTCCGAGAAATCTTTAAAGGTGTTCTTTTAGGACAAATGTATTTCAATTCGGAACAAAAAATGAATTTCGTGCAAACGTCGCTTTGATAAATCATTTCTTAGCAATAGTTGTAAAAACACATTTGTGACATCATGTCAAAGCTAGAAACAGAATTGATTTTTGAAATCTATAAGTTAGAAGATTCATAGTGTCTAAAGATACAAAGTCAACTAAAAAAGACTGAATTGCACCGAATGAGAGTATCAAACTGTTGAATGTAGCATTATTTTTCGGGTTTCACATTGAGTCAAAACGTGATTTTGGGATAACTGGGTGGTGGGCACAAGGGCACTATTTGATCATTGTTTTCGGCCGTGATGTGACTTTAATAAAATACATCATTTGTTACCAATTTAGTGTGTGTGTGTATATATTTCGTTTAAGCAGGTTCAAGTGCTTTTTGGTCAATAAGAAATCGTAATTAATTGATTTTTTCCCCTTTTCCTTTTTACTTGGAGAGGATTAAGAGGTAGTTATAGAGGGAGGGCACAGGCATTTTGCCTGTGCTTGAACAAAAAGTTTTACTATTTTCTAATTTCGTTGCTGTGGAAAAATACATTGTCAATTTTGGTTCATATTTACAGTCTTTTGCTAACGTAAAAGAAAAAAATAAATGAGTTTTTTCTTCTTTGTTTTGCCTTTTTATGCAGGGTGCAAGAACTGCAATTTGTATATTATAGAATAGCTCAAATTTGGGAGGTATTGTACAATGATTGATACTTTGAAACCCATCCCTGACAAACCCTGAAACAATGGGTAAACTTTAAATGTAGAATTACTTCCTTTCATCTGAATGACAGCTTTTGAACGTCGATGGACATCTCAACAACATCAAGCATTACTTTGTGCAGAATTTTACCCTAATCTTTCACAAGAAAGGCCATGAAAGGCTTCAAATTTGAGATTTGGCCCATGCCTTCCTCTCTAAAAGAGTCCATCCTAAAAAAATCTATGAGGCTAAAACTCGGGCAGAATGGTGACCTTAATGCACTATAACGAAGATTCTTCTGAACATCATTTCTGAAAGACTTTTGCTCTGTGTGCCATTGTTCCATCCTAATGCAATGTTCAAGCCAGATTTTGTAAATGATCTTGGGCTTTGACTTTTTAACTGGGTTCCGACTATTGTCGATATAGCTTTTTGCATTGCTTGTAACAACTTCTGGGACTAAATCTCAAGGAGTGCTCTGGAACTATGAAGGAACATCATTAGTTTGTTCATTAGATCATTGCTAGTTTTTGACTGCAATGATGACTTCGAATATTCATAACAATTGCATCCAAACACGTTCCGTGGACATTATAATTTATGGAATTAAAGACTCACTCAAGAACAAAAAAAAGTTGTCATCGGTTTAAATTACGTCACCAACCTGAACTTTAAGGCCCGTGGTTATTATCGCCTTCTTTAAAGGAACTCACGATCGCTCCAATTTTTGTTTTGTTTTGTGGCAATAGATTGCATTTAACTTTTTTAAATTTCAAGGTGGACATGCTTAGATCCTTGTGTTCAATATTTATGGTTGTCCCATGAAACATGATGGCCTCTACACTGCGTATCAAATTATTAGCACCACCAGTTTTTTGCTACGTATGCCACCCTTGTATGCCACCCTTCTCTCAGTTTCGTTTGGCAATGAAGACTGAACGATCATTTTGATTGTTGCTTAGTAGATTGAAAAATTAGTTTCAATCAATAAATATATAGTATAAAAATTCGTTTACAAGATAGAGAGGTGTCAGGGGCAACTTTTAATTACTATGTTGAATCAATGACATCAGAGTTATCTGTCTCAAAGTATAGATTGCAGAGCTTTTTACACACTTGGTATACATTAAGTTATCTCCAACTATGCAAGGAAACAATTCCCAATCATATGTAAATATCAGAACATATGTTATCACCATATAAAGAAGGCCCGGATTTGAACTTGATTTTTTCGGCCAAAAAATTGATTGAAAATTGATTGAAAATTGATCAAAATTGGAGAATAAATGATCAAGGTAATAAAATAATTGACTCCATGTTGAAAAGGAAGATAGAAAGTGTAAAGATTTTAATCTATAAATGGCAACAGAAAGGTAAAGAACACGTGACTGAAACAAAAATGGAGTTTTGCTACACCCATTTTAGGTTACAAATTTGGTTTAACTAGTGATGGAACGAAAACGCTTACGGCCGAAATTACGGCCGAACTTTCGGTTTCGTTTTCAGTAATGCCTACTGAAAAAAGCAGGCATGCACGATTGAGGATGGAGTTTGATAACAAAATCGAAGAAGTTTTTGGTCCAAAAACTATTCCCACATTTCATCCTCCGGTCAGCACATAGAAATTCAATAATTTGACAATATTTATCCATTAAACCTCTCAAATATGTGAAGTAATAAGCTGCGATTGAGGCAGAATTTTAACTCTTTCAAATCAAGGGAAAACTTGTGCAATGCTACTTTGAAAACATTTATTTTGGAGACAAAAGAGGAGATGGTTTAGCCCAACCCCAGAATGGGCCCATTGACTCGCAATATTGTATATCAATATATTGTACTTTACTGTATCCAATGAGATGAATGATACTGTCTCGCAATAAACATAATTTGTGCAGTTGCCTTTTTCAAGCCAACGTCACAAACCGGTTACAAACCCATAAATTCAGGTTACACTAACAAGTGACAGAAATGCTTAAGTTAGTTGTTTCACGAGTTGCCAAATAAGATTGTTAGTTATTTCAAGAACGTTTAATGCCATTAAAATTGGCTTTTGGAGAGATGTCCACAATACCAAAACGTTCACTTTTTTGTTTTGATACGGTGTGTTTAGCGAACAGAACTTCTAGAAAAGGTTGAATCTGTGTTCAAACCACTTAATGTTTCTTTTGATCCTAGATTGATTAGTGCTGAAGGAAGTTTCAACCTAACTTTACTCCAGGAAATGAATTTAAGAAACAAAGAAACACAATATCCGTGTCATGTCATGCAATTAGATATTGAAGTAAAGAAGCACAAATGTGAAGAGTCATTTTTTTTACTGTTGTTGAAGAAATTCAAAATTTTCCCAAACTTCCAAAAAAGTTGAATTTTTCTAAATTTTGACGAAAAAAGGAGAAACAACTTCTTTAAAAAATTTAAAATTGCCCCAAAAGCCAAGAAATTGAATTTTGGCAAATTTTGCCCAAATCCGAGCTCTAGTAATATATTTTAAGGTATCACATATTCGTAGAATGCAACAAATAGCAACATGTTTAGTAAAGAAACACACTTGCCCAACTTTATGCTTTTTTCTTTAGCCCTTATGTCGACTTTTGTTTTTGATGTCCCATACTGAGCACAGAATTGTGCCGCTCCCGATCCTTCATTATTGAATTTTGTTGTGGACTACAAAGGTAAAAAACTGAGCTTAGTTTTTTAGGTTCAGACCTAACAATTTGGTGTGATTACCTGTCGTCAAATCTCATCAAACTCAAAAGGATAGTTTAAATAGGATGTCAATTTTTTTTCTGCTTTACATGGAAGGAAAGATATAATTTTGTATCACTCAACCTTCCCCTTACGACAATGATTTATTGAAAAAGCAACCTCGACTATTTCATCCTCACAAACATACGACTTTAAACATTGGATAAACTTAATCTAAATGGTGACATTAAGGAACAAAAAATGGAGACTTAGATGCATCAAGTTTATTTGCAAACGTAAACTTAGTCGAAACCATTTGTAATGTTTCATGAAAAAAATTGCGTGTTAGATTCCATCTCAATATCCAGTTAAAACTCTCTTCTCCAGAACAATGATTTTTAACATGTGTTTTTCAAACAAATCGGTCTTAAATCTTTGTCGATCTTGTTTGCATACCCCGAGTTTGAAAACGTTGAATTCAAGAGCTAAGTGAAGACCAGTGCTGCCAGGTCCCTTGGTAAAAAATATGCCAGAACGCTCTTGAAATCTTCAAGGTTTGTTCCTAAACGGCAAATTTTCAAGAACTTTCGCGCATTTTACGAAAACTACGTAGATAAGTGAGCTCAAAAAAGTAACTAATTTTACAATCATGAATAAATGAATGATTTGTTTTAACATTTGGTTCTTCCTGCCTTGATAAACAATACTTGATTTTTCCTTAAAAAATATTTTTATCCCTCACTTTTGATCAATTATTTAGATTTACAGGTACGAAAAACATTGATTTCCCTTAAATATTGATGCATTGGAAAATAAAATATTGTTTTGCAGCAACTGAATAATTTTGATTTCAGGAGTTATTTTAATATCCAGTGTGCTTGTTTTCAACCTTAAACAAAAACGTACGTAGTCATAACCATTATATTGTATCAATTTTACTTTAGTTGTCTAAAGTAAAATTGATACAAGATAATGGCTATGACTACGTCATAAAGCTCGATTTTTTTTACCGTTTAGATTTGATGACGGTTCCAAATATTTAACGCTATGGACAAAGTGGTAAAAAACAACATACTTTACAGAATCTATCTGGCTGATTCTAGCCAGATTCGGATCTGATTGGATCCGAAAAGTCGGATGTGATGCACAGCTCTATTTGAGACACTTGTACAACCCTAGCTCTTCATTGCAATTTGATTTTAAGACAACTTTTTGAGTTCCATCCCTTATTTTTCCTTAACATTCCTTAACGTCTACTGCTCCTCTTCTTCATGGCAAAACTAAAGTACTTTTTTACCAGGATCGGTTAATCAGCTTCTAAATTCTCTTTATTGCTGCATGTAAAGCAAGTGAATTTTTCCTGAACTAAAGTGCTTAACAGCACACTTGTAGGGTCCTTTTACGTAAGTTACCGGAAAACAGACATGAAATTATCAAACAGAAGCACCTTGAGAATGCCATGCTTTCTTCAGAATTAAACAAGATGACCAAAATGCTTCATTTTTACATGATTTTTTGTTTTCATTAGAAACAAAGCTGAACTAAATCAGATTTATAGCGTTTTGAAACCTGGAAATCTTTTGGGACACCTTGTAGGTCAAAATTTTGTTGATAAATAGGATTTTAAGGCTAGGTTAAAAAATCATGAAACAAAATACTCGGAATTTGGTATCCTCCGCTAGATTTAGCCAAATTTGGTGAAAATGTAGTTTCTCAAATTACAGGATCAAACTGTGAACTTGAATATTTATTCACTTAATTGATTCTTGCCGTGCATAAATAACCAAGGACTTGGATGGGAGATAGTCGCTCCAATGCAAAAGCCCAACCACCAAAGTGCTCTTCCTCAGGTAGATAGGAATGTTGTGACATGGACATTGGAGTTTTTGTCAAAAGCATTCTCACTTCGGTTTTGATTTCAGTGGATCGTGGCACTTTCAGCTGCTTCAGGTGCCATCTCTATTGGAACATGCTACGGTTTGTCTTCTGTCCTGATACCTGCATTACAAGAAGAGACAAATCCATTATTGTGGATCACTTTGGAAGAAGGCTCTATCATTGGTAAGAATGCTTTATTAAAAGGGCTATTTTGGCCTTCTAGTTGAAATACCAAACGTTTCACAGTTTCTGCCGTGCGTTGATTTTGGAAGGCATAGCATCAGTGAAAAATCGCAAGAAGTCTTCCGAAAAATGAAAATACCCGACAAAACTTTCTAGTCCCCTAAAAAGTACTCATATTAATGCAAAAACCTTTAGATCCCGTTGATCTTCTTTATTGCAACCATTTTTCTCTTTCGTTCTATTTAAACGTTCTTAGCATCTGAAATGTCATTTTATTGTGTATTTGATCACACACACATACACACACACACATACTTTCGGCCTGTATGTAATAATAATAATAATCAATCATAATAATAACCAAGGCTGCCTGGGGTCCTATCCTCATGTAAGTTGTTTCAAAATCGTGATGAATGTGTGTTGCCTGCACATTGTGTGAGCGATGGGATTTGACGTTGAACATGCTAAGTTCCGTGATTCTCAACCAAACCTTGCGTATTTAGAGAGTCAGTGGCAAAATTTTTCATTCAACTGGTTTGGTCTGACAAGAGCAGTGAATGATGAATCAAGTCACTAGACACCCTTGCTGTAGGATTAATGAAGTGTGTTCAAAACAAATTGCCACTGACTGTACTATAGTGACTTTTCTGTTAGCCCTCTAGTTGGCCCCAGCGGAAAGAAAAAAAAAGTTGTCACAAACCTGGCCCGGAGTAATCCATTGGGTAGAGAGGATGGTAATGAAAATTTTGGTTATTGTAGAGAAGCGTATGAGCTTGATTGAATATTGATTGAATTGATTGAACACAGAATGAGTTATATATAATATAAAATATATGCATAACCCCATAAGGGTTTGAGAGCAATGCAAATTTCTGGCATGTTTTGATTAAATGTAGATTTATCAAAGCCATAGGAATCTATTTCAATTTTTCTCTTTTAAGTAACTGTGTGGGTTTTTGGGATCATATTTGGAGCCATTTACAACGGTATCGCTTCGGACGTATGGGGTCGCAAAGTTACAATAATCTCCTCTCAAATTCCATTAATCATTTCTTATGTGATGATTGCAACCGCTCCAAATCTTTTGGTCATTTACATTGCACGTCTCATTTCGGGATTTGCTGATGGAGCCTCGTATTCAACCCTTTCAGTTTACATTGGAGAAATCAGCCATCCAAAATTGCGCGGTAAGCTATCATTCAGAATGTATGAAATAAGAGATCAAACACTTATACGGTACATTCTTGATCCGTCGCAAGATTTTTAAAAACTCCAAAACCAAAATTTCTATTAAAGCTATTCTTAACCAATCCACCACCGAAAAGCAGATTAAAAACAAATGCGTGCCTTTAAGAACCCTGTTTTGCGGTAATCATTGATTACCTTCTACTTTATTATACTAAAGGCTTTATTTTAGGCTTTACTTTATGCCAAGTCAGTACGTGAGTTGCTTTTTTGGGGTGTTGGTTGAGGATTTTGTTACTTTAGACATGTAGTGACATACTTTGTGTTCGCTCCTTTTCATTCCTATAATTTATCTTTAATCATGTGGATACTTTTATTATGCATTTTGTCTGTCAAAGTCAAGAAAATGCTCTTGAATTTGAGCATTTTTTTCAAAATTAGGTCACAAATTCCCGTCTTGAAATCCTCGGTGGTAAATCTTCTTGTTGTGAATCAGTCTATGAAACTTCCTAGTATTTGGTCTTCCGAACCCGTCATTTAGTTTGTGCAAGCCAAATTTCAATTCGCCTTACGATCAATTGCGGTGGATGAGACCCAATACCATCGTGTCGTAACAGCAATATATCATGCCACGGCCATACAAATTGTGGATGTTTTTGCTCGTCCACCGCCTAAAGGTGCCAAATATTCGGTTTTGAAGGAACGTCTCCTAGCGACATTTACCCTCACTACTTTCTTATCAAAGAACCCAAAGACTACGCCTGGTTTCTCCTCTAGGAGATCGTCACCTGCAGACCTGATGAGCGAGATGCTACCCTTAGTGGGTGACCATTCGCCCTATCTTTTGTTCAAGTCCATTTTTATGGATCATCTACCTGCGGAAGTTCGTACCAATTTGATCCCGGTTTTGGACGCGGTGGCTCCCCATGAATTGGCCCCACTAGCAGAGAGAGATGGTCTGTGTTCAAAATTCAATGGTCTACGATGTATCTTCGCTCCCACGAGGATCATCGTCATCTTCTGGACGAAAAGCCTGGTGTCGTTTTCATCAAAGATATGGACCAAAAGCATACATTTGTGATAACCAAGCTCGTTTGTCTCAAAAGATCATCTTCGTGGCCCACAAGATCAAACATGAATTCTATTCTGGGAAACGGAGTCGACCATCAATAAAGGGCATTGCTGGTCAATTACTTTTTGTAGCGATTAAATTGAATGATCAATCGTATTCAATAGATTTTAGTGCCCGATTTTCTCCGAGAAAGCAATCTCATCATTGGTCTGCCTAGCGAGCGCTTGTTTGATTCCGTGTCTTCCCAATGCATCAACGGTCATGTGGGTCAAGCCGTCGCTCCGCCACTGACCGTTGTGAAATCTGTCTCCTCGGACCCTTGCTAAATACTCTTGAACGTCTAACCTGAGTAGGTAATTCCAACATTTGAAGAGGTCATTTCCAAACATGGTGTTTTTCACCACATCCCAACCACAGATCATCCTGTATTTCGTCAATAGGGACATACAATTCGTCTATTTTGTGGGAGCCGTTTAAAACGTCTTTTTTCGTCTGTACGGGCACTTGATTTTTTTTCTTTCTTACAAGTCGGTTTCATTCGCCTTTTGGGGAAATTGATTCGATTTTTGAGGTCTTTTAAGTAAGTTTTTCTTAGGTTTTTTGCTTAAGGGAACTTTTATTCGTTTTTTTTCGTTTAATCGGTCAATGTTAATCGTCTAATAAGGCAATTCCATCGGTCTTTTTCGTCTAATTTGATAGTTTTATTCTTCTAAACTGCCTGTCCCTAGACATACCCATAGAATTTCTTCGTGTTATGCTTTGTGGCAAGTGATTGTTCAAACATAAAATTGGCCTCTCTCACAACTATCTTGGTATCAGAACTTAACTTGTTGAAAAGCTGTCAATCTGCATCAAGTCGTTACTTTATGAATTTGAACCACGGCCGAGATTTTCTCTTGCTCAGCGCAATCACCTTCGCAGTAATCCAAGGGGGAATATTTTTTGAACGTCATCGCCGAAGAGGAACAAACTCTCCCATTCCAACATGAAGAATCTCCCTGGAGAAATTCCATCCCGCTTTTGGAGACCTGGAGGTCAACTCAAGGCACCTATCCTAAGAATCCAAGTAGCACTTAAATGCCTCAAAGTCTGCCTTTGTAAAGTTTGGAACAAGTTGCCGTGTCTTTGACTCCACTTTGATCGTAAATAGAATGACCTAAATGCCAAAAAGGGTAATGTCTCCTCTTGATGTGATGCTTTTGATACATGGCGAGGAATTCGTCAGGATTAAGTCTAATATGTTTCCAGCTTGATGAGTAAGAAAACAAACTTTCTCATCTAAAAATCCACAATTCAGCTTAATGTTTTGATAAGACATTAAAAAGCTTCTAGTTTTTCTCCTTTGACTCTTCCGTTACCAACGCATTTCCTCGGAAACTCGCAGGTGACCTCCCTCGAGTTGTCAAAGTATGACTTGTTGGCCCACTTATTTTCGAATTAATAATCTTCCTCAGCAAACGCACTGGGTCATCATTCTTTTCCTTTGACGCCATCACAAAATCCAAATCAGATTGCTCTTTCCCGTTTTCACCACCATCAACGTCAGCTTCAGAGTTAGGTCCAACCACAACAACCAACTCCCGAATTTGGTTGCCAATAGAAAGATCCGAATGCTCAAGAGAGGAGACCGTCCCCATAACTCGCACTGAAACATCCTCTGGGTTCGATTTTTCAATGACAGGCTTAGATTTGGTAACTCCTTGAACCAGTTAATTCGGACACGTTGCCCTAAAATGACCCTCATCTTGGCAAAGAAAACACCTTTTGGTTTGGGACCTATGTAGAATTGGAATTTGTCTAGCACGAACTCTGATTACATCCGGAATAGGAGCAATTAGCACCACATTCAATCTCCGATTCCCATTGGTCAAGCCGAGAAGACCAGGGCCATGACTTTCATCAAAAACGTCCCTCACCATGGGCGAGGAAACTTTGCAAAAAGGATCAATTGCTTGTAGGAGCTCCACGTCTGAAACATCATCTAACACATTTCGGAAACGCAAAGGTATTGATTTCTTTCCACCCCGCATCCTGCATGACCAACAATGATCTTCCTCCACCCGTTGGAAATTGAGATTATCCCCAAACCGATCCTCAACGATGATGGACTTTTTGCTGTAAACCCTCACAATCCGTTTGCCTGGTCCAAGGCAAACCAATCCATTGAGCTCCTCCTTCCTCAACCCGATGATATTAAATAGGAAATAAGCCAAGACAAGGGTGCTCAAGGTCTCATTTTTATAGCTTTTGCACTTAAAAACGATGACCAAGCATCTAAAATTCCTCTCCATCTTGGGTTCCCCTTCGGTCTCACCCAAGGCTTTTACATATGATCCATGTTCCTGATCTCCCGACAACGATCTCTTTGGGTGGGTAGAAATGGCCCCACTTAGGACCCCGGAGTTTGGCGAAACATTCCCAATTCCAACTCGATCATTGACCTTCTCCATTGAGAGCCAAGAAGAACAAACTTTTCCTCACAAAAGAAGGTAGACCAAAAAAAAAAGCACAAGTGTTTGAGGAGCACTTTTCAGGCGACTATTCCCACTGAACGCAGAACGCGCCGGAGATATCATTTAGTCTGCACCTTTTGTACACTTTGAGATAAACTTGTATTTTCTTGCATATTTCTTCTATTTTTTGGCGTTTTTCGTCGCAAGTAACGTGGAAACACTGATTCAAAAACAGCGGCTCCTCAGCTGGAAAAGTCATCCTTGTTTTCCATATTTATTGATTAATTTTTTCAAGGTTTTGATTTTGCAAGGAAGCCAGAGTGGCCACGCGTACTAGCGCGTTCTTAAAAGTGCCGAGTGTAAGTGCTTCCCCAGACGGCATAGGTTCGAATCCTGTTGGGGATCGAATTGAAGCTGTCGAGAGAAATCCTTCAATTTACAGGGAATCGCATTCCTTGTAGCGGTAGTAAAAAATCCGCAGAAAAAAAAAGTTCAGAAATACGCAAACCAATAATTCTTTCAACTCTTTTTTCAATTTCAGGCACATTGGTGAATTTAGTTAACATATTCCAATCCCTTGGAATGGTCTTGGTGTACATCCTTGGCGCCCTCTTTCCATGGAGGATCACAAACTGGATTTGCGTGGCCATCAATATTTCGTCTCTAATCCTAATGTGTCTTGTCCTGCCAGAAACGCCCTTCTTCAAAGTAGCCAAAAATGCGGACGAAGAAGCTCGGAACATCTTACAAAAATTAAGAGGGAAGCACTGCGATGTGTCACAAGAGTTATCTGAAATCATTTGTCGACGGAATTTCCTACAAAAGCAAAAAGACGAGGACCTTCGATCCAAGTTTTGGGTCTTTCTGTCGGTCATGGCCAGTGTGCGATTCTGGAAACCCTTTGCAATCGCTGCTGGAATGTACCAATTGGTCCTCTTAACCGGAACAGGCACCCTGAATATGTACCTTGTGACCATCTTCCAGGAGTCAGGAACAGATGTGAACCCTTATGTAGCCACCATCTTGGTGGGAATCCTCAAGACTTGTATGGGAATTTTAGGATCCTACTCCCTCCAAATGTTTCCCAGACGTGCTCTTTTTATGACCTCGTGCTTGGTCATGTCATTTTTTATGGCAGCACTGGGAGCCGTTTCCTCTTTGAAGATGGTGATTTCCAAAACTAGCAGTGATTTTGATGTTATTGCTGTCAATTCCACAATGCTAGCTGAAACCGAGGCATTGGAATCTTTCAAGGATAATGTATTTCTTATTGGCATAATTTCTTGGGCTCCAGTGATAGCCATGATTGGAGTATTCTCAGCTTTTTCTGTCGGTGTGGAAACTGTGGTCAGATGCGTTTGTGCGGAGATCTTTCCTACTGATGTTCGCTCCATTGGAAATGCCTTAACCACTATCATTACGACGACGTCTTTGATCGCGTTGGGTCTCTTGATGCCAATGATGCTGAGAGACCTGGGATTTTCTGGACTTTTCTTTGTTTTATCTTTAATTTCAATTGTTACTTGTACTTACAGTTACTTTGTACTTCCGGAATGCAAAGGCAAGAGTCTGACCAGAATTGAAGAGGAGTTGGAGAAAAAGCACCCATTAGATGAATAAATAATTTGACAAACTTACCTGTTCCAATTAAATTGTTACTAAATCAAAATATTGTTGACATTTTGGTCATTTTAATTATAATGTGCAGATGTATCCGATCTTGGGCCGGGCCATGGATATTGCAAGGTTGAGGTGCTTAGTGAAGGAAAGTTATATAGTTAAGGTGAAACCGACATAGTTGAAAAAAGTGGATAATTTCAACCGGACTGTTGTTGATGCGGAACGCGTTGGATGGCAAACGACCTTTTTGGAAGACCATGGCCTTCGTCATGATGTTGTTGACTTGAAGGCCATTCTCTTGCCAATAACCGTGAAGAGCATTGACAACATTTTGCAATTCCACAGCTGAAACCGCCAAGAGATCCAGGTTGTCTGCATATTGCAAATATTGTGTTATGTTCTATTGTGATTGATTGTTGGTCCTTGGCGAGTAAGGGCTTCAGGAATGTCGAATACTTAAAAAGTGAAGAGAATTGGTGATAGTGGATCCCCCTGCGGAAGGCTGATGGATGTGAAGTAGCAGGGGGATAGATCCTCACCAGAACGAATGGAGCATTTGAGCCCTGAATAGATGTTGGTTTGCAGGACACATTGAACGCGGAATTCCCCACAGTCGGAGTTTGAAGAATAACCGAATTCAGTCCGCCCTGTTGAATGTATTGGAGAAATCCACAAAGCACCCATAGACTCTCCTCTTCGTGCTGATGTTCACGTCCACTATTTTGTAGAGGAGAGTGGTTGCCAAGGTGGTCAAACAGCTCCTCCAGAAACCGAATTGGAACTCAGGAAGCAGATTCCAATCCTTGGCCAATCCGGAGACCCAGGCAGCTAAAAGGGTGGACACCATTTCAAGAAGGGATTTTCCAAGGCAATTGACTGATGGTTATCTGGAATGTCCTTGGGCCCCTTCTTATTAATGAAGATGATGGCTGACTCGATCCAGGTTGGTGGGAAATAATGTTTGGAGGGCGCGGCTGAAGAGAACTTGAAGGAGTGGTTGGATTTGGGTTCGGAGAAGTCTTGGCTTTTTTCTACCTACACTTTATTTAGGGGTTGCATGAGAAAAAAATTGACGTTCTGTCCATCTGAAAACTACATCTAAATCACTCTATTTTTTGTTGAAGCAAAAATTAATCAGCCATTTCTGATTTTTTGGAGTAGTAAGTAGAAGAGAAAGATTTGGTACTTGTTTTTCTGGAAATTTCTCACATAGGCAAGGGCTTAAAGATCAGTTGTCATTTTGTGCCTTACTTCCCAGTAAGGAAAATGGTAAACACTTCTTTCTAATGTAAAAATAAAATGAAAGGTTTTCCACTTTGTTATTTCAACTTCCACCATCGTGACTTCCTCCAAACCCTTTTTTAACCCTTTTGGCAACATGGTTAGTTTTAAGAGATTAATACAGACTAAATATGCCAAATCACACCAACGCTACATGAAAAAGCTCCAAATGACTTGAGAAGCCTGCATTTTTATCTCACTACCAATCTCTGGAGGTTGCCTGGATAATTCTTTGAAAAGTAGATTGACTGGTACTTAGAGTAAGTTTAAATTCTTAGGGTTCATATAGGGATAGGTTGAATTAGCTTTTTTCATGTTAGATTAGGTGTGTATGGACCAAATAAGCTATTTGAAAGTATAATCAAGCAGCCTTAGAAATTTTGCATTGTGAAATGATATTTAAGGCTTGTGAAGCATTCATTGCAACTACTCAGGCCAAGAAGACTGGAACCAGTGTAATCCGTGGACTCTATATCATTGCAGTTGCCCAAAGAGGATGACATTGAGGGTTCTTGGAAGTTGTCTGACGCATTCAAATTCATAAACATCCAAATAAATTGTCTGTCTATTCCTATGGTCTGGATTCTATCTAAAAATTGTTGAGCCAATGCAACAGAGAAAATTGATGATCAATGAGTAGAATGTTAATTTGTGGGTAGTGTGTACAACCCCATTGGCTTGAACAATGAATGCTCTTCTAGCATTTCAGAATCAAACATTTAAAAAATCAAATCAAGAAGCAAAAGGGGCATAAATCAGGTCTTGAAGGAGGTCATGGTGGTGACTAGACCGCGGATTCAAGTTTTTTTCTTGCAGAGCAGAAAATCTAGAGGGTTAACTGCATTAACTTTTCTCTAGTGCTGGTGTTCAGCTGACCCAAGCTGACTTACATCCTGAAACGTCTAGAATTTCTGCTCTTCAGGAAAAAAACTTTTGGATCCACTGTCTAGTGGTGACAATTACAATAATACTGAGAATACTCCCATTGTATTTTCACAGCATGAGAAAAAACATCTTCCATTTTCCTAAAATAGTAGGACACATCCAGACAAAAGATCCTAGATGTTCATGGTTAGTGGAATCAGCTCACAGGGACAACAGGATCATTAAGTTTCTGCCAAGATGAGAGAGAAAAGATAAATTTTTAGACAAAACACATAATTTATATCTATTTTCTACCTAATAAAAAAATAATTAATTTAATGAATCAACAAAAATAAAACCGCTAATACTTTTTGTGCCAACTAAAAAGCCAAGTATTGAAGTGATTTTTTCAGATGGATGGAACATCAAAGATTTTTCTTACGCAACCCCTAATTAAAGTGTAGGTAGAAAAAAGCCAAGACCAGAGAAGTGCTAGTTGGAAGGGAGAAACCCCTGATGTTGACAGGGCTTTGCTCATCAATCATCATCTTGTGGAAGGCTGTGTCCATCTCGGAGTCCATGAAGGGCTGCAAAAGGGGATGGTGTTTTCCCAACAGCCCTGGACCTCCTCCACCACTATTTCGGATGACAATGAAAACAATTGTTGGCAGTGGGGGAGGAATTTGCTGACTGGAATTTCCTAGTTTGCGGCGGGCTTTTTAGCACATTTGTACAAGCCTACCATCTTGGATGAAGCCGATGAATAGAGTAGGTTCTCCACTTCCAATCTTTGGTGGGCTGACTTGGCGCTCCTCAGAGACTTGTGATATGCAATTCTCGCAATCCCATATTGCTCCCAAGTCTCTGGAGTTTGGCTCGTCTTGGCACATTGCAATTTTTGGAGCATTTGACCCCTCAGCTCTTAGTGGTGTAAGCTGAAACAGGGGGTCTTGGGTCCTTTTCTTCTCGCCTGAACTGACGAGGACTCTTGGAATGCTTCCGCAATGCTTTGGGCCACTGCAGTTGCATTGTAGTCTTTCTGGCTGTTGATGGATAACTGCAGGCCCTCAAGTTGAGCCCCTCACTCCTGTATACTGACCACGCACCGCCCTTTGCAAGTCACGTCCAGATGATGGAAATTTCCGGGCATTTTGAATGTGACTGATATGGGGAGATGATCAGAAGCAGCCAGCTGATGGGTGTAACTGGCCGTCGATGGAAGATTATGAAGGCGCCCCAGGAGTAGATGTGTGTTGGGACTGCCGGGTCGGAGCGCAGAGCGATTCTCCATTGACTCAGAATCTTAGCAAGTTTAGAGAATTCACTCGAGTCAGGACGGATATTAAAGTCCCAACCAATTATGATTTTCTCTGGATACTTTACCTTCTTGAGCAAAGGGTTGTTTATGCCATGATTAGCACTTGACCTAAGAAATTTGGAAACCAAAAGTAATGACTTAAAGCAACTCAAGCATTCTAGATTTTCTCCAAAGATTGAATATGACTTAAAAATACTTATTTATAATAAGGAATCTGGAAATTGATAATCTGGTAGAAAAGAATTGGTAGTGTCGTGGTAAGGGATCACATCCCTGCCATAAATATAGATATGACTTTTCACGATAGGTTGCTAAAGTAGGTCTGCCAATTAGCCTTTTGAGTCCATCATTTTTCTGTTTAATGCTATGAGGAAAAAAGCTGTCCTCTTGAGACGAACGCAAATGGCATCCCCTGATTTATTTGACTTTGGATCAGGGGCACTATGTAAAGAGAACTTGCTTCTTGATTTTGCAAGATGGTGTACTATGTAAGGAGTGATGGCAAACCTAAAGCTCCCTCAACCTCATCTGAGGAAGATTGAAAGATTGGATTTTTCCATCAGTAATATCTATGGCAACCAGCCATGTGGGTTCAAAATTTTTGTTAGGACAAAAGTTAAAGATGTTTTAAATTCTTTTTTAAAAGTAGAACATGTTTTAAATGAGAAGTGTTATCGATGGCATTCGCCATTTTAAAAACTGAAACTATTGATTTGGAAATATCAATATGATATTTCACATGTGTGAAAATGCTACTTTGTCGGTCTTTTGTCTGGGCCTCATATTGACATCATTACTGATTTTTAATCAAATTTGTAGTTGACATGAATTAAAAAATAAGTCATTTGGTAAATAAGTGAAACTCAATATTCCTCTCAACACTCAAAAACAAATCATTTTTTGAATCAGATTATTGAAAGTTAAATGCACATCATTCCAAAAATGACGAACGTGGAGGTTTAGTGCATCCAGTTTGCGCAATTGCATGTTATTTTATTTGCATGAACAGACTGAACCCTTAATCAGATTGACTGACTCTTCAAGCAAAGAGTTGTGCAGAAATTGTGTAATCAAATTGTGTGATTTTTCATGCTTTAATTTATTTCAATTTATCTTTTGAACAACAAAAACTTTGAAGGTGATCAGATCTGGTGATGAACATCTCTCTAAAGTTTGCTTATAGGAGGGAATTTTCCCGTGAACCTTTTGGTAACCCGGAAGTAGAAATGTAAACTTGGCGCCATGTCGGGAAACATATCATAATAAAAAAAATGATTTGAGTGTAACATTTTTCTCTCTAGAGCTCTACGGTTGACTTGAGAACGCGTAGATCAATCAGCAATGATCTGTGTACAGCTTTTTAACTTTTCTTGGTTCCCACAGCTGAATAAGATGACGTCATGTAAATCAGTTCAATTGCCTAACGTTAGATGGCGCAGCACCTAGAAGGGTTGAAAGTCTAATTGGACCAATTCTACCAAGTTTCGGGGTCTATAACTTTGAAAATGTATGTGTTTTGCGTAAAAATTGACGGCTGCTTGTTATTTGAGATATGTGGGGGATAAGTAGCATTCGGTTTTCACGCAAAAACTCATACATTTTCAAAGTTATAGACGCCGAAACTTGGTAGAATTTCATTGTCCAATTCGACTTTCAACCTCTCAAGGTACGCCGCCATCTAACGTTAGGCAATTGAACTAATTGAGGGAATCAAGAAAAGTAAACAAGCTCTACACGGTCCACTGACCTGAGATGTATCAGAAGCGATGGTCTCAAAGTTGACACAATGAGCTTTGTTCACGTGCTTGCCATGACGCTTGTTGCTTTGGCCGCTATTACTGACCCAACAGGAGGTCATCTGCTTTGTTGACAAACATCAAAGATGATTGTGTCAGCTTTACGTCGGCACCAAAGCTCAAACTAAAGCTTTAAAACTCTCTGACTTATGGGCCAAAAAAACACTTACACTTTAGTTGACTCAGAGTGTAATACTCTGTACTATGTGCCGAAAGTCAATGATATATTGAGAAATGCAAGAATGTCACAGTTCGAGCTACACAGAAGCCAAATATATAAATCAAATTTGCTCGTCCCTACGTCATTCATACAAACAATTGGAACTGCATAACTAGTGAAAATTCATCATTGTATGGCCTCTTACCTCAAATCAAATTGTAAAAGAACGCATTTCTGCTACATGATAGTAGTTACGTACGTGTATATAAAACTTCCTTTATCTTGAATCTTTTTATGCCTGCCTATTTGTCATTACATTTCAGGGACACCTGTGGTTAAGAATTAATTACGAATATTGTTGATTTGTGGTTGTCTTTTTCTTTTGGAGAACAAAAAACTTTCTCATTAGTTGACATCCAATTATTTCCCTCTTTAAGTACAATCCAGAACGACTTGGGACCAAATTTAAGGTTCAAGGTGACCATACCTAGACTATACCAACAGGCGTTGCTATACATACGACTCCCTTGAAATATGTTTACAAATATATATAAAAAAATGTTAGGCCTGCAGACAGGCCTAACATTTTGTTGGACAATTTTCAGGCCCTAGCTGACCTTTGATTGTGACGTTTTCCAAGGAGTTGTGCCCAAACAAGTTCTTTTGTAAGGTTGAAGTCATGGTCACTTGTTCAGCTTACAAATGCCCCAATCGTTCAGGGCCTGTCAAGAATAACCCGTCAGACCAGAGGCATGATTCTGCACGTTAACTTCACGTTACTTAATCACAACATTTCAAAACGAACACAACTTTGGCATGAGCGAAATTTGTTTGTTTGGGCCAACTTAGGTAACAATCTTCGGAAAAATCAAGTTTTAACGTGGAACCTTTGCTCTTTAACAGCTGCAACTCGTCCAACAAAAATTACCGTATATCCGCCAAGGATGAAAAATCAGATGCTTTTCTAAGCACCAGGGCGAACTTGACTTTCTTTTTTTTGGGAATACCAAATTTATTCGCACATTATTTATTCCTCCTGATGTATCCATAACAAGCGCATCGGACACAAGTGTACAAAGCATGATCGATTTGTGGCATAAATGAAAGACACGATGAAGGAAATGAAAACACTATAGCTCTGCTTTTCAATATGAGTCAATGGGGTGTTTCACTGCTTGGCGTTTTAATTGGATTACATGCTGTCCACGGTGAGTTTTTTATCCAAGTCAATTCTGAGTGCTGCATTGGGGCAAGATTCTTTTTTCTCTAAAGGATGCGTCGAAACTCATGTCCGTTGTGAAATGAGCCACCAATGGAAATACCGATCTTTCCGGACGTTTCATCACATCTCTACCGCCGAGGATTGCCAAAGTAAATGTTCCCAATATGGTTCTCGAGTGAACTATTTCACCTTTGACATCTCTATTCATCGTTGCTTGTGCACTGCAAATTGTTTAATTGATCGTGGACAAAAGGCCAAAAACGACGTGACTGGCACAGTTTCGGATAAGGACCCCAGTGGTCTTTGTGAAGGTACCTAATCGTTTCATATTATTTAAAGGAATTGAACTTAAATGAACGTATTGCACGTCATACCATTCCATTTAAATGGTAAAAATGTTTCCGATTTTTGCACTATCGTAAGAATTGCAAGATGAAGGTTTAAACCTTCGTGATTGGTCGTCAATGGTCGGACCAGACGGAATGAACAGACAATAATGTGCTCATTGATTTAGTGATAGGTTGACACGAAGAATAAAAAGAATGCTCCAATCTGGGCCGATATTCTGAAATCGTACTTTGTACTTGAAGTCTTACTTCAAGCACCAACTTTCTAATAAGAAGTAGGACTTCAA
>CM021322.1:10863417-10903750 GCA_010645155.1 Tigriopus japonicus
ATAAAAAGAATGCTCCAATCTGGGCCGATATTCTGAAATCGTACTTTGTACTTGAAGTCAGACTTCAAGTTGAGAACTTTGTTCTCAAGTTAACAGTGACATTGTTACTGATTAATAGCTCTTAAAGCTTTGCCCAGTCACATTTTATCTTTTTGTGCCCTTCAGCAATGAATCTAATTCCTTGAAATTAAATGTACTAGAATCCGTTGCCATGGAGGGCAGATTTTGGTCGTTCAAAAGTTCTTGGGCTTTAGTCAAATGGAATACAAGAGTGAATTTATCCTTGTTTTTGACAATTTGATTCATTCTCAATTTCATTCGAGCCTTTTTAAAGACTCGCCAAGACTCGAGTCATGTTCAAGAACTTGAATCATTCTTGTATTTGGAGAAAGTGCGATGCAAGTCAAATTCAACAATCATTGCAAAAGATGATGGCCAAAATATGCCTTAGAAATCCATTTTAGACCTTAAAATTTGCTTAAAAACTGCTCGACATGTGCTCAAAAATATGTTCAAAAACCTAAGAATTGGTCGATAAATCCGAAAAATGCTTTTAAAAACAGGAAGACAACATTTGTGTTCCCCACTTCATTTTTCAGCCAACATTTCAATCTCAAAGGCATTCAAAAACCGTTTGTCTAGGAGAGAGAAAACTTTATTTTTTTTGTAATGCATTCCCAAAAAGTAATGTTAATGAAAAAGTGAGCTACATACAGCTTTATGTGCTAAAATTGGTAATAAATCAATTTTTGAAAATGTACTTTTGAAGAAGAAGATTTATGGTCAAAGATTTTTCCTTGCTTCCAAATGGATGTACGTATACGATGTCACTTGAAGAACAATATCAAGCCAAAAGTATTAAGAAAATTCTGGAAGACTAAAAGTCATGTCAAAGTTGAATGCACACATTTTATTGATGACTTATTTTTTGACAAAGGATGTCATTCCTTGTAGCGGTAAAAAACGCCCTACCATAATTTTTGTCCCGGGTATTTTTGCATTTTTCCAACATTTTACCAACAAACTTGTCGAAATAGCTAAAAACTTTTAATCAAACTTTTTGGCGTTTCCGCCAACAGAAAAATTGCTCCCTTCTAATCAAAACAATATTTTAGTTCTAGTTGAAGAAAGCTCACCTGTGGCCAAAAATTTTAGTGAGCTCGTAGTGGTGGGAGTTGAAAAAAATAGAGGACCTGAGTTTTTGGACTTGTCCAACAATAAGACGTTAAATTGCACTTTGGTTCTCCCAAATACGTCGAGTTATCCAATTAAGGTAAGGCTTTAGGCCCACAGAATTCCCAGACTGGTGACACCAGAGGAGGCTGACCGTAACAATTTTATAAAAGGCAGCAAGGGCGACTCTCTATCAGCGACTGGTTTAAACTTGCCCAAACAAGTCCTAAGCACCGACATTTGCATTTTGATCTTCCACTTGCATGGGCAAGGGCATAGGCAACATTCTCTAGAAGTATTTGCTTTTTTCATGAAACTTATGGACAGCTGTGGCCAGTGTCAGCTGCAAACAAAGTAGACAAAATGACAAAGGGACAGAATAATCGCAGGCTCACTCTTTTCTTGAGGTGGAGCCTCCACCCCAACTTTGATCCCCTTGTCTTAGCTTGGAGGAACTAATATAAGTCATCAAGCAATCATTCTCAACATTGGTTGACAAAATACTGAGAATTTTACGATCAAAATGAAAGTGATGATTTCACCTTGTTTCACAAGCTAGCCTGCTTTGCCCATCTGCGAGTCTGGGCGCCATTGTCTTAGCGGCAAATTTTAAAACTGCTCGCTTTCTTCGTTAAAGGCAGACGAGACGCGGCAGGTGAGGCTGGAGTGTGAGGAAACGTGAAATCATCACTATCATTTTGATCGTAAAATGCTCAGCATTTTGTCAACCAATGTTGAGAATAATTGTTTGATGACATACATATGTCACTACCCAAGTCAATTCTGATCTCGTTTTGGCAAAAGGCATACCACAGGAGGGGTTTATCACGTTTTAACTGAAGCACTCTCGCTTCATCCAAGCTAAGACAGGCAGATCGAAGTTGTGATGGAGGCTCCCCCGTAAGAAACAAATCATCAAGTAATGAGTATACACTGTCCCATTGCCTCTCTATCCTCCTCTAAGTTTCAGCCTTCATCACCTCCATCAGCTGCATGTGTGTTTTTTCTTTGCAACACTGGATGAGGTAACTTTTTGGAAAAATCTATCAGTGGCATTGTTCACTTTTGCTTGGTCACACATTTCAAAGGTTCCCATACTTTTGTCCTCTCATCTGTTTGTGACTGGCTTTACAATTTTCTCAGTATGCTCCGTTTGGTGTTTAATAAAACTCAATGAAGTTGAGTTATTAATGCCAAGGCTTGAGAGAAACCTATTTGTTGATAGTAATCAGCACATGTTGACCTGGGCATTGTGCTACACACAGATGGGAGGAGATGGCAGAGTACGGTCGCCTCTGCCATAACTCTATGCATCCATCTTCTTCAGAAAAGCCGAATCCTCTCGTATTTATTGCTTCTTTAATTATTTCTCAGATCACTGTCATCGAAAAGCAAGTTCATGCATGCTCTCCGGAAGATGTAAATTCTATCCAATCAGTTGTTTGTCGGAAGTTTGATGAAGCAACAAAAACCTGGTCTGATGTCGACACCGTGCCAATAAAAGATTTCCTTGAGTTTCCTCTTCTGCCGAATGGTCATGTGGTCTTTATGAGTATATCGCCCAATCTTTACGTTTATGACGGAAAGAAGATCAACTTGGTATCCCAAAACTTCCCGTTACATTCGGATGGTGAAATGGCTCATTCAGATTGTAGAGCTGTTCTTTCTAATGAAGAAGTTGTGATTGGAATGGGAATTAAGAGATCATCCAGGTATGATGAACCTGATCGGAATTTGCATATCATCAACCTGATAACTGGGGTGAGTAAGAATTGCTACTAAACCCCCTCACTCAATTGCTTAAATTTGTTTAAAATTCAAGATTTTTGTTGAATTATTGTTTGAGTATTTATCCATTACTTAGATTTTTTTAATTTCAAAAACGTTTTAATCAATTTAGTGCGCCACCCTTATCATTCAGTAGATGAGGCTCCGTGGCCTTTGTTGGCACCACTGAAGGACTTTTTATCACTTCGGGAATATTAAAGGGGTTTTCTTGCACTCGTTCGTAGTTCAAACTTGGTTGCGGTGGGGATTTATTCATTTTTGCATGAAAAGGTTCTCTAATCAATGGATCTACTTTACCCACTTCCTATTGATGGTCTTTTATCGAGTACAGTCGAATCTCATTTTGAGAAACTTTTCTGTCAGCGGCAAAATGTTGCTTATATCGAGATTTTTCTTATTTCGAACCTCAAGAACATTGGCTCAAGAAACGATAAAAAAATACAAGGAAACTACCAGAGGAGTTTACCTCTCCTTTATATTACCTTATAAGCTTACTTTTATTACAACAAAATCTGACAATGACTCAAAAATTTAGCTTTTAAGAAATAGTTACTAAAACACACAAATTTACATTACAAGTGCATGCATTTATATCTGTATTACAAAGCTTAAGAACTTAGTTCAATCTCAATTTGACAGAAAAAATGAAAGAAGAAAGAACAGTTTTGTCATCATGATTGGTAAATTATTTGACCTTTACAAGGACAAAAAGAATTCCAGAATATGGAAGCACTGCATTGATCCTTTTAGAAATGCTTCGTTTTGTTTTGTTTTGTGCTGTGACCAATTTAAGCAAGAGAAATAGGTCAAAACTTAGAAAATGTATCTTATATCGAGATTGCGGAAAAATGGAAAGTATCTTATATCGAAAATTCTTATGCAGTAAAATTTTAGTCACCACGGAAAAATTTCTTATATCGCGAAAATTTCTTAAACTGAGAATACTTAAATCGAGATTCGATTGTAGTTCATTTTGTTCTTCTAATCAGGAACCCCTGAAAGGGGTGGACACGAACTCCGATTTTTGAAAAAATGGTATGAGGCCGAGGCTATATTTTGAAACAATGTCATTCATTTCTTATTAACGAGTAAAACTGTTGAACATGCATCTTGAAAAAATTCAGTCAAACTTTTTGTGCTAATATTTATTGACTAATTGTTCTTCGCCTTGATTTTAGAGGTCCCAGCACTCCTTTTACTCGTCTCATGAACGTTTGACAACCAGCACTCCAAAGGATTTTAGTCCTCTTAACAATCAGGAAAATACATAGATGGAATCTTGCTTCACCCATTAGTCCAACTTCTGTGAAACAATGCTAAATAGAAGTATCTGTGGTGATATCTGGAGGGTTACTCCTCTTCCATCCTCTTCAGCACCTCCACGACGCAGGAACCATTTCTATAGGAAAATGAAGGAATGAGAATAGTCTCATTTTGAAACAAGATGGAGTCCAAATCGGAGATGTTGTTGGTTGTAACTATTGAAGGGCACTTTTGACGGTTCTGGATCAGATCAGCCATCTGATCCGGATTGGAATTGGAACAAAGGCAATCACGACGTCCTTGAGACAAAATAAGTGAAAAACATGAGGATTAAATCCTGGATTGTGGATTTGATTGAAAATGTTTCAAGTCTTGGGGCTCAAGAAGGTCAGGACCACGCAGGACTGGGGCTAAGGGTCCTTCAGGACCAGAGGATCATGTCTTTTCATTGCAGGGATAGGCTCTACGTGCTTGATAGGGTTTCATTGATCTTCTTAGTTCTTAGATCCCTTTGTCCAGGAATGAACAATCAAATTGAGTCAAAAAATCCACACAATTCAATCTTGGTGGGAGCATTTCATTTTCAAGACTTTGAGAGGGTCCATGTAATCCGGGTTAGACTGTCAGATCACCAATTTGGGCTGACTGAGTCGAAAGGCAAATCAAAATATTGAGCCCATCCATTGCTAGTAGGCACACCTGATATGTTTCGAAGTCATCTTAATTTGTTCTTCATTTGATGGAATTCTTGACATTGAGGACTTCTTTCTTTGTTTTATGTGGACCTTAATGCGAACGGAGATTCCTCTTGGAAAGGAACCAAATTTACCCCAGAAACTCTCCTCTGGATCAAAACGGGGATTTTTATGGCGCTCATCCATTAGACAACTTGAACAACCTAAGAATATATTACCTGTCCTTGAATTATCCTGAACTAAAAGACACAACCATATAATAAAAGAAATTCGAGGATGGAACATCATTTATAGAACAATGGATAGGTGACACAACCTAAAACAAACTTGATTTCATACAAAGTTTGGCATGTGTTAGTTAAGTTCAGGATATTACATGGATGGGTTCAATTGTAAGTTCAAAGATATTAATAAGACGTTCAAATCGGATAATAGATAAGCTTAAGGAAACTCCCCGTTTTGGTCCGTGGGAAAGTTTGTTCTTAATCCTTTTGCGGAAAAGAGGAATTTGGGCTCGGATTCCGGTCCATATTCGTTCTTTTTGCTTTAGTTAGGTCTATCACTTCCGAAGGTTGTAGCAGGTAACCTAGTCATCATCAGATTTAATTTGATCACTTTGATCATCATCTTGTGGAAAAGACACCTTGTAGGGGGTTCACTCGCACTCCATGTTGTGGTCATTCATTCATTCACTATTTCATTCACTCGTTCTTGGCTGAACTTAATGTCTTCGAAACAACCACATCACACTGATTTGGGGGCGTGGGGTTGACCTTTACCAAGGCTAGGACTTGGCTGGACCCGCTTGAAACACAGAAAACCCCGATTGGCGCACTATCTTTTGGACTCTTGGTCGATTTCCGTTTGATTTTCCACTCCCAACATGGCCGTTTGTACTTCTTGTTTACTTACGAACTCTCGGCCTCATCCGTGTGAGGTTGCGAGCTAGGAAATTCCGCGAGTTCGTATCCAGTATTTATACTATTATATAGGTTATCCCTGTTCTAATTCACCTCTTCTCGATTTCAATTACTTTGGTCTCGAAAAATGATAAAGTACAATTACGATTACATTGGTCTCGAAAGTAATAAATTAAAGTTACGATTACTTTGGTCTCGAAAGTAATAAATTAAAGTTACGATTACTTTGGTTTCGAAAGTAATAAAATACAATTACGATTAATTTGGTCTCGAAAGAAATAAAATACAATTTTGATTACTTTGGTCCCGAAAGTAATAAACTAAAGTTACGATTACTTTGGTGTCGAAAGTAATAAATTAAAGTTACGATTACTTTGGTCTCAAAAGTAATAAATTAAAGTTACGATTACTTTGGTCTCGAAAGTAGGGAATTAAAGTTACAATTACTTTGGTCTCAAAAGTAATAAAATACAATTACCGCACTAATTTCGATTATTTTTTTACTTATTGTGGACTTGTATGAGCGACTTTTCAACACACGTCGAGCAAAGTCACTTAAAAGTAACTTCAATTCAATAAATATCAACAAGTTTTCTACAGGATTACTAACTATCTTCACAAAATTAGTTAATTTAATGGGTTTTTAGGGAAATTATTTAATCTAGGCCTGACCTTTAAAAATTCAGTAAATAAAGTTTTTTCTGCTTGATTTCCTGGCTCTGAAATGTATCTCAGTGTTTGGGAATGGATGAGTGTAATCGAACAAATTCAGTTGGGATTCTGGGGCTAAAATGGCTAGGGATGCGTCAGGATCGAGACTAACCCTCCGAATAACTTAATTGAAATTCTCGAGCTCAATTCACATTCATCCTTTTGACAATCAATCGATTCGAGAACCTTTCCCTCGTGTAGCAAACGTCAACTATGAAATGCCCAAACCTCGTTCTGACGCATCCCTAGCCAGTTTGGACCACAAATCCACAGCTGGATTCGTCCGACTACACGCATTCATTTCCATTCAAACTTGATATTTTTTTTTCACTATTGTGCCTACCGGTTTTAAGACAGGGATTTTTTCAATTTGGGCCAAAATGACAAATGCCAAAATGTAGGCCAACTTTTTCCACGCATGTTTTGATAAATCAGCATTATAATAATTACTTACTTTGAGTCCATTTTTCTTCATTTTGATTAGTGGAACTTGCGCTTTTTCTATTTATACAACCTTCAAACCAAAAAACTCATGAATTATCGCAACTTTCTTCCGAGACTTCAATTGTCCCTTGATACTCGTTCACTTCAGTTCACATACCATAAATCAAACCCTAAGCGAAAATGCAAGCCATTGTAAGGGGTTTGAGAAGGATGGCAAAGAAAACAAATATGACCAAATTTTAAATCGAGTGAGCAAAAGGGTTAACGAGTTTGCTATTAAATCACAAGGTTTTCAAAACTTATAAAAAAGTATCAAATAAGTGTTGAATAGCTTTGTCTTCAAATACTTCTTTATACCTTCCAAATCTTTGGAACTGATGTATTTTTAGAAAACTGAAAAAAAAATCTTGAACGTAATAATTGAGCATCAATATATATCACCTAACCTAATCTAACCTACATTAAGCAAACAGGATGTTTTGCCTTTTCGACTTTAAACTAAAATTGTGACTCACATGTCAAAAACCTCACCTTCAATCATAGTGAAAAATTATGCCAATTAAAAAAAAAACATCTTTGTAATGTCATTCGTTTTTTCTAACAGGAGTTCAGGAGTAACGCGCTCCTCATTTTGTAGGAAGGAACGGGCGCTGAAATCCGTTCCTTTTTTCGAGGAACGGTTAAAGCCCTGTAATTACAATGACTTTGGTCTCGAAAGTGATTAAATGCAATCACAATTATTTCATTTTCATATGTTCTTCACATTGTAACACTACTTTCAAAACCAATTGACTTGCATTCAATTTGGGAGCATGTATATAATGAATAATTTTGGAAAGATGGGGAAATTTGAGAAATTTGAAATCCCACAACTTGTTTCGTTTGAGATAATGTATTTTTGATTTATTACAAGATAATTACAATTACTTTTGATTTCAAATGTAATTAATTGCAACTACTTGGAAATGTATGTAATTGCAATTACAAATACATTTCCATGTTTGTCTATTGCTAGAGCTTAGTTATTCCAAGACATGATAAACTCGTTTATAACGCAAAACTTTGTTTGGCTCTAGAATGTGACAAAGATTGGTCCAACCCCATCAGTTGTACGTGCTAAATGTGGAGCATATGGGCCCCAAGGAAACCGGAAGGTGTTCATTTTTGGTGGAAGGTTTGTGGACAATGATAACGGTATCTACGAGCCCTTTAAAGACACAATCATTTTTGATCGAAATTCATTGAATTTTACCATGTCTGGAGAGGATATATCAAAATCTACTGATACGTGGGGCCAAGTCACGCCATATGGAGACACCTTTTTCTTCACTAATTTGTATTACACTCGAAAGATTGTATTGTTAGACTATAAAGAAGGCGTTCCACAACTGCGTCAAGCATCTAACATGCGTGGTTTGTATGTTTTTATGTCCACTCTGCCATCCAATGCCTTCAATTGTCGAGAATTCGTTTGATATTTTCTTGCAAGGCTTTGACATTTTTCTCATGCTTTTGCACGAGGTGTTTGTCTGAAAACGTGATTTGAAAATCCGTTATATCATCCAATAAATTGATTGTGTCACCTAAATTTCCAATCAAGATCAAAATCCGATTAAGATTAATACATGTATTGCATATTCATGAGTATGCCTTCTTTTTTTAAACAACAGGGGCAAAGATCCTAGGGAATCATTTTTCAGACTTTCAACTTTTAAGGTCAAGCTTAGATATCTTTGTATCTGGGTTTCAATGAAAAATCAGGCCATTGAATTTTAAGCGCTGCACACCATCTTAGTGAGGTACTTTCTTCTATCCTGTAAAAAGTGTCGTTTTATGTTAAGTAAATTGCACTTGTGATGTTCTTCCAAATTTACATCAAGAAACAATGTGAAAGTGGACCTAAAGATAAAGCTAGAGATGTTGTGCATGGAAATGTAAACAACTTTAAAAATAGTTCAAAGCCCACTCTTGGAGAACAATTCTTTCTACTGATGTGCTTCGAGTTGGATTTTTGGCGGAGTTTTGCCATTTTGTTTTTCAGGGTCAAAAACTGACCACAAATAAACATTTCAACAGGCAATTGACCTTATCTACCATAAAACGTGGCAGCACTGCCAACTCGAAATCCAAAAGTATAACTACTGATAGAACTCAAAATCGAACTAGTTCGAGTGTTGTCAATTTTTTTTTTAAATTTTTTTTGGGGGGCGGATTTTTTAATGCCGCTACAAGGAATAGGATTCCCTGTAAAGAGAGTAAATGATTGAAAGAGTTTATATAATTAATGTTTATATAAAATTTGATCTACCAATGAGTTACTGTTGGCAGATCTGTCCAACCCTTGAATAGTGGGTTGGTCAGGAATAGTATTTAAAAATTTGTCCAATCCTGCCTTAAATGCTGTTAGAGGATCAGCTCCTACATATTCCCGACGAAGGCAAATAGGCAACAAATTGAACAATGAAGGAGCCCGATAAAGAAGAGAGGAGGACTTCATTGTTCGAACTAGCCTTGATTCCTCAGGATTTGGATGTGCTCTCAGAGCGCATATAAAACCTCTACGATCGCTACAACTGATCTCAAAGCTTGGGTTAGGACAGAGCCCATGAATTCTTTTGAAGACATACAGTATCAGATACCTTTCATACCTTCTCTGAGTACTGTACAGCCCTAACTTCTGGAGCCTCTCCCAATATGAGAGCTCTCTCATTCCTGTGATGTTCCTAGTGAAACATCTTTGGACCTGCTCGACCTGTTGCAAACCTGCCGAACTCATTGGAGCCCAAATGGGGGAAGCATGTTCAAGATGAGGTTGAACAATCGACTTGTACAGAGTTAGCATCGTAATACCATCTCTGGACTTGAAAGTGTGAAAGATCCAGCCGCACGTTTGAAATGCCTTCCCCACTTTCAACTGGATATGCTCATCAAACTTTCCATCATCTTGGACGACAACTCCCAAATCTCTCATGGACGATACCTGCTCAATATCACAACCTCCATTGTCTTTGAGTGGAACATCTAATTTTGACGCCCCATACGTCATTGTACGGAATTTCATCCCGTTCAATGCCATGTTACTCTCGCCAACCCAAGAGTAGACCTTCTCCAAGTCCTCAATTAAACATTTTGAGTCCTGGCCATTCCTTCCACAGACTAATTTTGTCTCATCAGCATGTGAAGAAATACTGGCTTTTGTTCTAAACTTCTGGAGAGGGGCAATGAAGAGAATAAATAGGAGCGGGCATAAAATTGAACCTTGTGGAAGACCTGACTTGACATCACACATGCCACTATATGATCCTTCAACCTTGACTATTTGCTTTCTATCACTCATGAAACTACCAATCCAATTTAGGACCTTACCCTGGATCCCAAACTCTTTGAGTTGATCGAGCAAAAGACCATGATCTACCTTATCAAAGGCCTTGGCAAAGTCAAGATAGACTACATCAACTGACTTGTGTCTTTCAAGCCCTTCAATGATCTGCTCAATGTGGTCAATCAAATGGGTTACAATACTAAAATAGGCTGAAAACCCATGCTGCCCAGGCGGAACGATATCATGGGCTTCCAAATGCTCAACAAGCTTGGACTTCATGATCTTCTCAAAGACCTTTGCAACGCTGGAAGTCAGAGAAATGGGCCTATAATTACTAAGGAGTGAGTGACTTATCTCCGCCCTTAAAAATAGGAACGACATGAGCTACTTTCAATGAGGAGGGAAACTAGCCCTGATCTAAGATGCGACGCATCAAATAGGAGAAAACAGGGGTGAGTATCTGTGAACATTTCATCAGAAACTGAGATGTCACACCGTCAGGTCCAGGAGAACCTGAGAGCTTTAAGCTTTTGATGGCCTCAAAAGCATCTTGATCTGTAACTGCCAGATCCTCCAATCGATTATCCTGACTGCCAATGCCAGTCTCATCAACAACATTACTACGGTCATGGCCTGCTTTACCAACCCTTTTTGAAATTGAAAATACACTTGAGAACTGGTCTCCAAGCATATTAGCCAAAACCTCACTATCATTGACGGTTTTATCGTCGACCTCAAAAGGTCCTACTGGATGCTTCATTTTTCTCTTTGTGTTTGCATTTGGATTCGTCTTAACCTCCTGGATCACTCTACTTTCCTTCTCTAACTGATCGGAATCAATGGAGGCCCTAATCTTTGATTGGACAACATCCAAATTGCTTTGGAGGCTGGCTACAACAAATGGGTTTGAAGTACGTCAAAGTCTATTTGAAATCTGCAACGCCTTTTGGACAACTTCTTTCCAAACTTTGGAATTCTAGACAATGGCCCACCTTTTGGCGCCGTTTCTGGAATACACAGAGACAAACAAACCTGAAAAATGAAAATCAGCCTATTTATGGCGTCATCTATGGATGGCTCCTGCTTCAAAATGGAAATCAAGTCCAACTCTTCCAATCTTGCAACAATAAGAGGCCAATGTTCCTCTTTGAACTTGAACTTGGCCACACCCACCTTTTGTGCAGGTTTAACTCTAAAGCTCCCCGGCTTTTGAGTAATGGTCGACCCTATCTCAAGAATGTGATGATCTGAAAGACTACATAGGGCAACATGGACATACTGGATCAGATCAGGGTCGTTGGAAAAAACTAAGTCTAAAACACTCTCTGCTCTGGTTGCAACACCAACGTGTTGAGAGAGATTACGCAAGATCGCAAACTCTTCCAATTTTTCGAAAGACGGCGATGCTGTTTTCGAAATGGGAATGTACCCATCCGGACTAACCTCCCACTCAACAATGCTAGCCGGAAAATTGAAGTCGCCAACTACAAAGAGTCGAGAACAAACCTCTCGATCTAACTCGTTTCCAATGAATTGGAGAGCTGACACACGGGTAGTTATTTCCAGATTTTTTTTAATTTCAATGGCATTCCACTTTCAGTGGTACCACACCATTGGCTTAAGTCTTTGGAAGAAGAAAATGCAAAAATTAAAATCTTCCCCCATGGAATATGACAGAAATTGTCATTTTAGTTATGACGTGTTTTGAATCTTTTTCCCCTTGATTAAAATCATGAGAAGGGCATCTCCTGAATGTAGGGCCTTACATTATTACCTTTCACTGTAACTGTACTGATGTTTGTAATTAACTGATCCTTGGCCAATTTCTTGACTTGAGTTTTATTTGATGTATGAGTATCACTACCTCAACACAAGAAAGGACAAGGATATTCAAAGCACAACATGTTTGTTTAGTTTGTGAAAGTGACTTTTACATCCTGTATCTATTGGTGATTAATTTGGATCAGTTTGGTACATCTGAGATGATGTTATTGTGGTAGATTGGTCATTTCCTCATTGATCATGTGCTGATCAGGTGTCATTGTGTGCAATCCTGAATATCATTCTGGAAATTGCTTTTTTCTTGCAAGAAATCCTCCATATCAAGACTGCAATCACCAAATGAACAATATTGTGTTGGCCTTCCACTTTAGGCAAAGTATATTATGCCAACAAAAAATTGCGTGAAGTAAAGTGCACTAATAACCAAGTGAAGAACATAGAACAAAGGATTTTGAAGAATCCAAGTTATTGAAGCATGAACTATGTGATCATTGATCAGTTCTTTTGCTGATTGTGTGCTTAAAAAGTGACAAAATCACAAGCCTGTGGCCAAAATGTCACTTATACATCAAAGAGAGCAAGGGCATCAAACCCATCTAGTGTGCCATGTGTACAAACAATTTCCATGCATAAAAAATCTTCACAGTGCACTCAGTATCCAACACATCAATGAAAATCATCTGAAAGGTTGTCCTAAAAGTTCTGTAACAAAACTATGTGAATATGAGTCATGTTGTTCAGTTGTGATTTTGAGTTCATTGCTCAACATTTTCCATTCCAAGTCTTTTTTCATGACCACCATGACTTTCCTATCTCCTTTTTTGCCTTGTATTGTTTGCCATTGTGAATCCATTTCTGATGATAAATAAACTGCCTTCCTTTATAGTTGTTTAGTTTTTGTAATTTTAACTCAGAAAGGCTTTCATTAGAATTATCAAAACAAACAACAACTAAGCAAATTAATGCACTTGAAGCCCTATCCACAAGGGACATTTTGCTCCTCTTCATCATTGTTATCATAGCAGATTGAAGCCCATATCTCTCAACTTTTCCTCATAGCAAAAAAACAAAGCCTTCTAAATCAATAAATTGTCTATGATGTGCAAAATCGAAATTAAGCTTTGCTCCATATCAAGGACACATTGGGGCCCAAAAATGTGTTACAAAGGAGACACCCTTCTCATGATTGGATAAGGAGGAAAATGGATTCAAACCATGCCATAACTAAAAAGGCCATTTCTCTCATTTTCCATGGGGGAAGATTTTAATTTATGCATTTCCTTCTTTCCACGGCTTATGCCAATGGTGTGGTACCACTGAAAATGGAATGCCATTGAAATTAAAAATTTCCCTAAATAACTACCCGTGTGACAGAAATGAAGAAGAGCTACAAGAAGGAGGCCGATACATTGTTACAACCGTAAGATCAAGAGCCTTGATTTAACAAATCAAAACTTCTACTTCTTCATTCGACATTTGTACATGACTAAGAAGTAAGTCTTTCCTGACATATAGACATACGCCCCCATGTGGGAAAATGCACTCAAAAGCCCAGTTCATATGCCCTGTGACAACTTGTTCACTCGTTGGTTTATGAACTCAACTCCCTGTTATGACATAAAATTTCTGCCGCAGAGTTCATAAACCAACGAGTGAGTACATAATAACGAGAAAAAAATAATAATTTTCTTTTTCATGAGTTGAACAAGCCATGAAGCATGAGAAAGAGTCAAATCTTACTGAAAAAGTTGGGAAAACCAGAGGCCATTTTTGCAAAATTTAAAATTGTCGTTCTTGTAGCTAACAAAGTATTTTGACAAAATGATATAAAATACACTTTGTTCAAGAAAAGATGAAAAACGAAAAGAAATAGCGTACAAAAGGCAGGAAACTTCTCAATTTAAAACAATCTCAATTTAGAAGAGACACACGGTAAATATCTTTTATGAATGACTTTTCACATTAAACATTATTATCTTTCAACATAAATGACAACCTGAAGTGCTATAGAATAAATTGCTTCCTTGTTATTTAGCACCTCATTTGAAAAAAAACAACGACACCACAATCTGGTGATTATGAGGGCATGTATACAATATTTGGTTATCCGAGTCAATCTTCTATTTTTTACTTAGTACTTAACAAATTGTTCCGTCTAAAGCATTCCAGGCACAAAGTTAGTCCTCTAACTGAGTGTAATGGATTAGTCTGGTCCAGGTTTGTAACACTTTTTTTTCTTTTCCGCTGGGGGCAACTTCCTTGCCTCCATAGTAGTAAAATGAGCGAGTTCTTTCATTCAAACATGTCTACGAAGGCTTGTAGATGGCTTATCACACAAATGAGCACAATTTTTAACGTCCAAGAGACAGATATATGCCAAAATCTTCAAATTATTTCTGTGCATAACAATTAGTTTTGCGTTCTAAGTTTTGGAGAGACTGGATGAGCATTTATCATGGTAGTTTTAGCGCTACTTCTTGCGTTAAACGCTCAGTTTGAGTCAGCATGGTCAAGTAACTAACTGTCTTGTGAAAGAAGATGAGCATAGGATTATATTTAATTGCGCCAAGGGGTAGTCAGCACCTAAAAAACTGGAAATACTAAAAACAGATGGCGTCCTAGTGCCGATTTAGGTAACAGTCCATCTCTCTAAAGAAGCATAGATCAAGAATTGATTGCAAGTCAATAAAAAGATATGTGTGGTTGGTTTTGTGATTTATTAGATATTTAGATAAAATATGTTCAATATGATTACATTTATTATCTCTATTTTATATATCTGGGAGAAATATTGATGCAATTTTTAAGTTGTTTGCAAAAAACCTGAAAAACATGTATTGGGCAAATTCATAATTAAAGTCATAAGAAATTCGGTGAATTCAAATGAGATTTCAAAAACTTCCATAAAAAATAACATTTTAGGAGTTTAAATCACTCTTAGCAAAAAAAATTCTTGAACATGCACATATCCCAAAGATTATATGTTTCCACTTACTGCCATTTGTGTAGCATATTTTAGCAACCCTGATTGAGGTTGCCGGCGACTTGGATTTGTTTATGTACGTCGGCTCCGTCGGCTCCTATTGGCAACCGCAAAACGGATGTTTACAAAAATCCGCTCGTCAGCTGTCCTCATTCGAGGCTTGTCAACAAATCTCAAAAACTGTTCCTTGCGTACTCGAGAATTGTCTCTTAGTACTAAACTGGCTTGTATCAATCCAAAACAAGTAACAAATGTTGATGATGACAGAGTAACAGGCCTACAAATGAAATGAACAATAAATAGTCAGGATAGAGAAATCCCTATAGCTTTTCATTAAAATGATGTGGTGCCTAAAAATTATGTTAATAACTTACAGAGCAAAAATACAAACATAGGTATGGTTGCAACGTTCAATAAATGAGGGGAAGGAGATTTTTTTGGTGCATTTTAAGTTTATCAAAACATCATTCTTTTTTCCAACATATCATGGTGCTTATACAATTAGAAACTTAAACTTAATACTAAAATCACAATGTCGTAAAATACAATTTCATCATATTCAATTTGTTCTAGTTTATCCAAGGAAATTGTCAATGATGTGATGGTGATGGAATATTTCATCAAAGGAATTGTAGTTAACACGATTTTCATGTTATGGTGAGTGTATAGTAAGTCTCTTTTGAAGGTCAATTAAATGGATATGCTCCTTTCTTTAAATGAAGTTCACATTATCATGTAATGCTGTTTGTCCCTATCCAATTGTTTCCGAACCAAATGTTATCCCATTATGGCAATATTCACCTGGTTTTTCATTTTATTGATTTATATTTTCAGACAAAAGATTGCTCCCAAGTGCAATTATTATTCAGAACTTGTCCTTTTGTTTAAATTGATTTAAGAAGGTATCATTGCACAATTGTTAGTCTCTCAAATGTAAAAAAATCATATGTTGCCAAAAAGGAATGTGAAACACTTGAAAGGTCATCCCGGGTCATCCTTTCATATTGGCTGGGCGTGTTCAAATCGTAATTAGCCCATAAATGGCATATTTCAATTCTATTTCATAAAGAAAAAAGCTAACTTTCTTATCTAGAAAGCACTATCACATTGCACAATGGGTTTACCAAATTGCGAGCCAAAGAAAGTATATTGAAGCCAACAAATTATTTCTAAACTAACGACGACACAGAAACGGGACATGAAAGTGTACGCAAGTTTTATTTTGTTCATATGTCTAGTGCCTTTTCCATTCAAATTTTGTGAAAACTATGTTGTGGCACAGCAATGTTCTTTACTATTGTTCATAATTCTTTCTTTCTTCTCTCTGCTTTTGTTCCTAACCCACTTTATGATCAATCCTGTTTTCACATCCCGTCATTATCAATCATGTCTTTGCATTATTGAACTCAGCCACAGGCAAAAATGGCACATTACAAATCTCAAGTATCAAATATGTTAAGAAAACAATTCCAAAATATAGCTGTATATCCTGTATGGCTTTATATTTTATGAGCTAGCAAATAACTTTTGATGTATTTTATTATGTGCTGCCTGCTCTTAGGAGCCTTCATCAGATCTCTGTTCATTAATACCATTTAAGAAAATGTATAAATTTTGATTCTCTTTTGATTCACATGGCCATTCAAGACATTTTTCTAAGTCTCCTTGGTCCTTTTGCCCTATTTGTAAGGCTTAAATGAACACATTTTAATGAAATTCGTCAAAATTTGGCCCAACTTTTCACCACATCACACTAAATCAACGAGCAAAAGAACATGTTTTGCTCGAAAGCCTTGTTTTGAATTTTTAAGCGCTCTTACGCCGGCCCGCAAACAGTTAGGGCTACTTCAACTTGTCAATGTTTGTGGATTTTCAAGCTATTGTAGTGTATGTCGTTGATCAGGTCAAGGTCGCACTACACCAAAGTAAGATAAAAACTTGTACCACCTTTATTGAGCACCAGACATTAAGTAAGACACTTGCATACACCTGATTTTTACACGACTCGAAGAAGGGATGGGCTGGGAACAATTGAAGAATAAATCACCAAACCACTTCACTATGTAACGTTCATACACATTGTCACCATCACCAATTTTTTAATCAAATTTGTAGGTGACTTGAATTAGAAAATTAGTCATTTTGGTAATTAAGTGAAACCTAATACTCCTCTCAACACTCAAACCAAATCAATTTTTGAATCAGATTAATTAAAATTGAAATGGTAGGTTTTCAAAAATGATAAAAGTGGAGGTTTAGGGCATCCAGTTTGAGCAATTGCATGCTATTTTAAATGCATGAAACACAGAGTTGGCAGAGAGGAGACGCTGGGGCAGACAGGCCTATCATTTTGTTGGACAATTTTCAGGCCCCAGCTGACCTTTGGCTGTGACGTTTTCCAAGGAGTTGTGCCCAAACAAGTTCCTTTCGTTTGTAGGGTTGAAGTAGGGGTGGACGAGAAGCCGGTGTCGGTGCCAAGGTGTTGACACCAACTTTCTGGGCTTTCGGTGTCGGCATCAGCACCAGGTCTCTGGTGCCGACATTTTAAGGCTTAAAGAGTTTTTGAAAAACGTACTGCCCGCCCAAAAACTTGATCCCAATTTTGATTGTAAATGTGAAGGACTAAACAAAATCCAATATCGTCATTTTTGGTTCCATCATAAACATAAACGCAATGCAAGAAAATCACACACCCAGCTAAGGTATTGTAAAATGTAAGCTTATTTTCCCTCTCTCAAATTTATGTTGCACTAACATGGACTGAAATGTCTTTAGAATGCGTAGGTCTGTCAAAACTGGTGCTCCATATTACAGTCCAGAAGGGCACATTTTGTTTGACTGAATTAGAAGGAACACGCTATCTGTGTCAGTGTCGACACCACGACGTTGATTGGCAACTTCAACAGAGGTACCGGTGTCGGCGTGGGTGTCAACCTTGCGGTGTCGGTGTCAGAGTCAAGGGCAAAATTGCCGCTGTCACCCATCCCTAGGTTGAAGTCAGGGTCACTTGTTGTTTGTTTGGGCACAACTTATGTAATAATCTTCGGAAATATCAAGTTTTCACCTGCAACCTTGGCTCTTCAACAGCTGTAACTCATCCAACGAAAATTTCCGTATATCCGCCCTGTGGCATGAACAGAATGAACCCTTAATCAGGTTGACTGAATCTTCAAGCAAAGAGTTGTGCAGAAATTGTGTAATCAAATTGTGTGATTTTTCATGCTTTAATTTATTTCAATTTATCTTTTGAACAACAAAAACTTTGAAGGTGATCAGATCTGGTAATGAACATCTATCTAAAATTTGCTTTTAGGAGGGAATTTTCCCGTGAACCTTTTGGTAACCCGGAAGTAGAAATGTAAACTTGGCGCCATGTCGGGAAACATATCTTAGTAAACATATGATTTGAGTGTAACATTTTCCTCTCTAGAGCTCTACGGTTGACTTGAGAACGCGTAGATCAATAAGACCTGAGATGTATCAGGAGTGACGGTCGCAAAGGTTGACACAATCCTTTAGACACAATGAGCTTTGCCCACGTGCTTGCCATGACGCTCGTTCCTTCGGCGGCTTTTACTAATAGTGATGGGACGAGACTGTATTTCCAATACATGAGCCCAACTGATACCGGTCTCAATTTACACATCTCAGAAGCTGGCATCAAGTCGGTATCAAGTCTTACAAACGAAACGACAGCTACAAAAGGTGCCCGCCACTGATTAACCCTCTTCGTGTTTAACAATTTTGCTAAAAAGTGTAATCAAAATCTAACTCTCTTTTGAAGTGTTTCTAATATGCATGGAGACCATGATCTTTATTGACGCCGTATCAAATAGATTTATAACTGAAATGGTCCATTTCAATATGATTCCTTTGATATTCAAATCTTAGCTGCAAGTCACACTTCTTTGCCAGGTTGACTAGAATGTGTTAATAATGTTGTGGTTTGCCACCGAATCAATGCTGATAGGCTTTAGTAAATTAAAATTATGAATAAACATTGTGCACCAATAAGTGAAATAAAAAAATCTTGCTTTACAACGTATTTTTGTATCTTAGTTTCAACGGGTTAAGCTGGCAATTTGGAGGATGTAACATCAGTTTTTGTAATAATGAATAATATTTCACGTCACACTTTCAGTGGTCTTTCAGGCATTTTTCTTCAAAACTCTAAAGCCAACATGTTATGCCAAGTTGTGGAATCGACGAGATGTTCCTTGCTTTGAAATTCATAGTTTAAATTTAAAACAACAGAAAAATTAAATCTAGATACATCGTGTCTTTAAATTAAAAAAAAGAAGCCAGAGTGGCCGCGCGTACTATTGCGTTCTCATAAGAGCCGAGCGTAAGTGCTTCCCCATACGGTCGAGGTTCGAATCCTGTTGGAGATTGGATTGAAGCTGTCGGGAGAAATCCTTACTTACAGGGAATCGCATTCCTTGTAACGGTAGTTGAAAATCCGCAACAACAACAACAAAAAAAAACAATCAAACACCGTAGAAAAAAGCAAAACCCAATTTGAGCAAATTTGGCAACACTTCGCATGTCTCACTTGGTCTCAAGTCGGAATCAAGACCAGCGAGACTTTCATTGAATTGGTCTGGTCTCATATTGTATGAGACATTGCTGGTCTCGGCTAGTGATGTGACTTGGGCAAGTAATGAGTCATCACAAACACCCAAGAACAAGTTGTTGACAAGCATTACTTGGGCAATACACCCAATACACTTCCCAAGCTCAAGGAACATTGGAAGATGCAGTTGCCGGCAGTTGCTCTTAGAAGAGTTAAGATGCTTGCAGTGTGACTTAGAAGAAAAGAATGCCAAGTTGCATTTTCAATGATCTTTTGACCTTGATAATTCAGCAATAAACAGTGGAAGTGAAACAAAAAATATTTTGATTTGGATAGCATTTGCAAAACCATGTTTTTTCTTTAGTTTCCGTTCTAAGCCACACATGAATACACTTTTCAGGTCAATCAAGAATGACATTTAACAGTCACACTTGGAAACAAGCTCGGTCACTCAGAGTTGCTAGAAAAAAATATAAGATGCCAAATCTTTTTTTTTTTTGAAATATTCTCAAAAGCTTTTGCATTTCTCGATGCAAAAGCTTTGAATTGTGTATTTTCATCTAAAAATCCATCCTAACAAGGGCCTGGGCCCTATTTCGCTGAAACTTTCTGGTTAATTGAAATTCTGATGCCGAAGGTTTAGTCTTCATTCCTAGCAAATTTGGCAAACCTGTAAGGTGGGAAAAATACTTGTACAGGCACCCAAGTAGACCCAAGTTTCGGCAAGTCCAAGGTACTGTACCGGACCGCTTGCCCAAGCTCTTGTTTGCCTCCCATCACTAGTCTCGGCCCCATCAGTATTTACTAGTGATGTGACTTGGGCATCACAGACACCCCAAGCACAAGTTGTTGACAAGCATTACTTGGGCTCTTACTTATAAATCTACCACTTCGTGTACGAGGTTGCTTGAGTGAAAAGGACAACATTGCGCACAAAATTCTTGCTTTCCATGAATTCCAATTTTCCTTCAGTTTTAAAACTTAACTTCTTGAATGATTTTGCATGTTGAAGTGAGATGAACAATGTCAAGAGGGTTAACAGCATTTGCAAGTGAATCGAGAATTTAAGAAAAAATACTCATACTACAAATAAATATCAGGCAAGAATAGAGTGAACTTAAGTATTCTAATGATTGTTAAGATAATGCATAATCAAGAAACATGAATTGGTGTATTTTGAAGTGCCGAGGGCAACTAACCATACAGTTGGATCTCGATTTAAGGGATTATTTCCTTGGTGGTGGATTTGTCATTACATAAATGGTCACCAAATTAAAATGACTTGAATCAAAGGATTTTTGTTTGAATATTTATGGTATCACTAAATGTTTTCATGAGGATAAACCTGATGAGAGTGAGCAGGAGATGAACCAAGAGATCAAGATTACCAACAAGGAGGCCGTGGCAAAGGTTTGGAAGCAATGACATATTGCATGGATCTCACAAGACCTGGATGCTTTGCCCATTGCCAAAAGCAGCTTTTTGAAGTCTGAGCCAATTTCAACAAGGTCTATTCTTTTTTTATTATCTATTACTTTATATAAATTCATATGCTTTAATTTCAACTTGATCAACTGAAATATATGGCAATGAGAGTAATTTGAAGCCTAGAGCAATGGGCGCTCTTCCAACCAAACAAATGTATCTACATTCATTCTTTTGGACTATTGTAGGGTCAATTTGTCTTTTGCTTCTGTGCATAAGTACTGCGACTGTTACAAATTCTAGAACGTTGTTTCCAGCAAGCGGATGAATGAATGATTCAGCCAATGACATCCTGAAGTGCTGTCTTATCAATCTTATAAAAACGAAACCATATACTTGAATGGAATTAAGTTTATGAAAAAAATTTGATCACTTGAGGAGATGCTCCCATGTCTTAAGTTTTCCTTGGTATAATGTATTTATAGAATCGTAATTCATAGACATGTGAAGAAAAATAAAACAGAACAGAAAGAAGAAAGAACAAATAGGCATTGGAGGCTTGATTTTTTCATTTTTTGGAGAACAGTATGAAATTTTCCTTAAGAGTACATGAAAAGGGATCAAAAAAGGGCCCTCCACATATGCTCCAAATCCAAATTTTGATGGGAAGTAAGTGGTTTGAAATTTGAAACTCAATTGAAATGGACAAGATTAATAGGATTTCATAACTGTGACACACGAGTTTGCTTCATGATAGAGTATGAAAATAAATATGAAGCTGTGCAAGTATTTGATTCAGTTCAGTTTTCCTTCCTTTTTCAAAGTGTAATCTTGGATGATTTAATTTACGTTGACAGTAGTTTATTCATATACCTGCTTCAGCATGTTACAATGCATGCCTGTGTTTGATTTTCAATACTCTAATATTGAGACAAATCCTTCTTTGTAATTTTGGATGACATATTCATGAAATAACTTGATTGGTGTTATTTGAGACACAGTAAAGTTGGGAAAGGAAATCTCTTTTTTCGTGTGCTTACAAAGAAAATTTCCTATTGTCCTCAAAAAAATGAATACAATTTAAATCTCCAAATTTGCTCGTTTTTCTTTTTGTTCTGTTCATTTGTTTACAAGTCGGTGCATTACAATGCATCCATCATGCTTTACCTTAACACTCAGCTAACAATAGTAACCCTCTTGGTATTGTGTTTCTCATTTCCACATGCAAAATCATTCAAGAAGTTAAGTTTTAATACTCAAGGAAACTTGGAATTAGTGGAAAGCAAGAATTTTGTGCGCAATGTTGTCCTTTTCACTCAAGCAACCTCGTACACGAAGTGGTAGTTTTATAATTAAGATACTTGGGCAATACACCAATACACTTCCCAAGCTCAAGGAACATTGGAAGATGCAGTTGCCGGCAGTTACTCTTAGAAGATTTCAGATGCTTGCAGTGTGACTTAGAAGAAAAGAATGTAAAGTTGCATTTTCAATGATCTTTTGACCTTAATAATTTAACAATAAACAGTGGAAGTGAAACAAAAAATATTTTGATTTGGATAGCATTTGCAAAACCATGTTTTTTCTTTAGTTTCCGTTCTAAGCCACACATGAATACACTTTTCGGGCCAATCAAGAATGAGATTTAACAGTCACACTTGGGAACAAGCTCGGTCACTCAGAGTTGCTAGAAAAAAATATAAGATGCCAACTCTTTTTTTTTTTTTGAAATATTCTCAAAAGCTTTTGCATTTCTCGATACAAAAGCTTTGAATTGTGTATTTTCATCTAAAAATCCATCGTAACAAGGGCATGGGCCCTATTTCGCTGAAACTTTCTGGTTAATTGAAATTCTGATGCCGAAGGTTTAGTCTTCATTCCTAGCAAATTTGGCAAACCTGTAAGGTGGGAAAAATACTTGTACAGGCACCCAAGTAGACCCAGGTTTCGGCAAGTCCAAGGTATTGTACCGGACCGCTTGCCCAAGCTCCTGTTTGCCTCCCATCACTAGTATTTACTAAGCCAAGGAGATCTTCAGACTCTGGAGACTCAGTCACGCTGGGAAACGACAGTTGAGAGACAGCGGGAGCGCAGTCTCCTTAATTAGAAATTAGGTGATTTGTGTTGGTCAAGATACGGAGACCCACCTCCAGATCTGCAGATCTCCATGCACAAGGTTCCAAGTGACCCGTTCAGTGAATTTCAAGATATCTTTTGACCACGCTAAAGACATCACGGAACCAGAGGCTCGCTATTTCAGGAGCCCAACAAGCCCTTCAAATTCAAAAGGAGGGGGCTTAGTATGAGGCATTTCTTGAGGATGAATGCTTAAAGTGCCTTGAGGATATCATGTTCAAGCAACACATCCTTGACTTGCCAGAAGGCATCTCAGTTGTCAAAAAGCCAAACTGTCTCCTTTTTCTAAACATTGAGGAAAGAGGAAGTGGCCAGATCAATATATTGTTACATCTAACAAATATTTCAAGATGGTACCTTTAAAATGCAAGTCCAAAGCGTGATTTTCTCCCAATGCTCTGTTGCAAGTGTGATAACCCGAGATTGCATCGAATACTGATGGGAAATATCAAATATTGTGGTAGCCTTGAAGAGCTATGGAGAATACTTAAATGAAGAAAAACCAGCCTTAACCAAATAGTCCAAGACTTTTAATACGGTGGAACACAAACACGTGGAATTTTACATAAACAATACAGATAAACCGTGGAAAGACACATTGAAGTTCCTGAAATTGATAAATAAGGGGTGGAAGGTGGTGAACACTAAAAGTGCCGTCCTTCACACACAAAAACGTGACCCATCCCGTGCCCCAATTTATTCAGTTTAGGATGATAACTTGAAATTTCTTTGGAAATTTTCTTTTTGGATCTCTGATTGGAATTAGAAATTAGAAGGCTAGGGAAAAGAGCGACAAGGTCTCATATCTCCCACCATGCTTGCCATGACTTTGTCTTGCACCCAGTCTACCTCCAGGGTGGAGTACTCCTTGACTAAGCCAACTAGAGGTCACCTACTTTGATGACAAACATCGTGGGTGACGCAAAAGATGATTGTATTAGCTGTACTTTGGCACCAAAACTTAAACTGAAGCTTTAAAACTCTCTGACTCATGGGCAGATAAAGAAAACGTACACTTAAGTTGACTCAGAGTTTAATACTCTGTATGTGTCGAAAACCAATAATATATTGAAATATATTAATAAAATATATTAATAAATTAATATTAATAAATAAATTTATTAATAAATTGAAGAAATCCTCCAATTGAGAGTGCAAGGATGTCACAGTTCGAGCTACACAGAAGTTAAATGTTATCAAATTTGCTCGTCCCTACGTCATTCATCCAAAAATTGGAACTGTATAACTTGTGAAAAGTCATCATTAACTCCAATAAAAGCCTGATCAACTCAAAAGCGTAACTCGAAGCCCCATTAACTCAAATAAAAATTGTAAAAGAACGCATTTCTGGTGGATGGTACATATAAAACTTCCTTTATTTTGTCTCCTGTTATGCCTGCCTTTTGTCATTACGGTTCGACACCTGTGGTTAAGAATTAATTACGAATACTGTTGACTTGTGGTTGTTATTTTCATTTGGATAACAATAAACTTTCTTCATTAGTTGACATCTAATTATTTCCCTCTTTAAATGCAACCTAGAATGACTTGGGACTAAATACTACAAGGTGACTATACCTAGCCATACCAACAGGTGTTGCTGAACATACGACTCCCTTGAAATAAGCTTCCCATAGCACACACCATTCCCAATTGTCCCTTATTTAGCATTCCCAGTTTTCAGTTGTGTCCAGTTAAACCCAGGTTCCCATCAGGGTTGGTCGGGGGGATTATCCCCTCCGAAAAGAGTCCCGTTTATCCCCCTTGGGATAAACAGGATTTTCCTACTTTTCAAGCTTTTTCTTAATTTTAAAGCATTTTTTCTTACTCTTCAAGCATTTTTCCTAACTCACAAGCATTTTTTCCTACGTTTGAACCATTTCTTCCTTATTTCTATAATCATTCTCAAATTTCTCTAACACTTTATTTCCCACAAAATATCACTTTTTTTCATTTAAGTCCCACACAAAAATTATTTCCTCTAGTACAATGAAAACTCCTAGGTTTTTAGCTTTTATTTGTTCGTGTTTCCGAAATTAAAACGCAGCTTCGTAGCTGCAATCTGATAAAGGCTGTCCGCTCAGTAGGAATAGTGCAGGTTTAGTTGGTGGACTATTTCAACCATAAAGCGTCCCGTTTATCGGGATTAACGGGATTTCCTCCAGGGAATACTGGGGATAAAGGGAATTTCCCCCCTTTTACAAACATGTTTCCCTAATTTCTAGAAATAAGTTCATTTTTGTGTCTTGGTATTACATTTACTGAGCATGAAGTTTTCTGACATAAATAATCTTCAACTTTGGAAGATTTCTTCAATTTCATCACGTCTCATCAAGTACCGTTAATTGTAGGCTTTTTGTAACATATTATTTTAGTTCGATAATATATAACAATTATTTCTGTTAAATATTGTAAATGTATTTTATTAATATTTATATCAAACCTTTAGTTTGATCGGCCATTTTCAGGGATGCCAAAAATTATTCAAACATGTCAAAATCGGAACAAAATTGGCTTTATTTCATTTATCCACCGGTTCATCCGTTTATCCTCCCATTTATTCCGTTTATCCCCCCATTTATCCCGTTTATCCCCCATTTATCCCGTTTATCCCCCAATTTATCCCGTTTATCCCCCATTTATCCCGTTTATCCCCCATTTATCCCGTTTATCCCCGGGTACAGGGGATAAATCGAAAAAGTTGATCCTCCGACCAACCCTGGGTATTGTTCCACAGCTGTGGGTCTCGACCTGGTACCAACTCAATAATTTTCATTTGATTCTGTTTCGTCTTGGATTGACAAGGGGTTGACTTTCTTTTGCATCTCTGTCAAAGATTAGTTTGATCTCTCGCAGTCAACTCTTTTTTTGTTCTCCACATGCAAGAGAAACTGATCTGTTTGTGCTTGTTTGCACCACTTCTTCCGATGATTTGGATTGGACAAGAGTTTTGGTAAAACGATGGTTGATTCAGAAGGGAAAGACAGTTCGTTTCTTGGTGATCCATTTGCAAAAGCTTTGGCACAGCCAACCCGGCTCACTTTGGATTCAATTTCATGGCCGAAACGTGTGGATTTTCGAAAAACAACACACCATATTGATTTGTCCCTTTTTAACCGCGAACAACCACAATTTTGCATTGGATCTACACAAAACGGAAATTTTCTGAGTCTTACAACTCTTCAAACCCCAAACAAATGGCAATTAATATTCTTAAACCAAGTGCAACGAGAGGGTTCTCATTTCGTTCAACGAGTTGAAGAATGTCAACAAATGCAGGGTGGCTTCCACAGACGACTGTGGCCCTACTTGCAACAATTCTACTTCTTGATGCGACCATTTTAAAATCTCAATAATTGAAAGTCATCCTCTGATGAGATATTTCGTACTTGAGTAATGTCTGAAGTGCTCCATATCAATTTGGACAGAGTCGTAATATAAACGGATGAACAATTCATCAAAAAGGTTGGTCACACTCAAGATCATGTTGAGCAAGGATGATATTCAAACTGACGATTTAGGGCGGGAATGTTCAAAAACAGCCGGTTTTATTAAAATATGAATATTTTTCGTATTTCAGCGAGTACCTAATGAAAAAGTGGCATATATGAAGCCCTTGAGAGGCCAGGTAGCCAAATTGATGGTTGATTCTCTTTGAGAGCATGTTTCATACTTCTCTCTATGACATTTTCACACCGTGTAATTGGAGCTAGCGCTAGCACAGACCATATAATGGCGTGGAGACTGGCCAATGAAATCTATGAATACCTGACCGACACGGACAGTCGGTGACGTCATCCAACATGCGGGAAGCCAAAGTTCATGATTGAAGGAAACCTTCCCTTTTCAGAAACACGTCTAAACTCTAAGCCTCTTTTCGACACACATTTTTTTCATCTCTAATTACGTCTAAACTAGTTGGCTTATTTGATAGTGCGGTTTGGTTAGTAAAAATCCTCAAGCCTGCTGCAAATGTGTCTAAGGTATTTACCTGACAAAAAAAGTGAAATTTAATTGGTGTGGAGTTTAAACAAGGGCCAATGAATGTCCCATGATCGGGTGATTGACAACAAAATCTTAGTGATGTGGAATCTGGGCTTGCGCAAGTTTTTTACGGGAGGTTGCAAGGTAGGGTTACCGCTTGGAGAATGTGTGCTTTACTCTTGTATATGTGCAAACACGAATGTGAGTTTGCAACCTTGCTCAGAAGTCACTAAAGTCAGGGATGCCTTGCCTTTTGGTGATCCTTTAAGAAAAACGGGTTTACGACAGGGATGGCAAATTTTGGCTTTTACTGAATTCCTGTAGAAAATGGCGGAAATTAGCAGAAAATGGCAGAGAGTGGCAGAAAATGTAAGAAAATGGCCGCTAATGTACAAAATTACGCATTGACTAATTACGCATTTGCCACTTGGTGGCAGAAAATGGCAGATAGTGGCAGATGGTGGCAGAAAATGTAAGAAAATGGCCGCTAATGTACAAAATTACGCATTGACTGATGTTCAACTACATATCTGCGTTTTTAGAATGACATTTAAAGAGTCAAATTTAACTAAAGTTTATATAAATACTTAAAGAACACGGTGGTTACCAATGCACTAAAAAAGTGTTTGCTCAAATGCCAAGACTTCTAATGGCGTTTTATGATATCAGAGTGTCATAAGTAGGGACGGGCAAATAGTGTAAAAATATTTTTGGTAACATAAACCCATTTTTCTGCACTTTTGCACTTTTCACCTTTATTTGCACTTTTTATTTACGTTTTTGGCCAAAATTGACAAATTGTTTAAAAAATTTGTGCCTTTTGAAAGATCAAATTTTGAAGTAGTCGAAAAAGCTTGCATATGCAATCAACCATTCTTAGCACCTTGAAGAAATATGTGCATTTCAGATGCACTCCTCACTTTATTCACCACCTTGGCTTTAACTATAACATCCTGTTTACTAAACCAGGGATAACCTATATAATAGTATTAATACTGGATACGAACTCGCGGAATTTCTCCGGCACGCAACCTCCGGTATGAGGCCGAGATTCGTAAACAAGAAGTACAAACAGCCATGTTGGGAGCGGAAAATCAAACGGAAATCGACCAAAATTCCAAAAGATAGTGCGCCAATCGGTGCTCCTGTATTTCAAGCGGGTCCAGCCAAGTCCTAGCCTTGGTAAAGGTCAACCCCACGCCCCAAAATCAGTCCGATGTTGGTGTTTTGAAGACAACAAGTTCAGCCATGAATGAGTGAATGAAAGAGTGAATAAATGATCACATCATGGAGGGCTAATTCATTGGTCACAAGTGCGAATGAACCTGCAAGGTGTCTTTTCTTCAAGATGACGATCAAGTGATTATATGAAATTTGATGACCAGGTTACCTGCTACATTCATTAGAAGTGATAGCCTCATCTGAAGCAAATAGAAAGAAAATGGACCTGAATTCGAACGCAAATTCCTCGTGAAAAAGGATAAAGAACCACCTTTCGCCCGTACAAAAACGGAGAGTTTCTTTACGCACATCCAATACACAACTTGAATAACAAAGAATATTTTACGATTCCATGAATTATCAACAACAAAATAACGTTTTTTTCCGAGCTCATATATCATCTGACTTGAACGTCTTATTAGTATCTTTGAACTTACAATTGAACCCATCCATCAATATTTAAGGTATTATCCTGAACTGAATTGACACATGCCAAACTTTGCATGAAATCAAGGTTTTTATAAGTTGTGTCACCTTGGCATAATTTAATGTTCTATAAATGATGGCCATTTTTGAATTTCTTTTATTGTATAGTTGTGTTTTTTAGTTCAGGATAATAAGGACAGGTAAGATATTCTTAAGTTGTTCAAGTTGTGTGATGGACGAGTGCGATAAAACTCCCCGTTTTGATCCGGGTGAGAGTATGTGGGGAAAGTTGGTTCTTAATCCCTTTTCAAGAGGAATTTGCGTTCGGATTAAGGTCCATATAGAACAAAGAAAGAAGAAGTCCTCAGTGTCAAGAATTCGATCAAATGAAGAACAAATTAAGATGACTTTGAAACCTATCAGGTGGACCTACTAGTAATGGATGGGCTCAATATTTTGATCTGCCTTTCGAGTCAGTCAGCCCAAATTGGTGATCTGACAGTCTAACCCGGATTACATGGACCCTCTCAAAGTCTTTAGAATGAAATGCTCCCATCAAGATTGAATTGTGTGGATTTTTCATTCAATTTGATTGTTAATTCGTGGACAAGGGGATCTAAGAAGACCAATCAAACCTTATCAAGCCTGTAGAGCCTATCCCTGCAATGATAAGACATGATCCTCTGGTTCGGAAGGACCCTTAGCCCCAGTCCTGCGTAGTCCTGACCTTCTTGAGCCCCAAGACTTGAAAAAATTTCAATCAAATCCACAATCAAGGATTTAATCCCCACGTTTTTCACTCATTTTGTCTCAAGGACTTTGTGATTGCCTTTGTTCCTATTCCAATCCGGATCAGACGGTTGATCTGATCCAGAACCCTCAAAAGTGCCCTTCAATAGTTATAGCCAACAACATCTCCGACTTGGACTCCATCTTGTTTCAAAATGAGACCATTCTTGTTCTTTCATTTTCCTATGGAAATGGTTCCTGCGTTGTGGAGGTGTTGAAGAGGAGTAACACTCCAGATACCACCACAGATACTTCTGTTGAGCATTGTTTCACTGAAGTTGGACTAATGGGTGAAGCAAGATTCCATCTACGTATTTTCCTCATTCTTATGAGGACTAAAATCCTTTGGAGAGTTGAATGTCAAAAGTTCATGTGACGAGTAAAAAGAGTGCTGGGACTTCTAAAATCAAGGTGAAGAACATCCAGTCCACAAATATTAACACAAAAAGTTCTACTGAATTCTTTCAAGACACATGTTCAACAGTTTTAGCCGTTAATAAGGAATAAATGACGTTGTGTCAAAATATAGCCTCGGCCTCATACCATTTTTTCAAAAATCGGAGTTCTTGTCCACCCCTTTCAGGGGTTCCTGACTAAACTAAAGATTAGACAAAAGAATCTCATTGCATGCAACCAACAAATAGCAAACCTAAAGAAACCCATATTATGGTAATAAAAGGATCTCCAAACAATATGGATTGCAGAATTAGGTTTGCTGCCTTCAAAGATCGCTATTTCTAAAAAAGGCCGTTTTAACTTAAAATCATCAAGCTAAGGATACATCAATGTAGCAGTACACATTGTTTAATTGACTTGAAGATATTACTTTTAAGTTCCAAAAATAATTGAGAACAGTTTTGGTGTGATGAGACAATGAATGCCACATTTGAAATTGAGTTCTGATAATTAGGCCATGGGCCAAATATTGAAGTTATGTCACTAAAAACATGCTTAAAACACATTTATGACTATTTTCTTTGATGCAATTGTTAGGCACACATGGTTATTTTTCTGTTCAATTTTCAATGTCGATTTTTGAACAACTTGAAGGACGAAAACGGAGTGATGTAAAGCCATATTAAACAATTGCTAAATATATTTCGACAATATTTGAGGCACATACATCCACGAGACCACCTTAGGAATGAAAAAATCAGAAGATTGTTGACTTGAGTATTTTTAATGACTTTACATCCTTTTTGCTAGTGACCTAATTAATAGAACTCTATTACTATTACTTGTGCAGCATTGTCTCTTCACCTCAAACTGGTCTCAAATGTCTTTAGAACTTGTAAATGACTTCTCCCGCTCAATTAGGAGCCGTGGGTACTCCATGAATGACGTTTTAATTCCAAATGCAAGGTATTTGCTCTTTTTTGACATTTATTTGCTCTTTTTTCGACATTTATTTGCTCTTTTTTCGACATTTATTTGCACTTTCAACATTTATTTGCACTTTCAACATTTTTCTGCACTTTGTTTTGCACTTTTGGGCACATTTTTTTGCAACTTTTGGTAACTAAAAGGGTAAGATTATTTGCACTTTCTGCCCGTCCCTAGTCATAAGAAACATATTTTGTCAAGGTGTACATTTTTTATCCGCTCAAATAACTATATTAAATCACTTAAAACTATGAATTGAACCAAAAGTACATGAATACGTATGGTGCAGATAAGAAGCTATCACTACTTTAAACCTTCAAATTTTATCAAATTTTACCACGGAATGCTCTCTTTATGTGTTAAAGTAATTGCCAAGAAATATAAAACACATTTTCAACATTACGAAACTAAGGGAAAATTTTTCATTTCTCTATTATTTTCTGTATAGATTACAATGATAACATTTATTATAACTTAAAACTAACTTAAATTTCACATTTTTGAATTCTTTTTTTTTTTGTAAATATTTCAACATTGTAAATATTTCAACATTTACATGATATGTATACAATATGTATTACATGATATTAATATTTATGGAAGATCTGTGTTAATTTGTAAAAATATGTATTAGTAAAACGAATATTTTCGTGTTAAAAATTGCAAAATCTGAAACAAAAATTATTGGTAAAAATTTTACAAAATCTAAAAATTATTATTGACTATAATTGTTAATAAAAGAACAAAATATCCAAAAATACACATTTTAAGTTAGTTTTGAAAGATATTATATACTTATTTTACGTTAAAGACAAAATTTGGAATACACAGAAAATGTTTATTTATCTTTGTGATGCCGAAAAGGTATATATTATACCTTGACAATTACTTTAACACACCACTGGAGCATTTCGGTTGATTTTGGTGAAATTTAAAAGTTAAAATTAATGATAGTTAAAAATCTGTTAAATAGATATTAATACAATTCTACAGCAATGGGACATGCATAAGGTTGCTTCAAGTGAGCGTTTTAAATCATTCCGCGGGCGGCAAAACAGGGCCGTTGGCTGCGCTGGGCTGCTCAGCCCATTTTGGTGAATCCAAGTTTTTTCCATTTTAACGCGCATTTGATGATTCTAGGTCCTTGGAAACGATCTAAATTTTAGGTTTTGATCCCTCCGCTTACACCTGGTTGAAAATATGCTCAATTTGTTTGCTAGAAAATGAGACAGAAAAAATTAGATCTTAACAGAAAGAAGCATTAAAAAATATTGCATTTCTCTGTATGCCAAATATTTTGAAGTATTGAAATGATTCTTTGGAACCCACTGAACAAATCGGCATCTTTAAATTAGTGTTTGGATCAATGTTAAGTCCTATTTTTGCAATAGCACAAGGCTTGCTTACATGCTTTTAAATCAATCACCCTAAAAATAATTTTGCATATTATTGACCCAATTCCAGCCAAGGCATCTTTAAGTGAAATACCGATCGTTTCCAGGGATCTAGAATCATCAAATGCACGTTAAAATGGGAAAAACTTGGATTCGCCAAAATGGGCTAAGCAACTCAGCACAGCCAACGGCCTTGTTTTGCCGCCCGCGGAATGATTTAAAACGCTCACTTGAAGCAACCTTATGCATGTCTAATTCATAACTAAGGACCCTTTGAATATCTATTAACAAGGTCTTGGAATAATTGTTCGTTTTGGTGGTTTTAAGTGATTTGATACAGTTATCTGAGCTAATGAAAAATGTACACCTTCACAAAATATTTTCTTTATGATACCCTGATATCGGAATAAACCATTAGAAGTCTTGGCATTTGAGCTGATGCTCAAATAACTAGAAAAAGTAGGAATTGCTAAAAAATGGAATTTTTATATCACACATATAAATAATGTCTGATATTTTCGCGCTTGATTGTAATCCAAGGGTGAATACTTGACAAAATCTTTCAAATTTACCCAATTAGGATGATTTGTTTGTAATGACTTATTTGTAACTTTTTGGTGCTTTTTTACAAAACCTGTCATTTAATTCTCTTGAAAAATAAATATTTGATCTGCAAATACTATTATTTATTTGATAAAATACAATTAATAATGTTTTATTGCGATCTTTGATCATGTCAACGCGTATAAAAATAGGAATATATGTACATAAAATGTGGGTAAAACCATACATGTAGCGACAAAGACAAGTCAAATGGATGAAAATATTTAAAATAGTGAAAAATCGTGATATCATAGTGGGTTGACTAGAAACGATTCAATATGAAACGTTCGAATGCCTTGAAGAGTCACTAAAAATTTCAAAGTTGAAGGCAGGAAATTGCTTTTTAATTAGGAAACAAAAAATACCCCAAAATAATCAAAAACAAAAACACTCCAAATTGGAAATATTATGACTTAAAATAAAAAGGTGACAAAAAAAGTTCGGATTGGTGTCGGAGTAGTTCGGATCTGAGCAAATATTTCGCAAATTCAAATCCGACAGACTTAGACAAATCTGAGCGAATCCGAAAATTCGCTCTAAAATCCGAACGAATCCGAAGTCTGAAATTCTTGCGTCAATCCGAATCCAATCGTGTTCGGATCCAATGCACAGCTTTACGTAGCTAGTAGTTAACCAGTTGTCCTTTGTCACATTTTCTGACGTTTCGAGGTGTAATGGCACCTTGGGTTTTTCTTGCATAACAATCCTATCAAATAGTTTAATTTGAATAGCATTTTTATGTAACAAATTAAGTAATTTTTAGTAGCTTTGTTTCATGCATTTGCATTGTTGCCTTTTTGATATGTTCATTTGCACTTTTATGAATTCTTTACGCTACAAGTTTTCCTGTTTCTGGAAGTAACTCTTTTTTTATGCTGAAGCTCGGGACTCCCAAGGGTTTTTACCCATAATTAAGTGCCAAGGATGATCTTGTTAGTGTTGGCACCAGTTTGGGGAAATGGCAATATTTTCTTGGCAATTTGAAATGGAGAACAAATTACGAAAAATCCGATCTTTTTCAACCGCTGAGCACCAAGGCAAACGTGACTTTCATTTTTTAAACTGCTGGGAATACCAAATTTATTCACTCATTATTTATTCCTCCTGATGTATCTATAACAAGCTCATTGGACACAAGTGTCCAACGCATGATCGATTTCTGGCATAAATCAAAGACACGATGAAGAAAATAGAACACTCTAGCTCTGCTTTTCAATATGATTCGATGGTGTGCTTCACTGATTGGCTTTTTAATTGGATTACATGCTGTCCAAGGTGCGTTTTTTATCCAAGTCAATTGTGAGTGCTGCTTGGGCGCAAGATTATTTTTTTTCTCTTAAGGATGCGTCGAAACCCATGTCCGTTGTGAAATGAGCCACCAATGGAAATATCGATCTTTCCGGACGTTTCATCACATCTCTACCGCCGAGGATTGCCAAAGTAAATGTTCCCAATATGGTTCTCGAGTGAACTATTTCACCTTTGACATCTCTATTCATCGTTGCTTGTGCACTGCAAATTGTTTAATTGATCGTGGACAAAAAGCCCAAAACGACGTGACTGGTACAATTTCGGATACGGACCCCAGTGGCCTTTGTGAAGGTACCTAATCGTTTCATATTATTTAAAGGAATTGAACTTAAACGAACGTATTGCACGTCATACTTTCCCATTCAAATGGTAAAAATGTTTGCAATTTTTGCATTATCCTAAGAATTGAAAGATGAAGTTGTCTAAACCCTGATTGGTCGTCAATGCTCGGACCAACATTGAACAGACATTAACAGATTTACAGAGAGACAGATTTAGTGATAGATCGACATGAATGATAAAAAGAATGCTCCAATCTGGGCCGATATTCTGAACTCGTACTTTGTACTTGAAGTCTTACTTCAAGCACCAACTTTCTAATAAGAAGTAAGACTTCAAGTTCCAAGTACGAGTACAGAAAACGCGCTCTGGACAATGAGATTGTTACTGATTAAGAGCTCTTAAAGCTTTGCTCATTCACATTTTATCTTTTTGTGCGCTTCAGCAATGAACCTCCTTCTTTGAAATTTAAATACTAGAACTCGTTGCCATGGAGGGCAGATTTTGGTCGTTCAAAAGTTCTTGGGCTATAGTCTGATGGAATACAAGGCCGAGACCATTTATAGGCCATAAAATTTGCTTAAAACTGCTCGACATGTGCTCAAAATATGTCCAAAATCCTAAAAATTGGTCAAAAAATCCGAAAAATGCTTTTTAAAAGCAGGCCTTAGGAAGACAACATTTGTTTTCTCCATCGTTCATTTTTGGACCAAATTTTCAATCTCAAAGGCATTAAAACACCGTTCACCAAGAAGAGAGAAAATGTCATTTTTTTTTATGATTCATTCCCAAAAAATAATCTTCATAAAAAGTAAGAAATAGTTAGCATCATGTACTATAGCTACATACAATTTTATGTGCTTAAATTGCCAATCCATCAATTTTTGAAAATGTGCTTTTGAGGATTATGGTTTACGGCCAAAGATTTTTGCGTGCTTCCAAATGTCATAATTTTTTTCCCGCAATTTTTGCATTGTTTCAACATTTTACCAACAATCTTGTTGAAATAACTAACAACTTTTAATCGAAGTTTTTGGCGTTTTCGCCAACTAAAAATCTGCTACCTTCTAATAAAAAAACAATATTTTAGTTCTAGTTGAAGAAAGCTCACCTGTGGCCAAAAATTTTAGTGACCTCGTAGTGGTGGGAGTTGAAGAAAATAGAGGACCTGAGTTTTTGGACTTGTCCAACAATAAGACGTTAAATTGCACTTTGGTTCTCCCAGCTACGTCGACTTTTCCAGTTAAGGTAAGGCTTTCGGCCCACAGAGTTCCCAGAGTGGTGACACCAAAGGAGGCTGGCCCTAAAATTTCTTAGACGGCAGCAAGGGCGATTACTGTTTTACACTTAACCAAATACCGAGTGATTCATAAGAAACGGAACAGGAAACCATATCCGTAACTCAGACATGGTAGATCTCACAAAAATAAATGAAGCTAAATAAGATGCAGCACATAACAGTTCTTAAGATAGATATGTAAACAAACCAAAGCATCATCAAGAGAAAGTCAACCCATGATGTAAAAGGGATGCAATGTTCCAACAAGCTGCAATGTTCCAACAAGCTGCAACTCGTCACATCATGCAAATACCATAAGCTGCGCTCTATTTGACAATGTTATTAGTGAATAAAGGGCAGTTGTTGACCAGTGGCCCGACCACTTGGTCAACTGTTGATCACTTGTTCCATCCTTAGTTGCATTCTCCTTATTTCTGACAAAGTTCTTACCGAACTAGATCGAGCACTACATGGCGACCGTGACATTCCTTGCCTAAAACCCTCAGTGACAAGTCTCTTTTTAAGTTTATAATACGACCGACGACTATATGGCGATGGTGATATTTCTTGTATGCAATCTTGGGTTGCACCAACTCTGTGTGCCCTTCAGCTCTAATTTCTAGTGCCATATGGAGATGAATTACTACATGGCGACCGCGCCACTCCTTTCCTGTAACCCTCATCTGCACCACAATTCTTAGGGACATTTTGTTCCAAGTTTTGGTGGTGTGAAAACGCCTTCCACCATTCAACCATGTTAATTTTGGAGACCTTTTGAGGACATCTGCACCACAATTCTTTGGGACTTTTTGTTCCAAGTTTTGGTGGTGTACCCAACAACTTCCGTTTTTGTATAATGTCAATCATGACGACTATTTGAGGATTTCTGCACCACAATTCTTCGGGGCTTTTGTGTCAAGTTTTGGTGCTTTGTTGGCTTAACCGTCATCTGATCACCTTTACACCGATCATGTTTCGACGACTCACTGAGGAAGCACGCTTCATCTACCTTCAGTGGTGGGGGAGATGGAGATTCCGATTCATTCCGCCACCCATCTTTTCAACGACATCGCACAATTAGATTCAACGAAGTAGTCATAACGGTATTGAGACCATTCTCCCGTTGATGATGAACCTACCTGATCGGTCGACCGTCTCCTTCACGTCAAGATTTGGCTTTTGAACATCTGTCTCCTCCCCAAGGGATCCCCAAATTTCTGCCCTCGGGGCCTTCTTCAACATTGGATTGAGATAGACTCTCCGATCACGCTATTTCTAACATTTCAGATTTGTCTTGGGTCTATCTTCATTAGAGGACTGTCATGGTGCCCTGAACTTGACTTTTATCTTTTCTTACATTCTCCACTGAGTTCGAAACCCATTGGATTTGCTCCATCTTTTGTCTTCCGAGTCTCTATTTGAGGGCGTTTATGCAATTCCAAGTGATGTTCTGTCATGAAGCGAGGATTAGCTTTTAATCACGAGTTACAGACGATAGAAATAAGTGTTTCGTCTCTTTTGAAACACCGGTTTATACTTTGATCTTCCACTTTCATGGGCAAGGGTTTACAATATTTGCTTGCTACAAAATTTGCTTTTGTCAAAATGGCAATTGCCTCTCTATCCTCCTCTAAGTTTTAACCTATGTCAGCAGCATCATTTGGCATTTTTATCCGTAGAATTTGCATTTTGACCCAGAATGTTCGATTTTTTCCTTGCAACACCGCTTGAGGTAATTTTTGAGAAAAATCAATAACTGACATTTGCCTGGTCACACATTTCAAAGGTTCCTGTATTTGTGTCCTCTCATCAGTTGGTGACTAGCTTCACAAATTTCTCAGTATACTCTATTAGGTGTTTAATAAAAATTAATGAACCTGAGTTACTAATGTCTAGGCTTGAGAGGAAATTATTTGTTGACAGTAATCAGCACATGCTGACTTGATCATCGTGTTACAAATTGAGTGATGGGAAGAGATGGCAGAGTATGTCGCCTCTACCATAACTCTGCATCCATGTTGTTCAGGAAAGCCGAATCCTCTCGGCTTTAACACTGCTTTGTTACTTCACAGGTCACTGTCATTGAAAATCAAGTGCATGCATGCTTTGTGGGAGGTGCTTTAAATTTCACCTTATCATTTGTTTGCCGGAAGTATGATGAGGCAACAAAAACCTGGTCTGATGTCGACACCGTGCCAGTAAGAGATTTCCTTGATTTTCCTCTGCTACCAAATGGTCATGTGGTCTTTATGAGTATATCGCCCAATGTTTACGTTTATGATGGAAAGAAGATCAACCTGGTATCCCAAAACTTCCCGATACATTCGAATGGTTTATTTTCTATTTCAAATTGTATAGCTGTTCTTTCTAATGAAGAAGTTGTGATTGGAATGGCACAGAAAAGCTCATCCAGGCATGATGAACCTGATCGGAATTTGTATATCATCAACCTGATCACTGGGGTAAGTAAGAATTGCTACTAATACCCCCTTAATTTCCTAAATTTGTATAAAATTCAGGATTTTTGTCTAATTATTGAATGAGCATTGATTATTATTTTGAAATATTGTTATTTTGAACTACAGTGTTGCCTCGTTTCAATCAATTTAGTACGTCATCATTATTTAGTCAACGAGGCTCCGTGGCCTTTTTTGGCAGCTTATGAAGGACTTTTTATCACCTCGGTGATATTGAAGGGGTTTTCTCAGAGAGATTGAGTATTGTGTTTTAGGGTTGCGCATTTAACTTTGAGAGGGATATGGTGAAATGATATGAGTAAAGAAGGGGGGGTCGAGGTTCGTTCGTAGTTCAAACTTGTTTGCGGTGGGAATTGATTTATTTTTGCATGAAAAAGGTTCTTTAATCCATGTATCCACTTATACCTACTTCCTATTGATAATTGGTTTCTTATCAAGTACTCTTTTTTTTGTTTTTCTAATTTAGTTCTTCTCGATCCTACCTCCCATCAACTTTCCCTTCCATTAATAAACTACGTATCTATTCTTATAATCGCTTATTGATAACTGCACATCAGACATTGAAATTTGAATAAATGTCAAAAAATATAATGATATCATACCTTTTTTATACTGAAAGCCTTCAAGTCAAGTTACACATGAAGTTTCGCAAATTTCTAACCAGATTTCAATTTTTAATTGATATAATCTTAAGTCGAGAGATCCAAAGGGACTTTGCTATTGAATCATAAGCTTCTCAAAACTTGCAAAAAAAGTATCAAATAAGTGTTGAATGGCATTGTCTTAAAATACTTGTTTATACCTTTCAAATCGTTTATACTGGTCTACAAGGGTAAGTCAAAAAGTTCTCAGACAATGACATATTTTTTAACTGAACAGGGATTCACAATTTTTTGCTAGTTGAAGTCTGTCCTTAGTGGTCCCTTGATAACTTGCAGCTGTCTTTTTAGTCTGTGTCTGGTCAATATTGAGATATATTGCATCTCAAAACAGCCGATAATTTTTAACCCTTCAATTGGCAAATTTGAAGATCGGTGCGAACAGTACATGTTTGATTGAACTAAATTGAGAAAATTGCATAAGGAAACTTTCCCATATCCTTCTTTGAGTCCAGACCTAACTTAATTACACTTCTTTTGTTTCCAAAATTCTGAGAACACGATAAAGGCACCCAGTTTGCGTTTTTAGATGACTCGAAAAGTAAACCCTCTAAGTGACTCCACGGCGCCAAAGGCAGCCTCACAATTCTATCAGGAAGGCCTCCCAAGGTAATATCATGGATTTTCAGATTTTCAAAGTGTATAGATGCCACTGGAGCTTTTGTACAACAATTCAGACAATGATTTTGAAAATACAGAAATTATGACTATGTCTGAGAACTTTTTGAGTCACCCTTGTATTTCCAGAAAACCGGAAAAAAATCTTTACATAAAAACTGACGATCAAAAAACTAGGGTATATGAAGCAGACAAGATGTTATTGCATTTAAAACTTAAAACTAAATTGAGATTTTTTTCGGTTTGTAGTGGATTTTTTACTAAAGCTACAAGGAATGCGATTCCCTGTAAGCAACTCAATCATTGATATGATTTATCCTATCAACATTTGTACGAAATTTGATCCACCAACGAGTTACTGTTGGCAGATCTGGACAACCCTTGCATAGTGGGTTGATCAGGAATAGTAATGTCTATTTTTGAGATGTCTAAAATCACACCTTTAAAAACTCTGAAAATTTGTGCCTATTCAAAGAAAGTAATTTGTACTTCGTAATGCCATTCCTTTTTTCCAAAAGGAATTCAGGGGTAATGCGTTCCTCATTTTGTAGGAAGGAACGGGAACTGAAATCCGTTCCATTTTTCGAGGAGCGGCTAAAGTCCTGCTTTTGTTTTGCAATTGGTCTCGAAAGTAATTCAATGCAATCACAATTACTTCGTTTTCAAATCTTCTTCACAACGTAACTACTTTCAAA
>CM021322.1:10911656-11015473 GCA_010645155.1 Tigriopus japonicus
AAAGTGATGTGAACTCTCAATTCCACAATCACTACAAGTTATACCGACTGCGCCATGACGTGTTCGTCGGAAGGCAGAAATAACGAGTCTCGTAGGTTCAACAAAGTACGTTTACTAACTGGTCGGACATGGATACAAAAGTCTTAATTAGAGGTCGAAACAATTAGCGCCTCTAAGGCGTGAGCACTATCGAACATACACCAGTTGTCTGACTCTCTCTTGAGCTAGGTTAGTCGAAACTCTTGTTTTTCTTCTTTTCTGTTGGCCAGAAAGGGTACTATTCCATTAGGTGACGTTCTGTCTTCTTGCAGTTAGGTGTGAAATTGTTTGGTTGGTTCCTTCTCTTTGGCTAGGTCAGTCTGGTCAGCTTCTTCACTCAGTTGTTGTTTCCTGTTAATCTTTCTTCGCACCCCTTCCCTTTTAGGAAATAACAAACATACACATAGTAAAGGAATCAGCTCCTTTATAATTTACTGCAGATCCCCCCCCCCTTTCTCTCATTACTTTTGTTAGTTGGTTGTTAGTTTTTTTCTTCCATTTACAAGATGGACGCCATTTTGAGTCAGGTTAGCGATGAGGCTAAGAAATGTCTGCATTTAGCCTTAGAAGGGAAGGACCCCTTTGTTGTACAGAAGGCTTTCATAGTTGAGGCTCTGGTTGCTTGTGTTAGTCAGACCAGAAAGCTCGTTGACTCTCATCCCACTTTTTTCTATGGGCAACCTAGGTCCTACTCCAATGTAGTCGCCGCTTCCCCTCCTCAACAATCCCTTCCCGTAGAGCAAAATTTTGTTAGTAAGCAGGATTTTTTAAGGTTTGACAGGAAGGTCCAAGAACTAATCGACTTTGTCCATCGGAAGACCTTAAGCCCTTAAAAGGGCTCTATTTGAACGTGCGTTGTCTGATTTCCAAAAAAGACAGCACAAAGGTTAGAGTACTGGAGGTGTTAGCCATTGATAGAGAGGTCTCCTTCATTTCCATTACAAAGACTTGGCTTCATCCAGGAGTTTTAGATGAAGAAGTAGCAATAGCTGGTTTTAGGCTAGTTCGATGTGATAGATTACGCCCTGAGAATCCCATTTTCCCACATGGGGGCGTATGTCTATATGTCAGGAAAGACTTACTTCTTAGTCATGTACAAATGTCGAATGGAGAAGTAGAAGTTTTGATTTGCCACGTCAAGGCTCTTGATCTTACAATAGTAACAATGTATCGGCCACCTTCTTGTAGTTCTTCCTCATTTCTTTCGGCACTCGAATTTACATGAAAGGAGTTAGATCGAGAGGTTTGTTCTCGACTCTTTGTAGTTGGCGACTTCAATTTTCCGGCTAACATTGTTGAGTGGGAGGTTAGTCCGGATGGGTACATTCCCATTTCGAAAACAGCATCGCTGTCTTTCGAAAAATTAGAAGAGTTTGCGATCTTGCGTAATCTCTCTCAACACGTTGGTGTTGCAACCAGAGCAGATAGTGTTCTGGACTTAGTTTTTTCCAATGACCCTGATCTGATCCAGTATGTCCATGTTGCCCCATGTAGTCTTTCAGATCATCACTTTCTTGAGATAGGGTCGACCATTACTCAAAAGCCGGCGAGCTCTACCAAAAGGTAGGCCATTGTCTAGAATTCCAAAGGTTAGAAAGAAGTTGTTCAAACGTAGTTGTCAGCTTTCGAATAGACTTCGGCGTACTTCAAATCCAGTAGTTGTTGCTAGCCTCCAAGATAAATTGACCTTGGTTCAAGCTAAGATTAGGGCCTCCATTGATTCTGATCAGATTGAAAAAGAAAGTAAAGTTGTCCAGGAGGTTAAGACTAATCCAAAGGCGTTTTTCTCGTTCCCAAATACAAAGAGAAAAATGAAGCATCTGTCTATGAGAGTGAGGTTATGGCCAATACGCTTGGAGATCAGTTGTCAAGTGTATTTTCAATTCCAAAAAGGGTAGTCAGAGCAGGCCATGACTGTAGCAATGTTGTTGATGAGACTGGCATTGATAGTCAGGATTAGAGCTCTATATTAGAAAGAGTACAATCATATCCAACGCCATCTAGTTCATTCTGCTCGCAACTGCTCGCCGTTCCCAAAAGGATGCACGAGTACCCTCTAAGCTGAACAAATTTTCCAAAATATGAGACCAAGATAGCAATTTTTGAGAACCTAAGGGGCCTAGAACCCTTATGAAGGGGTCCAAAATGCACTGTTAGTGTGTTTCAAATGAGTTAAGATTGCATTACTTGTAAAATTAGGTTTAAAACTTTAAAAGACATTAAGAGAATGAAAAGCTATCCCCTTGGACATATTGATACAAGTGGTGATGGCAACAATATGATTGGAAATGAAATTGCAGGGCTGCTGAATTCTCTTCCCTCTTGTGCTTGGCTGTCATGGTCATTGCTGAGAAACAGCACAGGGAATTTTTTTCCTCTCTTGACTTAACCCTGACTGCAATTTAAACTTGCCCACCTAGATGCAAGATCACAGGAGCTGGTGGTGGCCAGCAGGGGAGTCCAGTCAAATGCTTGCTAGCTTCAGATGGCTTGCCCAGCTTGCCCACTGGCACTTGTTAAGAAGGGAACTGCAAGGATTGCTGGGCCGGGCCAGCTTTCTCTCTCTCTCTCTCGCTCGCTCTCTCTCGCTCTCCACACTGAGCCCAGTGAACAAAAAAGGAGGACTTGACTCAAAATTTCAGGGTTGAAAGGTGAAGAAAGGAAAACTCAACATTCTCCTCTCTATCAATATTCTATCTGAAACGTTTTTATGGTAGGAGCCCTGATTACGAACGTTTTCTCTGAAAAGCATTGATCAGAGTGAGGGGTGAGATATTCATTTTTCTCTTGGTCTTTTAGGTTTTAAACTTAATTTTACAAGTAATTCAGCTTTGAATCATTTGAAACACACTAATAGGTCATTTTGGACCCCTTCATTAAGGTTCTAGGCCCTTTACTTTCTCAAAAGTTGTCACCTTGTTCTCATATTTTGGAAAAGTTGTTCAGCTTAGAGGGTACTTTTGCATTGTTTTGGGAACGGCGAGCAGTTGCGAGCCAAATCAACTAGATGGCGTTGGATATGATTGTACTCTTTCTAATATAGAGCTCTAGTCAGGATAATCAATTGGAGGATCTGGTAGTAACAGATCAAGATGCTTTTGAGGCCATCAAGAGGTTAAAGCTCTCGAGTTCTCCTGGACCTGATGGTGTGACATCACAGTTTCTGATGAAATGCTCACATATTCTTGCCCCAGTTTTCTCCTACTTGATGCGTTGCATCTTAGATCAGGGCAAGTTTCCCTCTTCTCTAAAAGTAGCTCATGTCATTCCAATTTTTAAGGGCGGAGATAAGTCACTCCCTAGTAATTATAGGCCCATTTCTCTGACCTCCAGCGTTGCAAAGGTTTATGAGAAGATTATGAAGTCCAAGCATGTAGATTATTTGGTAGTCCATGATTTAATTCCTTCTGGACAGCATGGGTTTCGAGCTCATTTTAGTTCAGTAACCCAATTGGTTGATCATATTGAGCAAATCATTGAAGGGCTCGAAAGTCACGAGTCAGTTGATGTAGTCTATCTTGACTTTGCCAAGGCCTTTGATAAGGTAGATCATGGTCTTTTGCTTGATCAACTCAAAGAGTTTGGGGTCCAGGGTGAGGTCCTGACTTGGATTGATAGTTTTATTAGCGAAAGGAAGCAGATAGTTAAAGTTGAAGGATCATTTTGCGGCATGTATGATGTCAAGTCAGGTGTTCCGCAAGGTTCAATTTTAGGTTCGCTCTTGTTTATTCTCTTTATTGCTCCTCTCCAGAAGTTTAGAACAAAAGCCAGTGTTTCTTCAAATGCTGATGACACAAAATTAGTTTGTGGAAAGAACGGTCAGGACTCAAAATGTTTAGTTGAGGACCTGGAGAAAATCTACTCTTGGGTTGGCGAGAGTAACATGGCATTGAACGGGATGAAATTCCGCACAATGACGTATGGGGCGTCAAAATTAGATGTTCCGCTCAAAGACAATGGAGGTTGTGATATTGAGCAAGTATCGTGCATGAGGGATTTGGGAGTTGCGTCCAAGATGATGGAAAGTTTGATGAGCATATCCAGTTGAAAGTGGGGAAGACATTTCAAACGTGTGGTTGGATCTATCGCACTTTCAAGTCCAGAGATAGTATTACGATGTTAACTCTGTTCAAGTCGATTGTTCAACCGCATCTTGAATATGCCTCACCCATTTGGGCTCCAATGAGTTCAACAGGTTTGCAAAAGGTCGAGCAGGTCCAAAGATGTTTTACTAGGAACATCACAGGAATGAGAGAGCTCTCGTATTGGGAGAGGCTCCAGAAGTTAGGGCTGTATAGTACTCAGAGAAGGTATGAAAGGTATCTGATACTGGATGTCTTCAAGAGCATTCATGGGCTTTGTCCTAACCCAGGATTTGAGATCAGTTGTAGCGATCGTAGAGGTTTTACTTGCCTTTTGAGAGCACCTCCAAATCCAAGGGAATCGAGACTAGTTCGAACAATGAAGTCCTCCTCTCTTCTTTATCGGGCTCCTTCATTGTTCAATTTTTTGCCTATTTGCCTTCGTCGGGAATATGTAGGAGATGATCCTCTAACAGTATTTAAGGCAGGATTGGACAAATTTTTGAATACTATTCCTGACCAACCCACTATTCAAGGGTTGTACAGATCTGCCAACAGTAACTCATTAGTAGATCAAATTTCATATAAACGGTAATTATATAAACTATATTAATCATTCACTCTCTTTACATGGAATCCCATTCCTTGTAGCGGGATTAAAAAATCCGCCCCCCCCCCAAAAAAAAAGAAATTGAGACCAGTTTGGAGGTTTAGAGACAATGCCACGGTTGAAATTGAGTTTGAGGTTACTGGCCAAATATTGAAGTAATGTCACTTGAAACATCCTTAAAACACATTATAAACATTTTCTTTGATACAATTGGCAGGCACACGTGGTTAAGACCACCTTAGGAATGGAAAATTCAGAAAATTGTTTTCTAATGTACTTTAAATGATTTTATATCCTTTCTTTTTGGTCGTGGCTTAATTTATAGAACTCAATTACCTGTGCGGCATTGTCTCTTCACCTCAAAACTAATCTCAAGTGTATTTAGAACTTTTAAATGACTTCTCTAGCTCAATTAAGCGCCGTGGGTACTCCTACTATGAATGATTTTTTAGGTGCAAATTATTTGCACTTGCACTATTCGTCTTATTTTGACATTTATTTACACTTTCAACCTTTTTCTGCACTTTGTTTTGCACTTTTGGGCACATTTTTCTGCAACTTTTGGTAACCAAAAGGGTAAATTTATTTGCACTTCCTGCCCGTCCCTACTCATTATACTCCTTTAGGTGTTCTGAGTGGATTTAACAATAAAAATAATAAAAACAATAATTCACGTAAAGCTGTATGTACATTTTCCACTTCTATGAAAAATGTGTTCAGTCATAAAACCAATCTTTCAATCTTTCTCACGCGAGGTTGTTAGCTTTAGGTTTTCCATCATCCCTTACATAGTACACCATCTTATAAAATCAAGAAGAAAGTCCTTTCTACATAGCGCCCCGGATCCAAAGACGAATAAAGCATGGGGTGCCACTTGCGTTCTTCTTCCGAAGAAAGCCTTTTTCCTCATGGCATTCAAACGACAAATGCTAGACTTTGAAGCCTAATTGGCAGACCTAGTTGGGCAACCAATCGTGAGTATGATTGGAGATTGGATTGTTTTCATCACTAGACTATCCAAAAAGCATCCCTGTTTTAGAAAACTTCAGACCAGGGGTGCCATCAAGATCACACAAAAGCCCAGTTTATATGCCCTTTGGCAACTTTGGTTGTTACAGAAATTTTCTGTCACAATAGAGAGTTAAGTTCATAAGCCAACGATTGAGTACATAAGGTGTACAAACCATGTAGCATGAGAAAAGGCCCAATCTTATTGAAAGAGCTGGGAAATTCATAGGCCATTTCTGCAAATTCAAAATTGTCTTATAAACATTTGTAGGTTATAAAGTATCTTGACAACATGATATAAAATACATTTTGTTCAAGAGAAAACGTGAGACGAAAATAAATAGCGTACAACAGGCAGGAAACTTTGAGTCTCAATTTAGAAGAGACATACGGTAAATATTTTATTTGATTGACGATTTCTTTTAACATTAACGAGAACCTGAAGTTTTGAAGAATAAGTTGATTTCTTGTTATTTAGAACCTTATTTGAAAAAAAATATCGACATCACATTTGGGTGACTGATTATGAGGACATACATGCATTTTTTGGTAATCCGAGTCAATTTTCTTATTTAATATCAAATCAAACATATCAAATTGTTCCGTTTAATACATTCCAGACCCAAAGTGGGTTCTCAAAATGAGTGTAATTATGCTAAACATGTTTGAAAAATTTTGTGAAGTTATTCGACGCATGGCCAAGGTGAGCATTAAATAACATACCCGAAAATAAAATGAAAAAGTACATTCGCTGTGCTCTTTATCACGATCTGTGCATGAGAGCAGGCAATGCTCAACATACGACTTTGGTCAAAATATCTTATAATTGCATAATAATATGAATGCAGTTCAAAGTTTTTCTCATACAAAAATCATACATCATTTTCTCATACAAAATATAGTGGTGTATGATCGAGTATTACAAGGTGACCTGTAAGGCAATGGCTTTTTTTCAGGGTGACCAGTATCTAGCTATATGTGGGCTTCTATAAAAGACCAGGCCCTGTGATACATGTTTAGATCCATAGAGACCCTTCGACCATTTGGTAGAGGGCTACTCAAATTGGAAATATGGCTGCTTTAACACTTTTTGCATGAGTAACAATCTTTTTCAGTGCAAGTTAAGAGGCATGATGAAGTGATTAGTTTGGTCAAATGAGAGAGGTCCACGCTTGTTACATATTTGAATATTTATATTTGGTTTGTTGAAAAACTAAAATTCATTCCAAGCTTTGAGGAACATAAACTACCTAGTTAATGCGGACGAATGGCAGACTAAAATAAATATCCCCACCACGCCTTAACTTGAAACTGTATGTGTTTAAAATTGGAGGAATAGTTTGATTAATTAATACATTGGAATAGAAAACTCATCTGATTTAGCTTTGCCATGTCTTTAACTTTTAAAAGATTGCGAAATTTTAAGGTTCGACTTGTATGGGCTCCTGAAGTAGCTCCTAAAATCCATCTAATAGCTTTTTGTAGAGTTTCTCTGTACCTTCCAAAGTATTCTCGTCCGTACCCTAATTTGCTTTTGATCATAGCGTCATGAAGTATTTGTCTCAAGTTTGTTGGGATTGACCTCCTTGGCAAGAAAAGTGTAAACAATGTTCTGCGAATTTTCATACAAAGTTCTCGAATGTGATCTTTCCAGTTCAAGCGGTCATCCAATCTAAAACCTAGAAATTTTACGCTTTTTTTCTGCACATTTTGAACCGACTTGTTTAACAGTATATTCATTTAGTCTAATATTTAGACTGCCATCTACGTTCTGAGAACTAAATAAAATTACGCCAGTACCTTGCTCTTACAGGTACTCTTCTTCTATTGATGAATTTTGTGAAGCTATCTTAGTTTTCAAGGAGACACCTCATTAAGGGTTGTCTTGCAGCTCTCTTGCAATGTTATTCAGAGGTGTAAAATGACTGGGCGGGGAGAGAGCATTGACTAAAAACCTAATATTGACAAAAAAACTGACTTCTAGGTTCAAACTATGGCTAAAAAGCTCCATCTCTCCTAACAAAACAGCCTCAAAATGGCCAGTGGACAAAAAGGGAGGTTTGAACATATCCCACAGTTGTAGGACCATCAAAAGTGAATTAAAATTCTTCAGAACTGCAATTTGTTGGTGAAAACAAGATGAATGTGTTCCTGAGAAGAACAGATTGTAACGTATGGACAATGACTGATGGATGGCCCTTTCTTTCCATGGTGTTGTTTTTGTCATGTTCTGCCACATCCACATAATTGCATGGTCTCTTGCAACATCACAAAAGATGACAGTCATACACCCACTTCTTTGAGTGAGTTTTTGCTTGAATGTTAATGGTTAGCAGAAAATTTTGGAAATGGCTATGAAGTCTTAATTGGGTAGGCATTGCTTGATCTAATATGTCAGTCGTGTAGATTACACTCTATAACATACAGTTCTGATTCCCTAACTTTATAACCACTGTAGCTGTCAGAGATCTCCACAAATCCCCACTTTTTCCAAGACATACTCTGAAACAAAATCATACAAATAAACGCATACCATCATTGAAAACCTTTTTACTTTTGAGTTTTATAAACGATGTTTTCGGATTGATTTACGTACGCGCCCCTTTAGTGTTCATGCACCCAAGTTAGAGAACCCTTACTAAAAAGCAACAGAGTCACCGTATATTTGGCTCCCTTTGAATGTCACATGTTGAACTAGAGTGTATTGATTTTACTAATTACAAGGCACTTCTTCTTAGACCAATAAGCAATCTCCCTGTGGAGGAAGTAATCATGGCTTGTGATGTCAGGCTTTTGCACCTCAACAGAATTTTCGTTATGACCTTTGGACCTAAAAAGCGCAAAAGTTTTGTCAGAAAGTGAAAGGCAACAAAGCGCCCTTAAAGTGCACTTATTGGATCCCCAAAAGTGGTAGATTTGCGTGAAAGCGTAAGATATGAAAAAAGTAACTGAATATGTATTCAAAAAATGGTGGGAGATTCAAATCTGGTAAAAAGTGATTTTTTTTCTAAAGTGTTTTCTCAAAAAAATTAAATCTTGCAAAAAGTTGAAAAAAAGTTTTTTTTTTACTTTTGAATTTTTTTATCCTTGCTCTATTGATAAGCCAACGAGAAAAATGTCTCAATATTTCACAGGACCAAGAGGTATCAACTTGGAATCCGATGATGACGTACTTAAACATAATTGTTAGGTGCAAATGTCTTCTAATGGTTCCAAAAGCATGCAAAATTAAATTGCATCCGGACAACTGAAAAAACTTCCTTAGATTGTTCCAACACCCACACTCAGTGACTTAAGTAGAATTTACATTAAATTATAAAACCTGATTGGCCTTTCTGACCATCATTGAACTATCTTGAAAATTTATATCCATGGAATCCAACCTTAAAGGGGCAATAGTAGATTGATTTTTTATCACTTCTCAAATCATAGACACATCAACCGTTCCCAAAAAATAACCTAAAGCAGGAGTCGGCAACCGGTGGGCCAAGGTCCAAATGTGGGCCAAGGTTGGTCGTTGGTGGGCACAGGAGCTATGGAGAAAGTCCAAAATAGTGGGCTCAAGAGCAATCCATTGTACTGTACTTGTGAGCCCAAAGATCCTTGATCGTTAATGTGTGGGCCCCTGAACCTAAAAAATGCCTGTCTGGTGGGCCCCTGACAACACGCATCTAATTTCGTGGGCCTTGACCCAAAAGTGGTTGCCGATCCCTGGCCTTAAGGAATCAAATCATTTAGATGATTTCTTTTAGCCTGGCAAAAATGTGTAAAGCGTGAAAGTAACTTGAAAACGATTGCTAAACTCTCTCTTCTGTAAACCTTCTTCGTTTGTCATTAGAGGGGCAAAAATTTGGAATTTTTTGATGATTTTCACCAAGCAAAGATTTATGTGTCATACTGTATGTTTGTCGTTTATTTTTCATTGCCTATTTTCGATCAACATTCTCAAAGGATTCAATCGAACTTTTGCTAATCCAAATTCAACAGACCAATAGATTTCGACAATATTTCAGGTACAGACAACTATGAGACCTTTTATGGGCATGAGTTAAAATATAATAAAATCTAGATCCATAAAAAAGCATCATTTAAGCAACATTAACTAAACATATGAATGTTCCGTTTGGTGAATATAAAGCAAAGATTTTGTTTTTCAAAGTCCAGACTCTAAGCCTGAACCAAGGATCACTAAATACCTGGATGCCTCGGCTACTGGCAAAATTCATCTTTGGAATTCTGTGTTAGACAGAGAAAAATCTTATCAAACCAAGTGTTTGATTGGTAATGCAAAGCTCACATGCTTAATTTCACATTGATCGACTGAAATTTGTAGCAGTTAGAGTAATTTGAAGCGTAGAGCATAGAGCGCTCTTCCGATCGAACATTTGCACCTACAATCGTCCAAAAGGACGATTGTAGGGTCAATTTTTCTCTCGTTTCCGCGCCTATGTATTGCCACTGTAGCAAATTTGGAAACCTTGTTTCTCGTGGATGGAGTAACATGACATGCTGAAATTCAGCAAACGACATCCTTACATGATTGTTTAATCATTCTTTTCAAAACAAAGTCGTTTACTTAAATGGAATTTGATTTATAAAAAATCCACAGCTGACCGCCTGAGCGGAGGCTTCCATGTCTTACGATTTCCTTGCCTGAACACGAACGTACATGCAATTAATTCTCGACGTACTTAAAAAACATGTGATCAGATGGAGATGGGCAGTCCAGTGCAGAGTGTTCAAAGATGTCGAATCAGCCAAGTGTTCTTCCTCAAGTAGGTAGAACTATGACATTCACCTTGGAGATTTTGTCAAATGCATTCTCATTTCGGGTTTGATTTCAGTGGATTGTGGCACTTTCAGCTGCTTCAGGTGCCATCACAATTGGAACATGTTACGGTTTGTCTTCTGTCCTCATTCCGGCATTACAAGAAGAGACCAATCCACTTTTGAGAATCACTTTGGAAGAAGGCTCGATCATTGGTATGAATACTGACTTGCTCAAGCAATATATTAGAATATAACCTTTAAGATGTAGGGCTATAATATAATAAATAATTAAAAAATAGCTCTTTTTGGTGCCCTGTAGTTAAAATGTCAAGTTTAAAATTTTTTTATTGTAAGCAATATTTTTTCTCCACAATTCATGCACTTTAGACAGTTCTCTGGTTTCTGGTTTTAGCAGGCATGCCCTTAGCGATCATTTTAGCAAAAAAATTTTACGAAAAATGAGATGACACGACAAATTACGATTTTCTAGTCCCTTAATTGACATTCTTCATTTCACTTTTTCTAAATATTTAATTCCGTGACCCATTCTGGGTTAGCCACTATTATCCAGACTTAGATTATGACAAAATTTTCATTCCTTTGTAGGGAAGTCATCCGAAACAATTAAAAGCTGTTTTTTCTTTAGTGACACTTTGGGTTTTTGGGATCATATTTGGAGCCATTTACAACGGGATCGTTTCGGAAGTATGGGGTCGCAAAGTTACGATGATCTCTTCTCAAATTCCATTCATCATTTCCTATGTGATGATTGCAACCGCTCCAAATCTTTTGATCATTTACATTGCTCGTCTGATCTCGGGATTTGCTGATGGAGCCATGTTTTCAAACCTTCCCGTTTACATTGGAGAAATCAGTCATCCAAAATTGCGTGGTAAGGTGTTTTCAAAATAAAAGAATTCAGAGAACAAACACTGGTGAATGATCTACCAATCACAACTAGAATAAAACTCCATGACAAATACTTCTCTTCTAAATTATACTTATGGAGGTAAAACAGCACATTTGCGCCTGAAAGAAACCTTGTTGTATTGTGTTTTTGTACCAATTATCTGTCTTTTATGTGTGCTGGCCTAAATGTTTTCAACACATGTGTCACATTACCGTCATTGTCATCTTTTAAAAAAACTCTAAAACATCTCCAATATTCAGGATTTGTTTTTTGCCACTAAATTCAGAACAGCATTGAACGAAAGACAAAAAAATCAGGGGCGGTTTTTGGATTTCTTGAGGGTTGATTACTCGCAAGAAAAAAGTGTACAAAGCATATGTATTTGCAAAATCATGGGAATACGTAATGTCTTGTATAGCGTACTATAAAGATAAAGCTTATACACAACTCATTTGTCAGATTTGAGGGACTGAAAGATAAATCAAATGCTCGCAAAAATCTATAGGAAATTTCAGAAACCTCAAAAAAACATTTATCATAACCCTAAAACGGGATTTTATGAGCAACAAAAGGATCACCTTGATTTAAAATGATTTCTGACCATCCCTGTTTAAATAAAAAAGTCGATGCTCTGGAAATCTTCACTTTACACATCACACATACATTCATATTTCCATAAATTTACACACACGTTTAAACAATGAACCGATAAAAATACCACCAAAGGCCTTGCGTCACCAGACCCATCTAACGTTGATTTCCAGCATGGTTGCCACGGCGAGATAAACGATTACAGTTTTTGGAAAAATCTCAAGCCCTTTTCCTTGACGATTACTAATCTTCTGAGTTTCATTATTTAGCTTAAATAGAACCCAGTTTTGAGCAAGGATCCTTTTTGAAAAAACAGGAGCCAAGGAAGAAACAGAGGTGACAGAGTTGAAAAAATGGCATCTAAGATTATGTCTTAGCAACCATGTTGGAAATCAACGCAAGATGGGTCTGGCAACGCAAGGTCTCCTCTGATATTTTTTTCGGTTCATTGGGTTAGTTCGGTCGGCCGAATTCAGCCGGTGACTTTTGGGTCCAAATGACTTGGGATATGTGGGAAATAGACTAACTGTTCATAAAATTGACAAAAGATTGTTAAATATTCCCGAGCTTGATTAAAACTTTCGTTTGTTCACAGCCTTGGATCAAGCTGTGAAAGAACTTCGAAAGAACTTTCTCCTCAAATAACAAAATTCAAACCTGAGAACGACAAAACCTGAGAACTTCAGTTATTAGCAAAAATCCCTAGCTGAATTCGTAAAACTGCACCGATCCATTTTTATAATTTTTTTCAAATCAAATTCCCCCTACTACTACGAAGAATCTGATGAAAAAAGTCATCGCTAAAAATAAGTAATAATAATAACAATAATAATAATAATAAATCAACCAATGTTTGAGGGGAGTCCAGATCTGCCGACATAAATAGGATGTTAGTAGACTGGTGGTGTAAAAATAAAAGAAATCTATGGCAATGAACTGAAACCTACTACCCCAAAATCAAAATGACGCTATCTATACCCTAATTTAAAAATCGAAAAGCCCGTAAATCCCGGAAAAGCCCGGTTTATCTCGTCTCCGGGATCTCAAGGACGGGAGTTTCTTCGACCTAGCGGGATTAAACCAACCCTGGTCGTAATCGTACTTTGAACCTAAATACTGCGGCAATGCGTGGACAGTCTGGCATCATAAATCATACAATGATATCCAACAATTTTCTAGAATATTTTTGAATTATTCAGGATGTTATTTGAAAAGAAATAAGTGAGAAACTATCGCTGGAACATCAAGGTTCAATTTGCTGCCCGATGTGCTCTTCATGTACCATTCTACCTTGCGTTAATTCACTATAAATATCCAATGAATAGTGGGAATTGAATTCTAATCAATCCTGGAAAGAGGGGAGTGATCCTCTCCAATCAAAAATAATTGAAATGTTAACGTTCAACATGATTCAAGAGCTCATAAATCTCATTCTTTAACATTTTGGGCAAGAGACACCTTAAAAACAACGCATAAACTTTGACCCGTGTACTCTTTCCAATTTGGTCGATAGCATCTCAAATATTAATTCCATGAAGAGAGAGAGTGGATTGAATGTTAACATATTCTGACATAATGAAAATAGTATGGTTCTTAATTGCGACAAAACTTTCATGTCAGGGTGTAGGCTTAACCAAAAAACTAAATTCTGCTCATATTTTTTGGGGAAAAACGCTGAAAGAAGGGAGTGTTAACAACATTTTAAGGTAGTAGATATTTAACCCATGTCTAGAAGTCTAAAAAAAGGTGACCAAAGAATGTTGACTAACAAAATCCCATGTTGGGAGCCCACCTACTTCAACAATATTAAAAGGGTCTGAAGTTTGATTATGATATATATTCAGTTAACTTGTAGGGAAAAAAGTGCTTTTGCCTCCACACAAATTGCTACTATGGGAATTTTCGTAGAGGTTGTTAGAAAAGGTTTTGTTCAATGAAAATCATTCTTCGGCGAAAAAGCTGAAAGATGGAAATTCCTGAAAATAAACCCCATAAGTACACCATCAAGTGCATTTGAACTTTTTGCCCGTCTTTTGTCATAACTTGTAAGGCTCGGAGACATATTCAGTTTTTCTGTGAAGCAGAAATTCCAGACGTTCCAAGGAGTAAGGTCAGCTGACGATCAACCAACAGCAAACACTACATTGAGAAACGTGTGGGGATTCTACTCCGCAGCAAAACTGAATATTTATCCGAGCCTTAATCTTAAGTCGCCAATTGGTAGGCGACTAAGACTAATGACAATGATCAAATTGATTGATTTTGTTCTAAACCCAGAAGGCACTAGATGTATGCTATAGAAGAAATAGTTGCACTATAATTCACTTTACTATATTTACTTAAAAAAAGGAAGCATGAATTGGATTTTTTTTTTGGGGGGGGGGGCGGATTTTTCAATACCGCTACAAGGAATGGGATTCCCTGTAAAGAGAGTTAATCATTATTAAAGTTTCAATAATTAATGTTTATATGAAATTTGATCTACCAATGAGTTACTGTTGGCAGATCTATACAACCCTTGTATAGTGGGTTGGTCAGGAATAGTTTTTAAAAATTTGTCCAATCCTGCCTTAAATGCTGTTAGAGGATCAGCTCCTACATCCCGGGACATCTACAGTCTTGACGAAGGCCAATGGGTAACAAATTGAACAATGAAGGAGCCCGATAAAGAAGAAAGGAGGACTTCATTGATCGAACTAGCCTCGATTCCCTTGGATTTGGAGGTGCTCTCAGAACGCACATAAAACATATACAATCGCTACAATCGATCTCAAATCCTGGGTTAGGACAGAGCCCATGAATGCTCTTGAAAACATACAGTATCAGATACCTTTCATACCTTCTCTGAGTACTGTACAACCCTAACTTCTGGAGCCTCTCCCAATACGATTTGAATTGCAGATTGAGGAATATTTCTAATAAAGGCATATATTTTTAGACTTTTGGCTGTGCATTAATTCATTTGACCTTGGTGCATGCCCTGCATTTGTTAACAAGTCCTTGTCAACAGTAATAAAGGTTGATGATCTGTATTTGCAGCCTTGTGGCAAAAATTCCCAAAATATAAAAAATGCTCCCAAATTTCTGAAAATTTACCAAAAATGTACAAAAAATCGTTTTTGCCTTTCAATTCTTTCATTTTTCATATTTTTGCATTTAGCATAAATCCCAGAAAAAAAACAGAAAATCTTCTAAAGTTAGTAGTAATGAGCCATTATTGCTTCCAACTGAAACCAAAGGAAAGTTTTAGTCCAAGATGGGCTGAACCACACTGAAACATAAAGCTACTGACCACAAAGTTACAAACAAACAAAGACAATTCACCTTACATTTTACCGTGCCAAAACATTTGAAGATTTCTGCCCATTTTGGTTTTTGAACCAAAAGAACAATCAACTCCATTTTTATAGCTCATGTCTGATTTCTAGTTGGTATAACCAAAACCAAAGCCGAAATTTTAGCTTTAAACGCTGTCAGTCCATCAATTATTCAATTATTTTTATCGTGTTGTTTTGCCGGTGTCTTGTTTCTAGCTGAACTGAACTTTCACAGCTTTAGTACACTTATAAATTTCTTCGGAGTCATTCACATTTTCATGAATTCCTCTTTTGAGTTATCTAATTTCTTTCAGGCACATTGGTGAACTTAGTTAACATATTCCAATCCCTTGGAATGGTCTTGGTGTACATTCTTGGCGCCCTCTTTCCATGGAGGATCACAAACTGGATTTGCGTTGCCATCAATATTTTGTCTCTAATCCTAATGTGTCTAGTTCTGCCAGAAACGCCCTTCTTCAAAGTAGCCAAAAATGCGGACGAAGAAGCTCGGAACATCTTACAAAAATTAAGAGGGAAACACTGGGATGTGTCTCAAGAGTTATCTGAAATCATTTATCGACGGAATTTCCTACAAAAGCAAAAAGACGAGGACCTTCGATCCAAGTTTTGGGTCTTTCTGTCGGTCATGGCCAGTGTGCGATTCTGGAAACCCTTTGCAATCGCTGCTGGAATGTACCAATTGGTCCTCTTAACCGGAACAGGCACCCTGAATATGTACCTTGTGACCATCTTCCAGGAGTCAGGAACAGATGTGAACCCTTATGTAGCCACCATCTTGGTGGGACTCCTCAAGACTTGTATGGGAATAATAGGATCCTACTCCCTCCAAGTGTTTCCCAGACGTGCTCTTTTTATGACCTCGTGCTTGGTCATGGCATTTTTTATGGCAACACTGGGCGCCGTTTCCTATTTGAAGATGGTGATTTCCGAAACCAGTATTGATCTTGTCGATGTTATTGGTGCCAATTCCACAATGCTTGCTGAAACGGAAGCATTGGAATCTTCCAAGGATAACGTATATTTCATTGGGGTCATATCTTGGGCTCCGGTGATAGCCATGATTGGAGTATACTCAGCTTTTTCTGTCGGTGTGGAAACTGTGGTCAGATGCGTTTGTGCGGAAATCTTTCCTAGCGATATTCGCTCCGTTGGAAATGCTTTAACAATTCTCATAACGACGGCTTCTTTGATTGCTTTGGGTCTCTTGATGCCCATAATGCTCAGTGACCTGGGGTTTTCAGGAACTTTCTTTGTTTTATCGTTGATTTCAATTGTTGCTTGTACTTACAGTTTTTTTGTACTTCCGGAGTGTAAAGGCAAAAGTCTCACCAGAATTGAAGAGGATCTTGACGAAAAACCAACCACTGGATAATTAAAGAATTTGATTTACTTACATGTCCCACATGCTATTTCATTTGTTACCTTGTTGCACATTTTCATGCTTCATTTCAAATAGCTGATTTTTAGGGGTTCTTGCGATGAGACAAGTTGTTGAATATTAGTTTGGAATGGTAGGTGAAAGGTTTTGGTTGTTTATTAAATATAGTTAAGGTATTGCTTTAAAGTTCAGCCTCAAACAAAAGTAAAAATAAGACTAAACTGTAGTGCCATAACAAAACACATTGTTTTTTTTTTACATCTCAATTAATATGCCGAGAATTAAAGCGAATTGATTTTCTCGTGAATGCTTCCTCATGGCATTTGAAGACCAAAAGGTGAAATCTTGTGTCCTCCTTTGGCAAAGAAGGAATCAATTAATTAATTAGATAAATAATGTTGCTCGAATGTGCGTTGATGTAAAGCTTTTCATGTGATATTTACTGCACAGTAGTCAAGGAACATCACTAAAAATGTTTAGGTTTTTTTTTAAATAGTTTTAAATAGTAAATAGTACTCGACTTCCCTTGGATTCCCTGCAAGAAAATGAGGGGGGCATTCATAATCAACTTAGGTGCAATTTTTCATAACTAAAATACTTAATGAGTTTTTTTTTCTTATTTTCATGTTAGCATCATCGAATGATACCTTTTATAATGTACCAGTTTGAATTTGATGAAGGCAATGGTCTTCAGAATTTTAATACCAAAGTGTGTAGTCTTTTCTGTGGAGCTTTTGTTTCGACTTGATTTCTGATACAGACATAATGTTCCACCTATGTCAAGAATGGACAATCCTTTCAACGAACATTTCTCATTTCAATATCCACTCGCAACGTCTCCCACTATATATTGTTTGTAGCTACCTTTGACAGCAGGTATACCTTTCAGGACGTTCACCAATTCAATGCCAAAAGCATTTTGTGCCTTGATCAGCTGAGTGTGTTGCCATGGTTAGTCAAACATGCAACCATCCCAAAACCAAAACAGACCAAGAATCTTTGGCCAGGTGTTCAGTTGATCATTCGTGGGACGGTCGCCAAACAGTCTAATCAATATTGCAAGCACTAAACTAACCTTTGGCAATGGCGGATCAGAAGCCGAAAAAGTCAAAAAAGGACACTTTATTCATTGCTCTTCGTCGTGGCAATGCAGAAAAAGTGGGCCGCATCCTGGATGATCCAGAGGTACCAGAGGGCGAAGAAGCCATTTTCGCCGATATGGATGCGGATTCGGCCAAAAATTCTTTGCTTCATCGGGCAGCCCGTTATGGTCATTCCGCCGTTGTCAAGATTTTAATAGAAAAGGGTGCGGATGCAAACAAGAAGAATAAATTTGGAATGACCCCGCTTCATCATGCAGCTGTGGGGGGAGATCTTCAAGTAGTTGAGGAGTTATTGGAGGTAAGTTTTAGCAATGGTGAAAAATTATGATGATAAGGTCTGAAGAAAACTTGGGTGTTTTTGTTTAGGGTGGAGGAGATTGTAATATCGCGGACGATTCTCAAAGGCTACCCATTCATTGGGCCTCAGGTAATGGTTTCGTGGAAGTGGTTGATCTGCTTTTAACCAAAGGAAAGTCTAAAGCTGACATGGGAGACAAATCCGGATGGACGCCTTTACATAGATGTTGTCAAGAGAAGCCACCCTCTAAAGAGAAGACCGATGAATCTGGTATGTTTGACGTTTTTAGTGTCAGAACCCTAACAATCACTTGACCTCTGATGTACATATTGGACCAGCTCGGTCGGACAAATTCAGCTGGGGATTCTTGGGGCCAAATAACTTGAGGTTGGTCAGATCTTAGGGTTTGGTGTTCACAGATTTGAATTTTGTTTCACGAGGGAAAAGTTCTTTCGTAGCTTGATCTCAGGTTGTTAACAAACCAGAATTTTTATCCAGCTCGGGAATTTTCAACATTTTTTTATCAAGTGTGTTTGAGGGCAAGTCTAGGCTCCGACACATCCCTAGCCATTTGGCCCCAAGAATCCCTAGCTGAATTCGTTCAACCGAACTTATCCATTGTGACTGAAAGTAAAAAGTAACAGAACTTGATAATCACTTTTTAAATCAAATGTCATAAATTAAATTTGGACTCAGAATGATCACAAATGAAATTGAGCGATTGGTATTTCTCAAGTACAATTCATTGTTACATTTTTGCCAATATTATTAACTTTAGAATAAAGCTGCACATGAAATTCACGATGCTCTCTACCATTAAATAAAGTGTCATTCATTGTTAACGTAACGTTGAAAATGAAAATTACTCTTAAATCAAAATTGAGGAGAAAATATGCAATTAAAATGGGAACACTTGGAAAATAATTCTTAGCAAGACCATATTAAAATAAAGTACTTGTGATTATTATTATTATTTCAAACTAATATTGATTGTGATTAAAAGTTTTTGAAACAAGCCTGTTTATGTCTTGTCTGTTTAGAAGCTACTGAGGAGGACAAAGAAGAAGCCCCGAGATCTGATCCAAAGGAAGCCATTGCTCAAGAAGACGAAAAGCGGGCCAAGATTGCAGAGATGTTACTGAACAATGGCGCAAAGGCGACCGTTGTGGAGCCGGCCGGTCAGCAGACCCCGTTGCACTTATGTGGCATGAATGGCTACGCCAAGACAGCCAAGGTGCTTTTGGAGGCTGGTGAGGCAGATGTGAATGCAGTCAACAAGATCAGTCAGACACCCTTGATATACGCTTGTATTGAGCGTCATTTGGACACGGTCAAGGTTATGGTTGAATTTAAGGCCGATCTGACCTTGGGCGACAAACTGCATTGGAATTGGACCCCGTTACACTACGCTGTCCTTCAAGATGATGTTGAAATAGTTCAGTTCTTGTTGGATTCTGGGGCTGATAAGGAGGCTAAGGATGAAGCTGGGCGGTCAGCTCTCAATGTAGCTGACGAGCATGCCAAGGAAAACGTTAAAGCAATTCTTGCATAAGATAATTACTTCTTCAGAGTGGTGTGCACATTGAAAAGATTGCCAATTTGGGTTTGAATAAATAGAATATATAGAATATCAGTATCTTTTTTCTTTTATTCCAAAATTTCTTCAATTACAAGGAATAATTGAGTTAATTTTTCATCCAGAGATAAAACTTTTTGTAAGGGAAATGACTCCCTCTCCGTGACGTTGCTCACTAAGGGCTAAAACTCTTTGAAACACTGCCAAACGCCACAAGATATGCAATTTGTGCCATTCCCATTCTCAATCTTGACTTGTTCTTCACTAACTATAACACTTTTTTTTGTATTGACTTAATAACTTACTTTTATGTTCATAACTTCTTAACATGCTCAATATACGATTTGAGTCAATTCTGTGGCAAGCCTTGGGTGCAAAAACAAAAAAATGCAAGTTAAGGCAACTGTTTGGTCAAGTCTCTGGCAAAAATTGTGTTGAGGGAAATATTATTTTGTGTTTTTTAAATAGTTCTGACTTTGAACATTTTAAATATATATTTAACCAAGAACAAATATTTTTCCTACACTCTACATTAGAGAAGGGTGTCTCTTTGTGCAATTCCAAGTCAAAAGATTGAGAAATAAATTGGTTTTGCAACGAACAGAAAAACATTTCCAAGTTTAAACTCACTATTGCAGATTAAAATCATACTGTGTTTCAAAAATTGCCAAGTTAAAGGTATTTTCTAATTAAGGTTGTACACCCTGTCACAAAAGTTGTGTCGCAATCACACTTTGAAACTAATAATTATGGCAATGGGTGGAGGGTTTGGCACGATCAAACCACCAGACTGCCCCCAATAAGTTTTTAGAATATTTTTGGATTACTTGAAGTGTATTTTAAAGAAAAAAAGAGCTAGAAAATATTTCTGAAACAACAATTTTTGAATTGATGTCTGGTGTTTTCTTTTTGCATGGTTTTACCTCGCTTTAAACTGTTGTAAAAAATTATGGAATGGCAGGAATCAAAATTTTCTCGGTCTTGGAGAAAGGGGAGTGGTTTGGAAATACTTCCAACCAAAAACATATGTATTGCCTTCAACCATGATTCAAGAGCTCATGGAATCGCGACCGTTCGTCAGCATTTTGGGCAAAGGAAAGACAACTTAAAAACTGCAAATAGAATTGAGCCGTCCACATTTTCGAATTTGGTCGATAGCATTCCAAATATCATTTTCAACGATAGAGAGAGTAATTGGGGATAGATTGGGATAAACTGGATCTTCAGTCATTTGAAACCTATTCCTACAAAATGAAAATATTTTGGTTCAAAATTACAACAGAACTTTCATGTTGAGGCCAAGGTTCTAAAGCGTTGTATGAGAATGGCAACTCTTATGCGCTGAAATAACAAATAAAAAAACAATGAAAAAGAGTTCAAACGTCATGTCAGTCAACTCAAATGTATACGATATGTTCATACGGAATGTTGTCCCTAGCGTAAATCCATAATGGACTTCTCCAAATGACCCTTTCTTGCGTCAGTCCGCACCTCATCTTCTTCCAACTGCTCGGCTTTTTGGAATTGATAAAAAAAGCTACTTTTCCCAGATTCTTCCTTAGAGATATTTCATAAGATCACGACTGCTGACTCTTCCTTGCTTTTTTGAACGTGAATGATTTTCATTTTATTCGATCATGCACTTTAACGTGCGGACGCAAAAGAAAGAGATATTTTGCAAACGCCAAGTTATTTCGGGATATTTCGCAAATGATTCAATAAAATGCTTCAAGTGTGGACCAGTCTTTAACGTCTAAAATTAAAATAAGTGATACCTCAAATTTTTATCACAAATTTAGTGCGTTTTTCGGTAAATTCAGGCACTTGCAACTATGCGTCTAAAAAGTTGGCAAAGATTATTGAGATCACAATTGGCGAGTTCAATTTTTTATCATTGTCAGCATTAAAAGGAACAAGAAACAAAGGACAATCACATTTCTAACGTGCGGTTGTTTGACATTGCTTCGTCATGGAGTATTTCCACATACCTTTGTGAATTTTTCCTTGACCAACATTATTATGAAATAATAGATCGCAAATTCCATATGTCTTATTGGTCATCAAACTTCAAGCAAACATTACATGATGTTAGCAATATATTGACCTCCTCATTTCATGCCATGCTTATCCAATGCAATCTTGAAAATTTCAATGGCCACATCAACGTCCTCCTTGGTGATGCACATAGGAGGCTTGATTCGGAACACATTTCCGTTCAATCCACCTTTACCCAAAAGAACACCCATGTTCTTGACATCCTCCCACATGCTCATCATTTTTTCTGCGGCCAAAGGCTTGCGATTGGCCTTATCCTCAACCATTTCAATGCCAATCATTAGGCCTTTTCCTCGAACATCCCCAATGGTCTAAAATAATATTAATCATATGTGATTCTTGTAATGCCCTACAACTCATTTGAAAACTTGATTTCTTTATCCAAATCGGCCATAAAGCATTTTCGCTATGATATATCACCGACAACTTTTTAAGAGTAAATGAAAAAAACCCACCTTGTATTGGCTACGAAGATCACCTAATTGCTTCAGAAAATAGGTGCCAACTTTGGCCGAGTTCTCTTGGCATTTGTCCTCCTCAAGAGCATCCAAAACTGCAATACCAACAGCTGAGGCCATTGGGTTTCCACCAAAAGTATTGAAATGAATGGCTTGAGACATCACATCGGCGATCTCTTTGGTGGTCACCAAAGCAGCCATGGGGAATCCATTCCCAATACCTTTGGCCATGGTAACAATATCTGGAACCACATCATGGCCTTGAAAGCCCCAGAAGTGCTCACCAGTTCGGCCGAATCCAGTTTGAACCTACATTTAGACAACCAAGGTTGAGAAGCTACCCCATAAAACTTCCGCAGATTTTCCGATTCAGCTTACTTCGTCAGAAACACAAACTCCTCCAAGATCACGGACCTTTTGGAAGGCCTTCTTGAGGTAACCTTTTGGGTACTGAACTGTGCCACCAACACCTTGAATAGACTCCGCAAAGAATCCTGCCAAGCTTTTGCCTTTTGGTATGGAATGAACCAGGACGTCATCCAATTGCCCGAGGTATTGCTCTGAAGCCAGACATTGCCCTTGTGGACAATCACAGCTTCGGTCAATGTCTACGGGGGAGTCCCTGCAATTCTTGCCTCCAAAGATACCCTTGTAAGGGTCTGGATTCATCACATGATGGATTCCAAAGTTTGTTGGAACCTTGTAACTCCATGGAGTATGCGCGGTCAGACCCATGGTGTAAGGGCTCATTCCTGCAAATGAGATGTCATGTAAACCTTTGGTGAAAACAGACCATCCCGTTCCTTAGAATTACCATGGTAACTGTTTCGAAATGATAGTAAGTCGAAATTCCCAGTGTACAGTCGGGCCATGTACATGGCCATATCATTGGCCTCGGAACCGCTGTTCACAAAGTAGACATTGGTCAATGGCTCTGGGAGAGTGGCCACCAACCTTTCTGCGTATTCGTGGATCTTGGGATGCAAATAGATGTTGGTCGTGTGCCACAGAGTATCCACTTGATCTTTCAAGGCCTTATTGACCTTTGGATGGCAGTGACCCACACTCACGGTAACTATACCGCCAAAGAGATCCAAATATCTGCAAATTTACAGGAGTCACTGGATTTTCTCCAAACATGGTCAGTATTTTTTACCGTTTTCCTGAATGGTCCCAAAGCCATTGCATGGATCCTTGGGTGATATAGGCTGGAGTCTTGAAATGAGTGGTCAAAGCCGGATTCAATTTGGTTTTTCTGGTTTTAGAAACCTGTTCCAAACTTGGAACATTCAAGGGTTTCGGTTCAGTTTCACATTTTGGCAAAGCTGGGGCCGCTTGTTGGTGCAAAACATTGGCACATTGGCGAAATTGTAGGCTTTTGGATACTTTCATATTTGAGATCTAGCGACGGAATGGGACTGTGGAGGAATCTCAATCATGGAATTGAGAACCTGTTTTTTGTTGAATGAACAACGCTCGCCAAACTAGAATCCAGTTTTCGGTGGTAAGACAACTTTGTGTGAGGTTCTCTTTGAACTTGAATCCTAAGGTTGAAAGTGTTGGAAACCCGATTTCAGTAACTGTTAAGTGATTCTGGGATAGTACGTTCGATTTTCTTGTCTAAAAACTATCTAGAATCAGCTGATGGAAGAAGAAAGCTGTTTTCGAATCTTTCATCTCTTTTATTAGCATCAATTCATCCAAAAAATGTCTCATCATACTACTGTTTTCAGTACTGACTATAACCATATTGTGGTTCGGGCTGATTTTGGTTGCGAGTAGTGTAAATGGGCTGATTCTGCATCCGAAAGTCCTCGTGTTGTTCTTTCTCTCGCCTCATTGTGTCTCTATTAACATATGGAGATGTGGGCCTGGATCCAAATGTGCTCGCAGCTCTTGAAGCCGGCAAGGAACTCATTGTATCCATCTGGAAATCGGAAAGTTTTCCAATAAATTATTAATCGACGGAATGTTGAGAAAATTAATTCACCCAGTCTCGATTTACAGTACCTTAAGTCTGGCCAAGTCCTGCAGTTTGGTGAGATCGTTGAGCTCCAAGTAAAGGGAGAAAATGCAGACGCAGCTGAGTAAGTTGAGAATGTTGAAAACGAGCCAAGCGATGAACATAACGATGTTGTAGGAAAAAATCATGTCATTCACAATGGCAGCGTAAACCCAAGAGATGATTCGCCAGGGCGTAAAAAATGCCATTACGTAGAGCCATCCTGAAATGAGAACAATGGTTTCTTGCTATAGCTAATGGTCGTGTTGGATATTCATGGTCGACCCAACGTGTCCAAAACAAACTTTTCTGGTGGGAAAATATGTTTGCCACACAAAGAGATACCGCAAGAAGTTTTCGGGGGCTGTTTCTAGTTGGCTTTTCTTCAAACAAAGACCACAAAAGCATTTTTTAACATTTTGGACTAACTCTTTGGCATGAATTATGTAAAGGTTGGTGACTTTTGAGCAGGGTTGGTGGGGGGATTATCCCATCCAAAAAGTGTCCCGTTTATTCCCCCTGGGATAAACGGGATTTTCCTCCTAGGAATAAGCTGGATAAACGACACTTTTGTACTTTTCCAAGTTCGTTTTTTTCTGGCACTTTCTTTTATTCATTGTGCATGAACTTCTTAGACCCAAATCATCTTCAAATAAAAATATTTCTTCAATTTATCATGTCTCTTCAACTAGAATAAAAATCTTGAATCTTGTTTATCTAGTGTGATGTTGTTGTTATAACTGTTTTCATGTCTTTTTCTTTACCTTTACCTATGCCCTTCATGCATGTTTTAAAACATGTTTTGTGGTTAAACAAAAAACAATAAGGGATAAACTTAAGAGAGTTACTGACTGCTTTTCTTTTTAGTGATTTGTTTACTTCATGGATTCCTTATTGAATTAATCCAAACAACCATATTCTAATACATGGACCATACATTTTTGGGAGACTAAAAGTGAATGGAGGTGGATCGGTGTTTGCTTTTATGGAAAAATGTTTTGTTTTTTTTAGATTTTTTTTTCAGGGCTTTGAAATGTCATATTCAAGAAAAATTGGAAAGTGCAAGTACGAGAACTAGTTTGAGGCAAATTTCCAAAGTTCAATGAAAAGCTTTGAATGAAAAGGAATTCAAAACATACCTTTCAATATGTTGAATTTAAACTAAGGCTAAATATCCATTTTTGCACTTGTCAGTGGTGCCCTAAAGAACCGCATGAGGTTCATAAACTATTTCAGCCACATTGTCTTATCATTGGTACAAGTCTTGATCACCTATTTGTCTAATTGTGGTACTAGTCTTGATCAGCTATTTTTACAGACATTGAAAATGTTATCAAATCATGTCAAAATCGACCCAAAATTGCTTTTTACCGTTTATTCCCCCATTTATCCTGTTCATCCCTGGATAAAGGGAAAAATCGAAAAAGCTGTTCCCTGACCAACCCTGCTTTTGAGAGAAGATCACAAAAGTTATTAGATACCAAATCTTACATTCCAAGCCATCGATTTGATTTCCAGTGAAGATTGGGAGAACCGTCATTTAACGAACACCTGATTGAGAGGTCATAATACTTAAGACTGGGAGGTCACTGTACAAAAAGAGCTCCCAAAATTGCACCCGTTAACAAAAGTTCGGCCTATTTTTGAAGTTCCCAATGTATATTGGACTCGTAAGAACAGAAAATTTGTGTAATTTAGCTGAAAGGTTGCCACGTCTTTTCTACTCGTATTTCACTAGTTGAGCCTAAAGGACGTGTTGTCTTTATGTAATTCAGGACCAGTTCTATTGCTTCTGTGATTTGTGGGTTGCATGTCCATAATTCATAAAACATGGAAGCAGTTTCAGCTCGACTGTTTCATGCTCACCTGAGAACTTGTCACATAACATTAGATTTTTAACAAGAATAAAAACCTCCGTGACCTAAAATGTTCCAAGTTATGATCTCTCATTCAAACTTCGATACCCAAAATTTTGCTTTTGATTTGCGCACACGGATCCTAAATGTAGGTCCTTTTTTAGGGGTGATGGTTGTAGTGCTATTTGTTAATGCGCAACCGAGCTATGTTCAGGTTCATGGTTTTGATCCCAGGTTTCCCCCCAATTATAGTGGATACTCGACTCCAACGGCGCTCGATTAACCCAGAATGGACCCCAATATTGTACATTCACAATAATGTATCTTTATTCAGACATTATGATTGCACTGTATCCATGAGAAACAATCTGGCAATAACGATTACTAGTTTGTTTCATCCAAAATTTTCTCTATTTTTGTCTATTCTACACTAAAATTGTTCAGTTTGGCATTAAGAACATTGAACATTTCTGCTCAAATTTGTCGACTTCCCAAACGTATCATTTTAGGACTCTTATTAGGAAGGGGCTTTTTTTGGTTGCGGATTGTCTACTACCGCTACAAGGAATGTGTTTCCTTGTAAATAAGGATTTCTCCAGACAGCTTCAATCCGTCCCACAACAGGATTCGAACCTACGCTGTCTGGGGAAGCACTTACACTCGGCTCCTATAAGAACGCATTAGCACGCGCGGTCACTCTGGCTTCCTTAAAATTGGGTTGTTGTAATAGAGTCACAACAATTGAGGCTGAATGTCTTCGACATGCAATACAATATTTTTTGAGTCTTTCGGCCATTTTTTGCTATTTTGAAGTTTATTATATATTTCAGTTTTAGGGCTTACAAGGCTTTTTGCGAAAAATATGCATACTTCTTTTTTGGAGTGTTGGTGCTTGGGTCGGGGCCAAATTAGCGTCTAAAAGTTTCTTTGAGCAAGGTCGGGGAGGAGAATCGAACCTGGGACCTACCTCTCTCACTATAGGAAACTGCGCTAACCACGACGCCACGTCTCCTCCCGTTAATATGCAACTTTTGTTTACCTATATTTTTCTATGTCAATTTTTGTTTTGAAAGAGGCTCGCATTAGAAATGCGTTTTAAGCATTTTATGAATTCAAGTCAAAAACATTAATACTTTTGACTACATTCTTGTTGATAAAACGTGCATTATCTCCCCATGTGTGGCGCTTTTAATCTAAATGATTAATCTAAATGATGTGTGATAAAGGGATGAATGTTTGTAAGAGGAGAGCAGTGTCCTGATACGGGTTTCCACATTAGCTTGGAAATGTGACAACTTGCTGGATTAAAATTTTTATTTTATTTTTTCGGAAAGTCTTCCGGGCCTCAGTTGGTAGCATTTCTTTTGACGGACAATAAAAACCCACGCAAATATAAATAAGGCCATTACAACATAGTAGGCTGCCATTGAAATCCTTGTGTTTTTTCCTAATACACCTTAACAGACGTACCTTTGAAAGCAGTTTCTTGTTCCTTCCTCAAGGCGTCCAGAAGCATCACACTCGTAACGAGAAGAGCAAAGGCTCCCAATAACGAAAAAACATGGGTCACGACCAAAAGATTTCTCACTGAAAAGGAACAGATGGCGGAACATGAACACAAATATTGGGACGCCTCCATTCCTTTGGTTGGGTGTGGATTTCCATGCCTCACGGGGATCCAAGTTAATGAAGCATGAATCAGGAGCAACGACCGGATAAAGAAACACTCGCTGCTTGCCATTTACCTCGTCACACGGACGTGGCTTTGATTGATCTATATGTAGCTTTCGTCTGAGCTTTGATAGTTCATCGGTTCATTGGGATGCCATGAAAGAGTCTTACTAGAGCCACTGCAATAAGAAGCGTACGCACAAGATGTTTTGTATTCCCCATTGGAACCAAAGTGTCTCCACGTTGTTAAAGAAGGGACAGGTAAAAAACAAGCAAAAAGTGCAAGACTATTTTGAAACCGTTTTTTAATAGCTTTTGTATGTTTTACATTTTCACCCATGTTTTGTGTCTTCATAAACTTGCGGATCCTTTCGTCTTTTGATAAGTGGGCAGAATTATACAAAGAAGTAATCCTGTGCGCCTACTCTAGTATCATAATGGCTCTAATTCTTACCATGGGGATTTCCAACATAGACAAAGTCAAAGCTGAATATGTAGTATCCAGTATGGCTAGATCCGGGTGCAGCTTCGTGAATGCAGTACAAATCAAATCCCGTTGTGAAAAGGGTCCAAACGCTGAGGAACTGAAAGGAAAAAATATGTATTTGAGTTATTGTTGCAGCAGACCCCACAGAGGATACCACTCAAAACAATGCATTTTCCATTATGTTTTCATCCATGACTAGCATCTTTCTGACACGCTACAGTGAGCTAATCATTCAAATTAATGACGTCCACATGACGAAATAACGATCCCTAGATCCATTACCAATGTGTAGAATCCAATGTGCCAGGATCCTCGTTGAAGGTCGGTATAAAACGCATATTGGAGCAAGGGTTTCTTGTACCAAGGCAATGGAGCAGGTTTCACACCACTTTTTCTCGATGTTCCACCTCTCAAGGTTCTTACGGTCGATCCATGAGAATACACAGAAAACCTCGACCCTCCCAAACTCGGGGTTTTTCTCCCCAGAGTCGACATTTTCAGGGTAGTTTTCCAACCAAAAACAGAGATACCACTACGCCATAAGACTCGGTTTGTTGTTGTTTCTTCCAACTTTCATGCCAAGCCCACTTTGTCCGACCAAGTCTCACCAGGTATGATTGTAGAGCCCAAACAGGTGATGGCTGTTGGCTAGCCCTCGGTTTCCCAACCTGCCTTGACGGAGTCCTATCGTTCTCGAAAACTGACGGTTAAGTACTTATTGGAGAGTCCTCTTGGACGGGTTCTACACACGCGCTTCTCGCTCTTATGGAGGGATACACAGGTATAGAGTATATCCAATGTATGAGAGTGAGTGTGAGATGCTTGAATGTTAGGGAGGAGAAACGGGATGGGGTCTGGTGGAAATCCAATGGCATTTGAAAGTAAGCGGGAGACCGGGCCTGATTTCCGGCCATCAGTTTATTGGCATTTGGATGGTAAAGAGTTTCTTTGACTGAGTTGATTGGGTGCTCTTTTTGGTGAAAATGCTAATCCTAGTAAAGACTGAAATGAGTTGTTTTTATGGTTGCCTAGCAAGTGATGTTGTATTATCTTATACTGAACGGAAATGACTAGTACATACGTAGCTGCAGCACTTTATAACTTACTGAATGTTGCATTAAATCATCACAAAGGTGATAAATGTGCAATAGAGAAGAAATAAAGGTCTTGTTATGTCTTTTGAACCATTACATTTCTTTCGATTTTTTAAAGCGTAATGTCGACAATAGAAAAGCTTTTCTCCCATGAGACTCATTTCTCATTGTTAGCCATCAAACAATTGTTTAAGTTGGGGATTAAATTTCAACGATCCTCAACACTCAAACAAATAGGTATTTTACTCAGGGACTGCATTCCTTCACAAATTTTCTCTCAGAAAAATTAAAGGTCAATAACAATGACAATGAGGAATCAAATGTTTTTAAATTCATGACAAAATCATCAAAATAAATTTTTAATCTGAAAAACTTGAGCACAAATTCCAAAACCCCATCTGATGTGCCTTGCAAATACTTTCAATGCAACGAAAGCAATGCAATTGAAGGCAAGTGCATCAAAAATTTAAATGAAAATTTAAATGAAACTTAGCTGTTAAAGGGCAATTTCAGCCGTCTAACTCCAAAGACTGATCAAATTGAAGTTGTTATAGTAATTATTTTTGAAGAAATATGAGCAAGCCTTTTGAGTTCTAACGCTGCTAGACATTTTCATGGTGAAATCTGCGTACACATCCGTACGTATTCAAGCATCAAATTTGAAGTATGAAGTTTTATCGAGACATCAGTGATAATGTATGTGTGTCTTTGAAAGCATTCATGGTCTTTGACTTGACCCAAGATTAAGGGCCAATTGTAGTGACGGGTGGGTGAGACAATTTTTTCTCTCGTTCTAACTTGTTCGAACAATGAAGTCCCCCCTCTCTCCTTCATCGGGCTCCTTCATTATTTGTTTTGCAACAAGCCGAGTCTTTTTCCAACACAATGGATTCAAAATTTTGACGAAAATGAGGCTACATTTATTGCAAACTTAGAAGAGTTTGCATGTCTTGTAAAGTGCATTCGTTCATTTCTTTGGCGTTTACTTTTCAATTTTAGAAGGAACTAATCACATTTATGAACGTTAAACCTATCTAAACAATACTTGCACCTTACTTCCAAATGCCCTCAACAACTGACCTCTTATCGTTTGACAGTATAGGGTGTCCAGGAATAAGGGTCATTACCGGACCCCTCCGACCAGTTTTGCCATTAAGGACAAATTGTGTTTCAAAAAAAGTTCAGTTTCGTACTTCCACAAAAGCCTAACGTTTCCAGTTTCTATCAAATATAATGCATGATATTTTGTCTTGCTGGTACATCTTGAAAACCCACTAAATTTTTTAACTACATGACTATACTTCAAAATATTTTAAGTTTAAGGTCCAGTGAGTAACATTTCGTCAGTCCTGCTTCAACTGCTGGAAGACTTGACTTGATCAGGATTGCTCTGGAAAAAATTAAGAAAAGGTCAACAGATCCGCATGGTGCACTCAAGAGCAAACTTTGTTCGTTATTCTATTTCATGTTGCAAAATTGTATGTTTCTAAGTCACCAAGTCATTGTGTAGCCTGATTGCCAAAACATTTTCATGGAAAAGGCCGACAGAAAACATATATTTTCATTCAAAAAGACCATCTTATCATTATTGGCAGCGTTCCTGATTTTAGTTACAAGGACCCTCCAGCACTCCTTTAGGGTCCTTGTATAAGGCATAAAATTCAGGGCAGCAGAAGTAAAAATGTTCGGGGCGGCAAATGTAAAAATAGGGATTCAATGATAAAATAACATTGATAAGAGTGTACAACATACATGGGTTATATTTTCTTTTACGCCAATAACAACATGATTGAAAGAATATCATGTAATTAAATACTTTAAACGCAATAAAAAAATTCTGATCCTGAATGCTCTGAAGTGACGTAAGGGGTAATTTAACTAATTGGCGGTGCAATGGAAAACATACATTTTTAAGAAGTAAATATTGAGTTAAAAGAAAATGAGTCTCTACACACGATCATCTTTCCTTTGCCAACAAGTTGGTAGATTTTTGTCAATGTCTGATATCAAGATCTTCAACTTATTGGACTAGGTGTCTGGGCATGTCCTTTTTAAGTTTGATATTGCTTGCTCAAGGTTGGGAACACATGGTTTAGAATTAAGCTCGTAAGTGCCAAAATTCTGTAGTATCTTGACAGGCTTTCAGAGCTCTTGTATGATGGCTCTTCTTTACTCTTGAAACAGCATAGTTTGTTGTCAGATAATTTAGGGATACTCTGGGCCATGTGATTGGCACCAAGCCTTTCCTGGACCACTTTTCAGATACCGTTTTGGCCAACATTCTTTGGAACTCTATGGTTCTTTCTAAAGTTTCCTCAACGTTGTAAAATCACGAAATTCAATCAAATATTTACTATCAAATTATTTTTCATCTTTAAAATCATGCAATTAAGAGCTTGTTTATTGTCACCAAAAACATGGTGCACCATCAATTCTTGGACACCCTGTTCTCCCAAGTCCAAAGTGCTCTTGTCCATCATTCAACCTTTTGGAGAGACAAGAAAAAGAGTTCTTGTACACCTAATATTTTTTTCAGGTCGAAAAGATTATACACATTTGATTGTTGAGGATGGTTATTTTATCGCGTCTTGGTCACAGATATCTGTAGATACAACATACTGCCATGTTTTGGAGGACAACTAGCAGCTGTGGAATAGAAAAGACCGCGTGCAAAATTGTTGGATTTACATAGAGTAAATTACACATAACTCAGGGTAATGGTGACAATGTGAGGTCCGGAAGAAAGAACAACAAAATCATCAGCTCAGCTATGACTGAATGCTCTGAAAGACTAACCAACGATTTGTCCTTCAAAATAAAACACTTGTCTACCTAAATGTGTCGTATCTACAGTGTAGGCATATCTGTGGTCTTAGTATGATCAAATTATGATTCCAAGTGCCATCAACAACCGACCTGTTAATGAGTTTATTTTTCTTATCGTAACGTTTGAACTGAGTCGAGCAAGGGGTTTTGAGCAAGGGGTTTTGAGCCATGTAAAATGTGCAAAAACTAAAATTTATGAGTCTCCACATTTTACACACGAAAGATTATTTGAGACCGGTTTTCATTTGCGAATACGAATCTTTCTAGTTGTCCGGATGAATTTGGAAAAGTTGTCTTTCAAGTTGTTTTTAACCTTACGCTTTGTTATGTTCAAGATATTTGATCCAACAATGATTCGCTCTCCAAACTAAGGTTTCCAATGTGGACTATAATTATCTTCTCATTGAAAACAACGACCTTAGGGCAGTCGAAGCATTTCAATGAATGAAACTACACTTTCTCAAAAACATTATCAAGAACAGCACTATCAATAAGGAGCGAATATGAATGCAATTAATCATAACCATCTAGTGAAAATTGAAAAGACAATTTAGAAGTCTCTTTGCCATTTTTTACAATAAAATGTCGTCTAGCTTGTCACGAAGTGAATTTTCTTAAGCTTGGGAAATCCTATTTTTTCAACTCGTCACCAGGATTTGGATTTAAGACACTTCTTTGAAATGGCAAAGACAACTGCATCTCGTCTTTTGTGCAACTCACAAAGGTGTTTTTAATCACAGTTTATTCTGAAAACAAATAGATTTCTAATATTGGCCACAAATAGTTCTTGGCGAACATTTCTGCTCTTAATGAGAACTTGAGTTGGATACTTTGAGCTTCAGGCTTTTCTATCGATCCATGTCCACCATTAGCTTTTTTCCAAACGAGTATTTCATATCCTCATTCCATCAGTTAATGATATCATAAGTAGTATGATAACATATATGATATACACCAGTCCCGTTTCCAGCCTTTTGCCATTTTTTTTGGTCGGTGACAGACTTTAGCACAAAGTCAACTTCTTGTGGGATTGAAGGTGGCTTTAGGTGAGTTCATGAAGGCCATCTACATACCATCCAAAAGAATGTTCAAAAAGCTTGGAGAGCCCTGTCAATGATGAGGAAAGAAATATGCAATTTTTAGAGATGTAGAACATTTGCTTTAAAAAAGAAGAAAACAAGCTTATAAAAAGAGCTAAATGATTTTTGATTGAGACAGTATTGTCATTTTTTTAAAGTTAAAAAACTTTAAACTCCTCAAAAATGCCCAAAATGCTTTTAAACTTGTACAGAAAGAAGATCCTTTAATATAGAAAGGTCGAAATTGTGCATGAAGCGTAATGTTTTCAATAGATAATGGATAATAAACCAAATTCCTCACCAAAGGATGTTTTTCATTGGTAGTTACTTTTCGCAATGGTTTTATTATTACTTGATTTACCAAGTTCAAATACAGATCCTCAAAAGTTGATTGGACGTCCAAAATAAAAAAAGAATTAGTTTTACACAAAATGACAATACTGTATCAACCTGAATGAGGGCAATTAAACCTAAGTATGGCATTTGCAACCTTTATTAAATGTTACATAGAGCACGAAAATTTTCAAGATAATTTTTATTTTTGCCTGGTTTATTGACGAATTCAAAATTCTTGTAGAAAAAGGCGATTTTACTTGGGACTCCCTTGAAATCATAAAACAGCACAAAAGCCTTTTAAACCTAAAGCCATGAGGGTTCGGAAAAAAAATACCTTCCTCCAAGAGAACTAGTGATGGGTCGAAAGCACTTTTGGCCGGAATCTCGGTTTCGGTTTCGAAAGGCAAAACCAAAACCGAAGGCAGACATGCTCTTTTTCAAACTCGAAACTTAAGTTTTTTGAATTTGCGACTACCCAATATCAAAAACATTTAGCAATTTAAATTTTCAAAGGGAATTTGGCATGCATATAAGTTTGGAGTTAGGTGCTTTTGGTTACGTTTACCCCCCCTTTCGACCAAAACGCTTGAAAACCCTTTCGGACCATCACTAAAGAGAACCATTTTTCAAACCCAATCCATAAGAGGTAACCTCAAAACCAATGAAGTCCCATTTTTTCATCCAGGACTGGAGTACCTATATGGAGCTCCGCGTCTTTCAGTGAATGAACGGACGAACGAACGAAGGTAGTAACTAAGTAAGAATGGCAACCTGAGACTCGGCGTTGAATTCGAGAGTGAGCGGAAACTAAGCTCTCCCGATGATCATCCTCGTCCATGCAGTCAACTCACAGTCACTGGATCGAGTCGCTTTGCGAGCTCGGCTAAGTGTGTGAGATTCCTTCATATGTACTAACTAGAAAACGAGCTAAACCGTCTCTATAGGCGATTGTGCCGACCGACGCACGTACGTTCGTTCGTCTTCCTTGGTTTCTCGAGAAAACTACCTGTTGTGAAACGAAGTGAAGTCAGGTTGAAAGAAGAGACAGACACAAGTAGTGGAAACAACATTTCCATCCAACACCCCGTGTTACATTTCAAACAAAGTGAATATTAGTGGCATCTCAAATTCATTTCCCAACCTTGCAAGGTCCTTCTCGACAAGCCTCACTAAACGCTAAAGACCCTTCCTTCATTTAAAAGGGTGATGAGATCGTCTTTATCAGTGTTTTGGTTTGGTTCGGCAACGTGAATGTGGGTCACGGACCAACGTGTCCGAAAAACAATCTCATTTTGGCCAAAGCAGAAAATTCACTGTGTAATAGACCAAGCCAGGAAAAGAAGGTGAGTCCATCCAGGATTAATGTGGTGTTTTGGACTGGATCATGGAAACAGATATGTTTTCGAGAAAAGACTATTGTGCGATTGCTAATTGCCGCGTTTTCCGGTGTTTTTGTGAATTGGTTGATAGGAGAAAACAGTGGCTTTTAGGAGTAACGCCCATTAAATTGACGGCAAAATATGATTGTAAGAGTTACAAGGGATGTCATCCGGGTCGATTTCTTTCAGTAAGAAAAATACTGAGATGTGGAGGCCCCATTAGTAAAACTTCAATAAAGAAGAAAAATAGTCAGGATCGTGGGCAAATTTGAAAGGAAATAGGGCCTCCTCGTCCTTCATTGAAGGATACTTTTTTTTATCAACAGGGCAACGATCTCGATCCAAGTGAAAACGGAACTTTAATGAAATGGCAGTTTCCGTACACAATCACTGTTGTTGCTGTTTTTGGCAACGAAACATGCTGAAGAGACTGTTAAAATGAGATCAGCAAAATAGGATGGAACTTTTTGGTTGGTCTTGAATGCGGATGTGAAAAAAATGTGAATGCAAAAAAGCTCGATTATAGCTGTTGGCGGCATGCTAAACATTGTCCACTTAAATTTTAATGAAGGATCCAAAGTTTGAGAATTTCCTTTTTCATGAATAAGAAAAACGAGAAATCCTTATCAACATTGAAACTTACTTTGAGAGAATTTGGTCCTTAAAAGTATAGAGAACATCAACATACAGTATCTGATTTACGAATTTGAATAGAATTCGAAAGGAAACTTTGTACCAGGTAAAATTTTAAGTCTGTTAGTTTTAGTTTCGATTAGAGCTATTGTAAATAAAAGAGTACGCACATGATATTAATTAATCTCAATGGCAACCAAAAATCTTCCCAAAGTTCGTAAAGAGAAAAAAGAAATAAAGATGAAAAAACTTTTTCAGTAACAATAAAGCTTTTACAATTCCTGTGTTTCTTTAACTTTTGTGCATGCCTTACATTTTACTTCCAAGTTTTGTGTTTTTGCAAACATTTAGCCTTTTCTACTTTGTTCCTAGTCAAGAGAGACTGGTATCAAAAATTGAAGCTGAAAAAGGATTTTCGAACGAATAAGAAACTCAGTTTCAAAAACATGACGACATTCTACGTATCGAAGTGGATGATTTTGTTCCTGAGTTCATTTTTTCACCATGTAGCTAATGATAATACCTTGCGTTAAAATAATTGCTTTTTTACCTTTTCATACCTTAAACTGGATCTTGCATCGTATCTCTTTTGATTTCAAAAAGGCAGCAAGTGTTAGTTTGCATCCTCATTTCCCGGTTTCGAATTGGATAAAACCTAAAAATCGCACTTTACTCATGACCACATTTGAAATAACACATTTTGAATTGTCAATAGGACATGTCAATTCGAACAAGTGTTTGCTTAGTTTGGGACCTTTCTATTGCCTAATATTTATCCATCAAGAATGATGGATCGCATTTCCAGAATATTTTGAATTTGGTCCAATGTCATAGCATTGCCAAAACTTACCCCATTTTCGAAACAAAATTATCGTTTTTTTTTTTGGTCCTTGACTTCAATTTTGTTCCAAAATTTATTCCGCAGAACCCTTGCAAGAGATTTAAATATTCAGTAGAACACTTGAAATGAAGCTTTGGTTTGATTCAATTCTCGCTAAACAAAAAAGAGTTATTGTAATCAAGCAGAGACGAACTACATTGGTTGAAAAGATCAAATTTAGACAGAGACAATGGTCCCTCAAAGATATTCGATTCACGCTGTTAGTTTTACAAAAGTCAAACTCTGTCTGTTCACAACCTTCAAAGGGAGCCATCATGCTTGAAGTTTGGTGACAAAAATGGCTCTAAAAATGCATTCCCACCAAATGATGCACTTCAAATTTGAACTCAAGGCTTAGGGTTTCAAGTTGGTTGAGGTCAGTGGGTTTGCCATTACAAATTGTGTCCGTTTCAATGACAAGGTGAACTCAATCGTCTGCTCATGTGTTTTCCAAGATTCCACGATAAACATAAAAACTGGCATGCATGCGTGACTTTTCAAGGCGATTCTATACATAACTTGACACCCCACTTTCCAAATCTCAGAATAGACCGAACGGAATCGTCATTCATTTTCTTTCTATGAGCAGAAATCATCGAAGTCCATTGAAAAGCACGAGTCATGTTCGAAACCAAAAAGGTGAGGTTGATTTGACTTTATGGAGTAGAAGTTACCCCGTGCTTACATTAGGTTTCAGGTTAACGTCGAGATTTCAAATAGCTCGAGTATGCCTAAAATCAACTCAGAAGTATACTCTCAGCAGAACTGTTCAGCGTGTCAACTGTAAAAGGAAAACAAAAAAGTCCAACAAAATCTCATCAAAAGGTGGGATGTTAACTCAATGACTGATGGAAATACCTCAAGTATTCTACAGTTAAGTCAATATAGCCATGCAGGATACCTTGCGTTCTAAAGGCAGCTTACGTTCGAAGACTACAACTAAACTTAACCTCAAACTTTGTGACTAAATTTAAATACTTTGTACTTGCTTTTTATTTCTTTTTATTGAATACTTTTTATTAGGATTAGTGCAGTTAGCACTCGCCCTATAATAGAGGTCGTTGAGCACAGCAGATGTTTTAAGCGCAATTACCCCACCTTGATTTGACCCCACAGGATACTCGAAGACCATTAATCTGACTTAATTTGGACGTTGTCTAAATCAGGGGTCGGCAACTGCTTTTGGGTCAAAGCCCACCAAATTTGATTTTGTGAGGTCTAGGGCCCAACAAACAGACGCTGGAAGGCTCTGTGGCCCACAATTTATTTATCAAAGAGCTCTGGGCCCACGAGTATGAACTACGAATGGGTCTTGGGCCCACTATTTTGGACTTTCCCCATAGCTCCTGGGCCTACCCACAATCCCCCTTAGGCCCACAAGTTGCCGACCCCTGATCCAAATGATCTCTGAAAAATGTTTCTATGCTTTATTCCAAAACAGGATACTAAGTTAATGTTTTTTAAGGAACTTGCAGGCTTTCAATTTTGTTTGAAATGTAGAATGTAGCTAAGGATCTTGGGTGTATTCTTGAGGACATTTATCTGACTGGATTTTGGGACTCATATCTTTCATTAATATGCTAAAACATGAAGCATTGTTATGCTGAGATGTCCACCAAGTTTTGGCACGCCATATTTTTTCTCAAATTGAAGCCAACTTGGGATTTCAATCATTAATGATGCAGTGTTAATGTACTCAAAGATCATCAAACTGATGAACATTTGGTAAGCGCAAGCTTTTCGTATCAATGACTTTAACATGCGACCTATTCTTAAAATGATTAAAGCTTTGAGCACATTTCAAGAAATTGTTTCGGCCAGAATTTCTTTTCAAATCAAAGTAGATGTTCAATATTCTTCTAGGGACAATGTTGGAACAGTTGCAGATCCCAAATGCAAATAAAAGGGCACTTGTGAATGTTGCAAGCTTGAAACGTGCAGCAATTTCACATTTTTCACTTGAAAGCCGTTTGAAGTCGATCTTTCTTTTTTCTTGAAATTTCTTTTTTTCTCACTCCCCCCACTTTGAATCTGGGAACAGAGCTTGCTTGGGTGGGAACAAGGCGTGGTTTCGTATCATTGACTTTTCAGAGCCCTTTAAAGAGAATAATGCTGCTCACGTTCAGGGAATCCAATTGGACCCCTTCAACTAACACGAACGAAGAAATTCAATTTCAACTGACTTTTCGTTCCCAGTTCCCAAACGAATTCCGAATCCAACCGAGACTGATCCATTCTTGACAACCTTCAGTAGTTTAAATAGGACCACGACGAAACTGATCCAGCTCATCAGTGTGAGTGTATACGAAGATCCATCATTGTCCGTTTGATTGGAAAGAAAACAGGAACAAGAAATGGACAGGGCACAATGGACCAAGCGAGTTCCTAATAAAGCTCTCGTTTGGCCATTGAACCAGAAGAACCCATCATAACAGTTGAGATGAGGATCAGTTCCTTTGTTCCAAGAGATAACAAGATCCTTTGTGTTAAAGAACTGTGTCAGTTAGATCGAGCTAAAAGGCTCCCAATCACTCATGGAATTGGATTTGATAAGATGTTTGATTTTTGGGAATCGCTGCTGTCGTTTTTTACCTTTTTCTGAAAGATTCTAGTTAACGGAACACATGTGCAAGGGAGTCAGGGATTTGGGAACATGTCAGAAGTCAAATTTGCTGTCACATATGTGGTTTATTTGTTTGACAAACTGTCCATGCGCGTTTTTGTAGCTTATGAGGCAACAAAGGAGACTTTCAAGGTTTATGTGGCAAAAATTCAGGCAAGTTGGAAAAAGAACAAATACAAATTTGCTAAAGGAAAGCTTATTTTCTCCCTAATTTCCGTGATCAAATCGAAAAATAAATGAGATGTATTCATTCCTCAAAAAACATAACTAGAGGCTCCAAGTGTTACGGAATGTTCATTGCTAAAGGCAAAGAGCCAAAGTTGCGTAGTCAGACGAATCATTGAAAGTTTTTTATTACATCATATCTTGTGGCAATCGATTTTTAGTAAACATGTTTGTTAAGTTCCTCTTCATAGTTACTTCATTTTGGAAAAACGGGCAATTGCGAACACTACTCATTGTCATAAGTACTTTTCAATTATCAGAGGTTAATTTTGTGACAAAACTAACTATGCTTAAAATGCTTTATTGAAATGCATAAAAGTCATCAGTTTAATTGCAAAAATGTAAGGATTTCCGACAAAAAATTCGCCAGAATGAGTTTGGGTAAAATTTCGTCTTTTTTTCGTTGGCATTTTCTTGGGTCAGGAGGGATGTTAAAATGAATTTGGAATTTGTTTGGTTACGATTGTAAGAAAAAAAATAAAAAATCCAATGTGTCTTAAAGGACACAAGCCTTTTCACTCTTATCAAAAGCACGACATTTTGCAGTCCAAAAACAACCCCATAATACAACTATTAGCGCCTAAACTTTACGCAATACTTCAAATACAGCCTTTTTTATCTTCTACCAATGGAAACATTAAAAGTGAATTTATGTTGTATCCATGAAATATTTTTTCAAAAATTCTTTTCTCGTAAGTTGTATGCGTAACTTTTTCGAAGTAAATTGAGACAAGAAAAGACATCGGTTTAAATACCACCATAAATACGATTGCCAAAACTTTCCAACCAAACTTCCCCCAAGAAAGTTCCAATATTCTCTGTTTAGTTAATGATTACATTTTGGGTTGTAAACCAACTGTGTTGTTCAAAACAAAAACGGTGGCGAAACCCTATTATATACTCTTTCAAGAGCTTACTACTTGGCACTAGATTATAAAAGCTAGCTAAGAGCGTCTTGCCCGAGCCAAAGTCATTTACAAAATGGGACTTGCCTCCATACTTTGGATGGAAATTGATGTTGAAAAGGGAACAAGTTTGACGTACACTTCCATGGAACAAAAACACATCCTACCAAAGAGTCAGCTACATAGTCAGGATCCAGTAAATGCTTGGAAGGCTCGAGTGGTTCCGCTGAATGGAACAGTATCAGTTTGTATTAGGAACCCAATCACGCTAGTCAAGTAATAGTCGATAACTGGCCTTGGAGGCTTCTTGCACTTTGCGTGGTCTTTTTCGGATTCGTGTTGGTGGCCGAGAAAAATGGAATTTTCCATCTTCCCAGGTGGCTTATGAAATATTTATCAGCACTAAAAGTTCCTAAAGTACAATTTGTCGGCAAAGGGGAAGACGCAATTCCCCTTTGGAACGATATAGACCAAAGTTGAGGTATTTCCCTTCAATGACTATTTTCACGAGCTTATTAAAATGGAGATAACTTTTTGAATTATTTTTGTAATTTTCTGCAACAGTTTTCACCTTCTAGTTATCAATTCATGGATTGATTGCCAGAAATCAACATTGTTTCCATTTAAGCTTGGCCCCAAAAATAAGGATGTAACAGAAATGTTATTTCAGAAATTGGCCACAATTTCGGATAATTTATCAGCATTTTTTTAAAACCACTTTTGGGTTTAAAATTAGGTGCTGGAGACTCAACACCGAATAAACCCCAGTCACATATTTAGGTAAAAATAAAGGTATTTTTTATGTACTTTTGACAAATACAATGACAAAATAGTACGATGAACGATGATAAAACATTTCATTCGATCCAAAAGTGCCAAGTTCGGAGATTTTCATTCATATGAATGGGCTTTCTACTGAGTTGCTAAATACGTTCTGTACTTCAGAAAGTATCCTTATACGAGATGTACGTGGAGTTACAGTTGTTACAATATTTTATCAAAGTAAATAAGGATATCGTGATTTTAGCTTCATTTTGATGTTACCACATATCTATAATGTGTACTTCAACTTTAGAATAAGTCACCCTCTACAATGAGGTGCATAGAGGTTTATAGAGAGGCCATTTTCGTCATTTTGTCTGCCTTGCTTATTGCTCAAACTGGCCTAAGAAGTTGCGTGAAAAGGCAAATATTTCCGAAAAATATCATGAAATACTTGCCCAAACAAGTAGATCATAGTGGAAGTGCGCAAGACATATTTTCAATGCCAAATCCTATAATTGCGTGAACTAATGCCTGTGAATGGAATTATCATCTTCATTGAGCACCTTAGTATAATTTGGGAGAAGCTAAGCGTAGACAGGAGGCCACATGGCCAAAAAACTAATGCTTTTCAAAAATTTGCCTTCTACAAATACGTTTGTTTGGGCAAGTTTCAACAAGTTGCTGATGATAAACGGCCCTTGCTGCCCAAAATGAAATTTCATAACCGGCCTGCTCCAGTATCTCGACTCTGGGACCTCTGTGATGAGGTGCAAGAGAGTAGTAGGGAAACAGGAAAAAGGCAAAAGGCGCCGTTAACCAATTCAGGGTGATCAAATTCAAACCTACAAAATGGAGAAGGAAAAACCCTCACCCTTGAAGATATCTGAACACTATTGTGACTAGCAAGAACAATGTTGGTTTTCTTGAAGAAAACAACTTTTCAAATGTGAACAAACGGCTGCACAATGAAATCAAAAAGAAACGCCAAACATCTGTAAGCTATGCACAAAAGGTAGAAGAGCCTACTACATACAAAGGGTCACTTAGTACTCGCATGGACTGCACGTCTAGAACTGCGAGAGTCTATAACACAAACTTTTTATCAGCAATGTTGCTTTGAACGTTCGAGGTAAAAGATTGTAGACACCCATCAAACGAGAAGGTCAAAATGTTAATACTTCTCGTTTTTGGTCGTAAAAAATATCAAAATTTCTGGAACTCTAGATCATGATGATCTTGTTCAATCTTTCCATTAAATGATAGCGTGAGAGCTAAACATTTCAAGTCTCAATGAGAAGGTCTTAATCTGTGATTAAATCCTCAATACATTAACCAATATATTGAGAATATATGGTGGCTCTTGGCATATTAAGAAAACCAGCTTTCTTCCACAAAAATTGGAAACTTGTTCATAAAAGAAAATTAAAAATATTTACGCCGTTCAAAGGGCTCAGATTAATTTTCAATGCCGAAAAATGTTATTGCTCCAAATACACGAGTTTTAGTGTTCTTGAGTTAAAACAAAATAGTTACAGCCCTACTTCCATCCACAAAAAAGTGACAAGCGACAAGTGTTTTCGGCAAAAGCTACGGTATGGAAATATTGCTTGTAAGCCGAGAAATTATCGTTAACGCAAACAAATGAAAAATAAGACATTCCATTGCTGCATATGACTATGAAATAGCCGAAACTTCAATAGATTCAGATTCTCGCAATGAAAATGTTCAGCCACAATAGCAAAAAATATATTTTACCTTTCGCCTTCTACCTTAACTCAAACCATGTACAAAGTTGTCTCAAGAAAGCTAGCTTTTGTTTTAGTTCGAACAAACCTCACTGAATCGATTTAAAAACTCTTGCACTCGAAAGCTAAGAACGAGAGTCTCTTTGTGGCTCCAATGTTTTGTTTGCCTTCGTTTCGTGCCCGAAAAGAGTAACAATTACGACCTCATTTACTTGGCCTCTGATAATATCTGCAAAAGGGTTATTGTGTTGAAAGCGAATAGATGGAAAGGGACTCGAAAGCGAGATCCATACTCATTTCCATCTCTCGGGTAACTACCATACAAACCTTGACAAAAATGTGTTCCAACCGCTCGGATCGCTTCAAAGAGATCATTTCCATGAGAAAAATATTCATCTTCGTCCCTTTTGGTTGTGTCCATCCATCCATCCATCGGTTCCACAAGACCTTCAGTACATTCACCAATCTTGGAACTCCTCTAAGATGGTCCATTTCCTCTTAGTGGTCCAGTCCTTCAGTAGCACTGGTTCCCTTCTAAAAAAGGCGCGCGCTTCGACAATGTTTGGCCAAAAGAAAGCCGTGTTGGGCGAACCAGCGGGTTGTTCCATGGTTCCTCTATGGGGATCCTAAGCCCCTCCTGGTCCCTTTTATCTTTCCCTTTCTGTGTTCCTCGCTCTCGTTTCTCAGTGTCCCTAGTGAAGCTGACACACAGACAGACAGACAGACACACTGGCTCATTGTACACGAGTCTAAGCAAGGTTTTCATTTGGAACGCTGCCTCTTCAGAAGAAGGATCCCAAGGAAGAAGTTGCTGATTTTGACTTGACCCTAAGTAGATTCCGAATGATGAGCACAAGGAACCTTCAACAGTGCTATTCATAGACCTGCTCAAGTCTGATTCATTCAAAAGAACCTTTGGCAATCAGGTAAGAGGGATCATTTATTTCCTAAGCACTGATCAGACCCAAAGTTCGTTAAGGGGATAGTAATTGTTGGTTTTGGAATAGACACGTTAGCAATTCCAATCGATTGATACCCAACAATGATCTGGCAACCAGAACTGGTTCATTTTGGTTTTAGAGAACCAAAAAGAACGTTACTGATTTGATTTTTGAGTTTGATATTGATTGATATTTAGGAAGGTTTTCATACAAAATTCAACAAATAGATCACTCAAAAGTCCAACTCGTTGATATATTGATAGATATTGATATCGTTCAGGTGCCCCAAGTCCAATATTTGGACAATTTGTAGCACACAAAAACAATTAAAAGTATACTTGCCTTAATTAATTGGTATCGAAAGTGAGATGTGATTAAACAATGAGCCAATCGTTTTCTGTCTAATCTTTGGAACCGGTGATGGACATTTGTTAGAAACAATGTGGTCTTTGAGCACTTTTTTCTTGCTTTTGACTCTCATTTTTTAAGGTTGTTTCGTTTCCTTCATCTCACAAAGACAAAACTTTATTTGCAGTTAAAAATCTCTTTTTTGAGAAGGATAGCGCTTAAAATGTCCAAAACCCAAGAACGAGTAAAGATTTACGATCCAATGGGTACAAATCGGAAAACTAGAATCACTTGCAAAGCTATTGCTTTTCATTCATTGCTTTTGTTGACTCAACGGAAAGAGTCTTTTCAGAAAAAATATCCGAAATTCCATTGCAGTCGTTCATGCCTGCAATTGTCGATATTGCAATGAAGAATCCAATTTTTAGGCAGACACTTGTAGTTTTGTTTCTCTTATAACGCACTTTTAGTCCAAATTTAGTGCAAACAGGACCTCCCGTTATGAAAATTCAGCTAGCAAATAGCAAAAGCGCTAAAAATATATCAAATATATTATAACAAACTTTTTGAGGATCGGAGACTCATTTTCGCCAAAATAATTGATAAGGCTAATTCGGAACTTCTGGATTTTTAGGGATATTTGTACGATTTAAAAGATGGCCTTCATGTTCAACCACGGATTAACACATTAAATGGCGAAATAGCATATTGACAGGGGAATGTACGTTGGCTGAAAGTTAATATATTAGATAATAACTCAATCATTTCTTGTCTGAAAGCAAGAAATTCAGGTTAGAACTGTTTTTTGTCTCAAAACCACATTCGTGAATGTTTAACAAAATGTGATAGACCTCACAAAACGTTTCATTTCAAAGAAATCAGAACTGATTTTGGTTTTAGGAAACCAAAAAGAACGTTACTGACTTGATGTTTAGGCTTGATTTTGAAATTTAAGGAGGTCTTTAGTCAATCCCTTACTTAAATTAGAAAATTCATTTTGTAAACCTGAGTAAAGTGACCAAATGGAGAATGTTTACCACAAAACATATTTTCTCCATTTACCGGGTGTTTCAAAAGAAACGGAACACCTAATTCCATGGTCAATAACTCATGATTGAAACCATGTATGAACCTCACCTTTATTGGATAGAATTGGCCAAACACTTGACTTGAAAAGTCAGAAAAAGCAATTTCACCCAATTTCAATATTTAAGCGACGACGATTTTTTCCCTGAAGGGCCTTTTACGAAAACAGAGCGTTCGTGACTCCGATTTTTTTCTCTCTTCAGAAATTTGGCTAAAATCAAAAATAAGGCGACAAAAAGAGAATAACAACTTGTGTATCTTAAGAATTGTTATCTGCGGCATCTTTTTGATCTCTATACATTTTTTGTGAGATCAACCATTTCCGAGTTACGGACATGGTTTGCCGTTCCGTTTCTTATGCATCACCCGGTAATGTCACACGAAGATCAAACAGGATTTGACGAATAATAAAATAGTAATTTCTAATCCTTATGAGCTCTAGATCTAAAGCTCTATGCAACAACTCTCATTCCATCATAATTTTCTATTCCAATGGATTTTGGGACATTATAAGTGGTAATGGCTTAAGGAGGATTAACTCACTTTGTGAGTTTCTCAAAAACAAAGGACACAGAATCTGTTAGCTTGCGAACCCTAGTTTTTCACTGACATTTGTCCTACTTGTTTTGCTAAAACCCTTTAGATTAGGTCACCACTCAAGGGCTCACAGATCCTTTTCAAAGTAACTTCTTGTCCTTTGTAGCCTCAAAATATGCCTTTTCTCCATGGAACTATTAGATCAAAGGTCTCAAAGGTCGGGCTGTTGTAATTAAGCCACATTCGCAGTTTTGTCCTCCATCTGATATCAAAGGCTGATAACGAGATTAGATAAGGTGCTCCCAAGATTGGTATCCGATCTGAAGTCCGTGGACGTAATCTGGTCCATTTGTTGAGTGGACTTGGGAAATTCCCCCGACTCTCCAGAGTTCGCAATATTGAGTTAACAAGAACTTCAAATATGGCCGTGGGACTCCTTGGTATGGGGTCGGTAAACACAATCGATAGTTGGGTTTCTCTCAGAGAACCAAACCACCTTTCCCACACAAAACTTTTGGAGTAAACTGACCTTAACATTAGGACGTTGATAACAATCGGAATTTAGAACTTTTGAACGATCGAACCATATCTCAATTTGTCATGTGAAATTTGAATAATTTGCAAAGAAATTTGGTTGCTAAATGCGCTAATTTAAGGAGTTTCAGTTTAAAATGAGCAAGCTCAAGTGTCATCTTAGCACAAACATAAACTGTCTTTTAATTTTAACGCAGCTTGTAGGTCGGTTATTGAGGTAGTTTTGAAGTATTGTAGAAGTATATCTAGAAACACAAAAGACGCATATGAGGCAAAGTAGAAATAACCATGCTTGATAAAGTTTCACAACATAAGCTGCGATTGAAAAACGCAGCTTATGTAGTAAAACTTGATCGAGCATGGGTATTTCTACTCCACCTCATATGCTTCTTTTGTATTTCTTCTATGCTTCTAGATATGCTTCTCCTATACTTCAAAACTACCTCAAAAACCGACCTTGTAGCTCGGATATTATTACTGCCCTTATTCATATAGCTCGAGTATAACAAAGAAAAGTATAAATAGCCATTCTTGAGTATTGTTACTGTTCATAAGGTGCGTTTAATAGGCACCTTATGTACTAAGACTATGCTCGAAAATGGTTATTTATAATATACTTTGGTATATTCGAATTAGTGCTCTTAACATCCGAATTTGTGTACTGAGAAAATGCTTCAGATTTGGTTATTTTGACGATGCTTTAGTATAATCGAACAAATTCAGTTAACTTACCCAAAAGAAACAAAAGGAATGTTCTATTTGTGAGTTGAAATGTGACTAAATTTCCCTACAAGGACCCCCATAAACCATGGTTATGTATTCAAATATTTTTTTCTGAGCCAGTTTTTGTGTGATTCTTCACAAATATCTGCTTGTTACCTCTTTTTCTCAAATATTTAAACACATACAAGGCTTTAAATGAACTTTTATTCGCCAGAACAATTCAAAGGGTCTATAAAGAGGCAAACCATCTCAAAGCAAACTTGCTCTTGAATCAGTTTCTCATGTGCACAGTCGCGTTCTGTAAATTAGCCCATGTCTTATTATTATGGACAATGAATGCCTTTGGGGAGGGAGACCCAATGGATTTGTTTGCTTTTCCTCAAAGCCTTCAACATGCACAAAGATGGGCGTACATATTACATACTCGTCAAAGTTCTGGCACAAGTGGTCCCTAGCTCGAGATCTCGTTAATGGAAATGTCGAATCCACTCATGAGTCTACATTTATGAGCGTACCATTGTGGATGATTATGCTTATTCGAATCCTCCCAGCTTGAAGGGTTTCTTTTAGATTTGTTTTTTGAGCTCGCTAGAGGTCCCACTTGGGCCTCATGGACCCCAGTTCAGCCATTTTTATTGAGATAAAAAACGAAGCGTGTCAGTTGGTCCATTCGGGATTTTCTGCAAAAGGAAAATGTGTATGGCGAATCCAATTGGGAGCGTGTGTTCCAAATACCTTCAAATTCCGCCATCTCTGACAATCCCTGACAAATTGGACTACCTAGATTCACAAATAAACCTTCAGCTTCGATAGCTTTTTGGAAAGGTTCCGTTCCATTTGGCCTTCTTTGTGGACTTTTGGACCACTATGTTTTTGGCAGTCCAAGAAGAACTTCAGTTTTGATTGGCGAGACAAGCATGTTTCGGGAGATCGACCCCAGAGAGTTGAAACATGACATTGTTCGTTTTTCGGTCCTCCTCTGTTCTCAATCAGATCCAGATTGCCAGAGGACCAATCGTTCTAGTAGTTGGAACATAAGGCTTTTTTGGCAGCCTGATCCCGAGTTCCCAACAAGCAATGGCCCTTTAAATTGGATAGAAATTGGGACGAGTTTCCAATCCTTCAGAAAGAGAGAGTGGAACTACAGTTACTTTAATCGAACACGGAGGACCCATCCAAGCACTATTTCCACTTGGAACATCTGATGAAAAGATGACCAAAGGACGATGGTCCGTTTTACGAGTGTTCGCTCTCCAATTCATCTGAGGCGTGTAATTGAATGGTTGGTCACTTCTTCGAAACTGTGCTTGCACAACGACCACACCATCCTATCATCCAGACACAGATCGTATTGGATCTATTTTCAGAGTGTTCCCACAGATTTGGACACCCTCAGCACTTTCAAACTTCGAAGGCTGAAACGTTGTTGGCCTTGGTCTGATCGATAAATCAGTTCGCTAAAACCATATTACGTCCATGGGATCATGAGCCTCTCGTTGCCACCAAGTCTAAGTTGGCACAACCCAACAGCAAAGAGGATGTAAATAATCTGCAACTGGCTCTAAACATGGATCTTTTGGAGGGAGAAGAAGCCAAGAGCTGTAAATGACTGGGCGAGAGACCCAGATTCCCAGATCGTTTACCCTACTCCTCTTAAATGTGTTCCTCCTTTTGCAAGTTTCCCTTTTCCCAATAAGCGAATAAGGCTCGCCTTTTACAAAGCCCCCTATATATATTTGTACTCTGTAGAAGGGAGTTTGCTAATGGCTTTGGACTTTGGACCAGCCCCGACATGTATCTATAGTAGTGCCTAAAATAAGAATTTATAATTCTTTGCTTGATTTTACTGGGGGTTCCCATAGATGAGGCACGGTTCCATTTTATTGTTTTACCGCCCCAGGGCACAAACAATGTGGTCTTTGTGATCCAGAACAACAGATATCCAAGACCATTGTAGAGTCCCTTGCTTAGTAATAGGGACGTTTATGGCCCTGGTTCTCACATTCTTTGCATTTCTTTCGAGTTTCATTGCTATTCAGAGCAGTTCCATGTCCAATGTTGTGAATTAAACGGGGAACAAGAAAATAGGGCGTCGAACTGACATTTTCATATCCAACCATCTTTGGATCTGATTCGATGAGGGGTTGGTAGGTGCTTATCACACGTTAGCACACTTCACATGTTGTACATTCATGCATCCGTAAGGTAACCAGATCGCTATCGGTGCTTATCAGAGGGTGAGAACAAGAGTATTGTACTTACGTAGGTTTGTGTGAAGAGATAAGAGATTCGGCACAGCAATCGTCTGTACTCAATAATCTTTTCGACTATGGCCAACTTGTTCACTTGCCCATGAAAGGCCCTCCATTTCTTTCTTTTATCGAATCCGCCAGTTACAAAAGGAAAATGTATTCAGACCATGGTAAGGGAGCTTCTATTCGACAATATTGATAAAATTATTGAGTATTTAAAAAGTGGAAACAACAATGTGTCCTCGGTTTTCTTGTCAAGACATTGTGAAGGCTCCTTGAAGGAACCGTTTTCCTTAGAATGGAACGTCCCAAATATTGTGTATACACCTCGCGTCTTGCAATGGTCCAGTTTTCCTCAATCCCAACTTTGCTGAGGTTGGTAAAGACGGAGTTAGCACAAAAAAGAGCATGGTAGCAATCCTATGAGATAGGATATAAAACGTGTCTGAAGGCAATCTTGGGACAACGGTCCACCCTGGACCATTTTCTTTCCTATGTAATTGAACAGGGCAACGTTTGGTGGATTAATGAGCTACTCGCCAAATCAGAGCAAGGTCCTCAGATAATGATACAAAGCATCTTTGTTCCGTTTCAGATCAGTTCCTTCAGACATCGTAATGATGGTGGCATCTCTACAAATCCCACAACCCAAGTGTAATAAAGATTTTTACTCGCATTCGACACACGCAAAGGTCGGACATTGATGCTGCCAGTAACCATCGTGTGTCTAAAGAACCACCAACACGATGCCTCGTGTGTCCATCCGTCGGGTGTTCATGTATCTTCTTGCCATTGCCACAGTGGTTCTGGTGAGCTTGAACATTCATCAGACCCTGACGGGACACAATTCTTGGCCCGGGTTATCGGGTCCAGGAGTATCGGGATCAGGACCAGGTGGGACCGGGTCTCAATTGGTCGCCATGTGGGTCCAACAAGGTGGCGATGCCAACACCGCCGATATCAAAACGGACATTCTCCTTGGACATGAAGGAACAGTGAGTGGGGTCGTCAAACAAGACGACCATCCAGTACCGGTGAACACAAGTGAGGCTTTGACCCTTCGCATCAAGCCTTGGCATTCCGGACGCAAATTGGATCTCAGTCCACTGGACCCTAGTGATATGTCAATCCCCGAGCCCCATGAACGACCTTGGTTCATGGCTGGAGGCAAGGTCCAACCAAAACAGTGCGTATTGGACCCAGTCACTCAAAAGCGGGTAGCTACCATTTTGCCGGAAGATGCTAACAAATCCAATGATCGGATTCTAGACCAACTCATGTTCTACCCACCCAAAGGATACATTCCTGAGAACCTTGAGGATACGTCCACACCCCTCAAGAAGATCCTCCTTTGGAACGGGATCAGCTCGTGGGGTGGAACCCGACCGGGACGTGGGGTCTTCTTGAAGCAGGAATGTCCCGTGAATTCATGTGCGATAACGACCTCGCGGACGGACTCATTGAGTGCCGATTTAGTCTTATTCAAGGACCATTTCACCATGCCCACCTACCAACGGCCTTTGAACCAACTGTGGATGATGTACATGCTCGAGTGTCCCCTTCACACGCAGATGTTCAAAAGCAAGGATGTGTTTAATTGGACCTCCACATACCGATCCGACTCAACCATTGTGGCTCCGTATGAGCGATGGTTGTACCATAACGAGAACGTTCGGGCCAAAGTGCAGCCCAAGAACTACGCAGCCAATAAAACCCGGACAGTGGCATGGTTTGTGTCGAATTGTGGGGCTCGGAATGGTCGTCTCGATTATGCCAAACAACTCCAGAAATACATTCAAGTCGACATTTATGGGAGTTGTGGCTCGAAACGATGTCCTCGCTCTCAATCTAAGAATTGCTTCGAAATGCTCAACAAAGAGTACAAGTTCTATTTGGCCTTTGAGAACTCAAATTGTCAGGATTACATCACGGAGAAGTTCTTCGTGAACGGACTTGGGTAAGTCGAATGGGTTTGATCCCTCTCAATTACGAAAGTCAACTTTGAGCCTACTCCCCCTGTCCTCTTCTCCAAACAATAAATCGTAACAACAAAAAAGACCATAACCAACGTTTGGGTCGTTGTCCCATTAGCTATTCAGAGAAAGTCTGTTAACTTACTACATAACTTGTGAAGGAAAACAAGCATGCCTTGCTCTCATTTCGAACTCAGGCTCAGGCCTTTGAAAGGCCACAATCAATACGGATGGTTCAGATTCTGGCATAGAAACTAGTTGAGAGCTGAGCCTCTCTCATGGATCTGAAACCACAACAATGGAGAATATTCGACATAACGAGCAAGAATGGTTTTGTTTTCCCCAAAATCTCACCGCAAGTAATTGTAGGAGTAGCAGCAACTTATTGGTTGGTTGGTTGGCTTTCTTGGAACACAGAGAATTAGTTCAAATATTTGAAAGTCCTCCCATAATTCCCAAACTTCCTGACGTGAAGGCCAAACAAACTTATGGGGTTCCTTTCACATGCACAAACAATGAACAAGGAAAAGCTCTACATTCGCAAAAGGCTTCGAAGTGCACAATGGCGAAATCTTAAAATTTTGAATTGAGTTCAGAACAAAGTTTTTGAGCTTAATGCAATAACGTCAGAAGCTTGCTTGAGACAAAATACGAGATTAAGGACATTGAGGTTTGTTCCCACCTTTTAGTCAAATTTGGTCATAAAAAAGCAAACATGCATTAAAGATTTTCATGGTGAATAAAACGGCTGGGAAGATTTAACCCTTGTTTCTGCACTCGGAAAAAAAAAATCACAAAATCGAGCAACGACACAATAATGCTTCATAGAGTTATTAAATTGTTGCACAAAACGCTGAAGTTGTGAAGAGACTTTCAATTAGCTTTATGAAATATTTCAGATTCTTAAGCTATATTAAGAGCTAAAATGAAAAATGTCATTTGGATTTTTCTCTCATAACTGCTCATTTTATCCTTGTGCAATGGTCATAATCTGAATTTTCATGATTTTAAGTGGTTTTTCCTGCTGTTGGCTCCTATGATATATGAATTAAAGGCGATGTTATTGCCCCACATACCAGGACATGTACGGCACGCTTCTGACTAGGGCATGAGAATTTACCCAGAGCTTCAACACTGACAAATGGTGCTCTCGTCCAATCTCCACGGTGTTTTTAAAACACTACACAATCTTTTTATGTTCGCGGACGCAAAGTAAAGAACAATTTTACTTATCTCTTTCACACCCATGCATTCATTGCTAACGCATGGCCAGACCACAAAGCTTCATCCATCAACCACACAGGATCCTTTCTTTTCATTTCTTATCCTTAACAACGAGTTTATGTCCTGTACGTACTGTTTTGTTGTTGTTGTTCCTTTTGTTCCCACAAAAACGTCCTTGGTCCAAAAACCAACCAACAGAGTTTCAATTCATTTCTGACCGTTTTTCCTTTCGCCAGAAGCACTTTTGCCGTAATGAAAGGTTGTTCATTTGAAATTTTGCTGGGATATGCTTCAAAAAAGAGCTTGAAGGTTAACGGATGGAGATTGGAGACCGGGGAAAGGTTGCTTGCTCAAGAGATAAATGGTCTTTGTCTGACGTTGAGAGTGCTAGAAGTGCTTGAAAGCAATCAAAGGCCGAAAGACCTTCGTTAGCCAAAGGTTTATTCAGGGCATCAAAGAATCTAAAAAACACTCACAATTGCGCCTTTTTGTGATGTGGGAAAATGGCTGGAGTGCCGCTCTTAATCAGTGTTTGTTGAGAAGAATGGTGATCCATTCCTTTGGGATTTTGGAGGTGGAACGTGGTCCTTAATTCGTGTTTGGAAAACTTTCGTCTTCAAGCCCCCTTGATGATCGAGGGTATTTTAGGGGGTCTTAACCAAAAGCATTCATTCCACTTTCACTTCAAGAAGGGGACCAACCATTCAAGGGAAGAGTGTCTACCTCAGGTGCAAATTGCTTTCATAATGAAACTGTACTGAGAATTCCAGTGTTTTTTATGACGGCTAATCATTTAAAAGAGTGTGCACAAGGCTTCTTTTGATAATGTTACCAATCAAAAAGTATAAGATAAAAGTAGTGATGAACCCAAACGTTTAGTAAAATTAAACAATTAGGAACGTATTATTTTAAACATTTAATTAAGCAATATGAAAAAACAAGCAAGGCTTCCTTTTTTATATAACGGCCTTTTTCTAAATAAACGAGCTCCGAAATGCTTGCTTGCCTTCAGATTTGGAAAGTTTGATCAAAATCGAAACCGAAATTTAGGAATCAAACAACTGAAAGGCGAAAAATGTTATGAACTTTTAGTTGAAAAAACTTCTTATATTTTTAGACAACTGAATATAGGTCCTTTTTATGAATCGACAGATGCTTGGCAATTGATATTCACGAGATCTCACGCTTTTCTAACGTCAGTGTGCCATTTCAGATAGAGATCTAGCGACCTTATGTGTTTTTGCTTTGAAACGGTGCTTTTTTATGTACGAGTCAGCTCGCAATAAAACAATTGGCCACTTCTATCTGTCCTAAAAATAAAGCTCTGAAATCATTGTTGCAAGTGCATGTTGGAGAGATTACATTGGCATTGCCGAAAAAGGGGATAAAATAGCCCGGGCAAAAAGTGCAAGGCTTCACATAAGGAGATAACGAGCCTCTTTTCGTCCTGAAACATCTTCAGAGACTTGGCCAATTTTGAGTGACAAAAGCGGCAATGAATTCTTCTCCCACAAGAAATAAATTGAGAAAGCAACGGGGACATTTTTGTCTTCCGTGGAAAGAAAGCCCTTTTCTTAATTAAATTTCCTCAAAAATTCGGTCGCTCAGCAAGTTCCCAAGATTCCCTCAAAACTTTTTGGTCGGGCGAGAGAAACAAAAATTCCGGGGGTTTGTTTCCCAAAGGGAACAAGAAAAGCTTGCAGAACTGGAAACAAGATTGGGCGTGTGTGTCCCATATCCATTAATTTTTGTCTCTCCCTCTCATTCAAGGCATGACATCCTGCCCATTGTGATGGGTGCCAGACCCCAAGACTACCAAAGAAGTTCGCCCGAGCATTCCTTCATTCACGTGGACGACTTTGACGGACCCGAGAAGTTGGCGGAATATCTCCACAAATTAGATCAAAATGACGATCTCTACAACGAGTACTTCCAATGGAAGGTGAGGATATTACCCCTGTAAATGAGCTAAGATTAGGGCCTTTAAGCCGGTAAGTCTCGAACCAGCGGGGGTCGACCTTAATTGTTTCATGAATATGTAAAGCTCGAGCAAGAACCTCCCAGGAAGTTGGTCTTAAGTTCGGCTGGAGCTCACAATTTTGGTGGAGACGGAAAACATCTCGGAAAGCAATTTGGTTTCCCATAAATCGTCTTCCGTCAATTGCTCACGAAAGAAAAGGGCGAGACCGGAAATGGGATTGTACCCAACGATAAATTGGGATCAATACGGTTCTTGGAGTAACCTTCTCTAGGAATCACTGAATGGTGAAAATCACTAATAATGGGATTTTTTTTCAATTTACTTCTGTAAGGTAGACACGCCTTTCAATTTTTAAATCAATTGAATATCGGAGTCTTTAAAAAGTTCAAGTGTAAGAAAGTTTTGTACAGAAGAGGACATGAAATGAGTGAGCTTGGCCCTTTTGTTGTAATGAATAACAAGAAAAGGGCGAGCTCATTCATTCTGTGAAGGATTACATAGTGAACTTTGAGCGAGCAAAACTTTTGACTAAGATGTTTAATCGAGTTGAAAATTGAAATATAGATTCTTTGTCACACATGCCCCAATGAAAAATCTGAAAGTTTGTTGGATTTAAATCCACCTTTCAGAAGTCCTTCCTGCTTCTCCGTCTTTTTTAGCGCTACTTTGTTGTTTTACATGACTTCGATCAAGCTTTCATTCAGAGTGCATCCATACATAGTATATGCTCTATTCTTCCACAAGTGCAGATCTGGCTTGATCCCCGAGAGAATTGCCGGAAGATGCCATGCTTTAAGTAGATGGAAGAGGCCCTTGAGAGTGCAGAGAAGTTTGCGTTCCCAAAGTCGAATCATTTGTCAAATTTGATGATAACTTTCCACTGGAAAGTTCCCACGTCGCTTCACGAGCACGCACTCATCGTTCTCAAAGGGCGAGGATAGATAGATGACACTTCGAGTCTTGATAGCAATGGTATCGACCTTTTGGCTGGGAACATCCAGGGACATACATTTATCAAGTGTGCCACTCTGCAGATGCGTGGAACATGACTGAGGTCTGGCACCAGTTGGTTGGTTGGTTGGTTTCCTTTTGACATTGAAGCCTTTGAAGGTGATGGAGGTCCCTATTTGATAGGGTAATCCTGTTGAAAGATCCCTCGAGATGCATACATTCCACTTTACGCCTAAAGGAGGACTCGATGAGCATATCATCGTCATCTCCTGGACTGAATTGACGCCTTGACTTTTCCGACAACCACTTTTGATCTGACATTGTTGAGCGAAATTCCGTTTCGAATCTCTAATTGGACAATGGATTTGAGGGCTTGGTTAGAAAATGTTTGTTTGATCGACGGTTTGTAGGTTTGAATCGTAAAAAAAGATTCTTCTAGATAGAGATGAAAATGGGAAATTCAAGTAAACGTAATCAATCATCAAAATTCTAGCTCGAAATTTGTTGAAAAAACTGCCAAGCCAATAGATTGGTGCAAAATTTTATGATGGAGCAAAGGAAAATAGATCAATCAAGGTAAACGAGCTTGCAATCTCAAGGAAAAGCAGAGTATCATATCAATTTATGATTTTTTTTTTCGCCTCCAGTTCCAAAAAAGGTCGTGAAGTGCTGGACTATTTTAGGAATTTTCCTTATTGATACTGACGCAATTTAGAGCTACAACTTGTTTTGTCCAAAACTGGACACTTTCATGTTTTCAAGCTGGTGTTAAAAGGTTCAAAATGCAACAAACAAGAAACCAGAGATTCGTGAATGTTTTGAAGATCAATAGCGAAATTCAAACGAGTTTCGCCAAATTATTCTTCCAAGAAAGGCTCAGAAAATCAATCTAAACTTTTCTAGCTTCTTTACATCCGGCCAGAAATTGAATCCATGAATGATGAATATCGCATTTGCAATTCATCATTATACGAATGCCTAAGTGCATATTCCAAGTTTACTTTGGTCTTTACGTCTAAGAAATACCAAGAAATTATTATTTATTCAAGAAATGTGGTCCATTCTAATTTAAAGTAGTGATGAACTAAACCCGCTTTCGATAGGGTCGTTTAAGGCCACCAAGTCTGATACCGCAAAAGCCATATAAAAAATACTTTTTTAAACCAAAAAGTTTTTCAGAAAATTTAGAAATCAGTTATTGCCTTTTTGAAAAATAAAATGTAACAATTCATTTTCTTGTTTTACTTTAAATATAACTCTTTCTTAGCTTTTTCGCTTATGTGCTTGACCGCTTCTCCTGTTTGTCCAGCCAATCCGGTTTTAGAATGCCGACCGATTCCAATCGCAATTGGTCTTCCAAAGCAGTTAAGCGATAAAGCCGATAAGCCACGAGAATATCAGGTGTTATTTCGTTTTTTTTTCTTCTTTGAATGGCAACACATCTCGCAATGATTCATTCCACTTTCCCGCTCATTTTTTTCCAGGGTACTGGTGAATTCATCAACACCAAGTTCTTCTGCCGTGTGTGTGCCATGCTCCATGACCCCAAAATAGTGGACCACCAAGCGGAGCAACCTTACTACAAGGATATTAATGAATGGTGGCGAGGACCAGGCACCTGCATCAATGGATCATGGAGAAAGTTCTATGAGGCTTTGGAGCGTGACGCTCAATCCAAACGCGAAGAACGCGAAAAGCAACGCCAACAAGCCCTTCTTTTGACCCAAGAAGCACCTCAGATCGTTGAAGGTCAAGTTCAGGACATGGATCTCAAAAACGACAAGAAGGACCCGACTCAATAACTCCCTCTCGAGTTTTAAAACCTTGGTCGGGGTGATGATACTGATGCTGGTAAACTGTGATCCTGTCTTTGGATCTCTCTTGAGAGGAGATCTGGAACAGATTGTATCGGTGTCAAGTCATTGAGGTTCAACGGACACGTTTGAATTTGGCGCTCTTTTTTCAGAGCTCGAGTTCAGTGAATATGCATTCAGGCGATGTATTAAGCCACAACTGTGATTGATTCTAGTTTTCCTAGCATACTACTACATATGTATTGTACTCATTTTTAAAGCCATGCCAACAAGGTCAACAATCCCGTTTTAGTTATTCATTCTGAAATTTTAAGATTGTGTTGCAATGCTTGGAGCATTTCAGTGAGTTTGCCGACGAAATCATTCCTACTTACGTGATATCACTTCCTGTTATTATCTGTTTTAACGGAAATTGCTACGTTCACATTCAGATTCATGCTAGAGTCTGGTTGTATCATATTCTTATGTTATGAATATATCCACTTTGTTTTCGCTTTGAGTCCTCGTTTTTTGTTATCTACTCAAAATACGCATAACTTCTTTGTAAATTCCAACAAGAGAATATAAATCTTAGAAAAACAAGGATATCAACAAGTTTTGCTTCATTTTGACCATATATTTTAGCCAGACTGTTCTGTTCTGTAAATCTTTAATTTTTAGTTGTGGTAATATGAAGAATACCAATATCAATGGGTAAAAACTGTTTCTTGTTGAATAAAGAGGGGGTAAAAATTGAGACACATAGGGTTCTTAATACCTCATGGTACACAAATAATTTTATTATTTTAGAAATGCAACCCCTTTTGCACATGCCACTTTAGGTGTTATTCTAGCTTCAAAGTGAAGCAAAGTATACTTTCCATTCTCTCAAGGCTTAATTACAAGCCAGCAGGCCAAAAATAGATCCCGAGCGACTTCCACCTTCAAAACTAAACTCTTGGAAGAAAAAGCTTTTTATTGAACACTTTTTCAATGCAAACAATTACCAATATACACCATAGGCTACCAAAGAGTGGCCAAGAGTGGGAGTATTTTTTTTGGAACGTCCATCGTCAATACTATACTGACTCCTTAGAGAAAGATGGAGGCTTTCAAACTTCTTTCTTTTGTTTGTTCTGGACTTCCTGCCTATCAAACCCCAGAAATATCAATGAATACAAGAAGCGTGATTGGTATTCTTACTCTGTTGAACAAGATACTTTCCTTCTTCACTTCAAGGCCGAATAGAAGTGTCTACTTTGCTTCACTTTCAAGCTAGAATTTCACCTTTTGTGTTGAGTCTTATTTCAATCGCACCCCAACACAAGAGAATAAAAAGATGAAAATAAAACTTACAAAAGAATTGACATTTTGTGTTTTTGCTCTACGCAGAATAGAAACGAAAGTTCTATTTTCCTGCCTTGTTGTCATGTTTTTCTGAATATCAAAAATACAGTAATAAAATGTCAAGATTGTCGACATGACGCTTCAATAATTCGTATTAAATAGGGCATGCTTGCATGTATAAATTGCTTTCTTGGGAGAAACTTTAAATGCGTGCTCTGGAAAAAACCAGTTTTGACCATTTTGTTCCGCATGCAAGCTTCTCTTAATCCATGAATTGTGAGGAAATGTGTTTTCAAAATAATTGAGAAATTTATTGCCCACTGAATCATTGACATAAAGACAAAATGAATATCAAAGTGGTCAGTTTAGGGAGCAATTACTTTTTTCTTCCAAGCCCAAGACACACAAACAGCCTTTGCCGAAATAGTTTATGGGATTCAAAATAAATGAGATATTTTCTTTTTTGATAATTTCAGCTCAAAAAAAGGAACAAAAGGTCAAAAAGTTTTCAAAATCAGTCTTTTGTCTGTTTTGGTCTTCGAAAACTGTTTTTAGATCATTTGGAAACCCCACGTAAGTTTAATATTTGAGTCAACGCAACCTTCCCCTTACTTTTGGTCGATTTGATCCAAAACATTGGATGTTCCATACAATTTGTGTTATACGTCCTTGGTTCTATTAAGCATTAAATTAAAGTTGGTGTTGACGGATTTTTTTTCAATAATCGCTGACGTTCGCCATCTTGGAAACTCAATTAATACAATATCCAAACCCGGTGTCACTTTGGATATTATTCCGAGAGTTTTTTCTTAAGTTTATGCGATTACGTTACTTTCCTTTCTGTCGGGTAAATATAGACATATCTCTTGGTTACTGGTTCAAAAGCTATTTACTAACCACTTTTGCATCCCAAAAATCTAATGCTCGAACGCTTTTCGAGCTTTCTTTCGATTTTCCTCCCAATCTCTGTAAGCTCAGCACATCTTACTGATTTTGGGTCCCGCCTTCATTCCCATTTGCAACAGGAAATGGAGGCTATTTCATATTCAACCGCCCGTGTACCCATTGGAGCTAGTCGGTTGTTGATGACTTGGTTTCCGGTGGAACATGTCCGCTACGGAAAAGAGATCCGCCGAATTGACGATGATGGCTTTGGCCGTTATGCCGATCGATATTTCAACACTCTGCTTGCCTTACTACGTCATTGGAGGCTTCTGCCGCTCATTTATCAAGTTTTTCTTGCAACAAAACACAGTTCAAAACCTGACCAATGGATTGGACCGCGCATTTCGTGTTCAAACAACTTTTTCCTCCTTCAAAAAGAGGCCTTTGTTGAATAGATTTGAATGGTATTGTTCGTAGTGGCGAAACATCAGAAAAATCTTTCACACTCTACATTGTTATATTTGTTAAAATTATGGGAAGGGTCTCTAATAGCTTTTAGCTGAAAACGAACAAATTTCTGACCCAAACACCTGCATAGAAGATGACCCCAGCAAAAAGTTGGAATAAAAATAAACCTTTGAAGCCTTTTTATCGGCATTACAATACTCCCTTGTAGATACACATAAACAGACATTTGGATTTTACAAATACGAATATCTGGTCCAGTGTGTCAGAGGTCTTGATGTTTTCAAGCTTGCAACGCCAACTATTGATTATATCAGCATTGCATGTTGGAGTTTTGAGCAAGTTCCAGAAAGACTTCAAGCTCACCAGCTTTGCCAAAATGGCACGTGTGGATTTTGATATAGAAAAATATTCTTTTGACCCTACCGATAGAACATTAAAGTGAGTTGTTCATTTTCAAGAAATTTTTGTGCCCATCGAGTGGTGGGCACTCTCATTAGGGGGGGCCTGTTAAAGCATGGTTGAAGGGTGTCCATTCACGGATTCATTTTTTATACGATTGACACTGACCCCCTATAGATAAGTGGATCTTGAGGCGATTTGCTCATTCCGTTCAGGTCAATGGAACAACGCGCAAGTTACGAAACACGCTTCTTTTCCAGTCGTTACCGAAGTAATCCATTTCGACCTCCAGATGTCTTAGGTGTGTCAAACCGAAATTTTGACCATGTCTCCGAGCAAGCTGACACTTTTCAAGCTATTCAAGTCAATAAGGTAAGGAACTTAATTACTTTTACCCTTCGGTGTCCCACGGGAAACATTTCCAAGCTCACAAATCTTGGACGAACAAAGGGGAAAGTTGCTTTTAATGAGGCAGCTATTATATTGTGGCTTTATTGATTTAGTAGTGGGACTCGAATTACATGTTAACTAGTAGTTTTATTAAGTTAAAATTTTTGGTCAGGGTTAGGGTTACTGACATTTTGCAAGCTTCTGAAATGGGTAAATGGTGAGTCAACAACTAATGACAGTAAAAGGCTGACAAAAATAATTATTAACATTCTTTCCAGGGAATCCCATTCCTTGTAGCGCCAATAAAAAGTCTGAAAGTTACAAAAAATACTTTTCAGTAAAATACTAAGATTTGTTGTTTCTTGGATGGGAATCGAAGACAAACAAATGAAACTTTTGAGAAGTAGCTCATCAATTATCATGAAATGGTTTTTCTAACTGCAAATCTTGTTCTTATAGGGAAATTGCAACGTTATCCTTAAAAGATAGGACAATGCGAAAATTTTGAAGGTTCCGTGAAAATTTGTATGAATAATTATTAGTCTAAAGCCCGGATTTTTTTTTTTTTTGCTGTGGAGCAAAAATCCAAGACGTTTCACAACAAAGAGTCAGCTGACGTAACCATCGGCTGACTCGTTTCCTTGATACGTCTGGGATTTCTGCTGCACAAGAAAATTATTTTTTTCCCGGGCTAAAATATTACCAATTTTGGAAAAACTCAAGCTAATAAAAAAAATATTGAGCCGACCAAACAAAGCATTTAAATATGTGTCCAAGCTAACAACGTTTACAATTAAAAAATAGTCATTTTCATTTTGTTTTGGTCTCTTCTTTCTTCTAGAGGAGATCGCTCAAAATTGGACCATCTCTCAGGAGTGAAGGTGAAATTGACGATCGAACAATTCATCGGGAAAACTACACTGAAGATATCCCCAGAAATGTGGAACGTACATTCCTCATGAGAGGAGCCAGAGATGCCAATATCCAACCTAACGGTGGGATCGAAAACACCCCATCTGAGTATGATTCCAAAATTATATGCCATTGAGCCAACAAACACATCCTTGCCTTTCTAGATATGATCATAAGTATGTGGAATTTAGGACCACGGAAGAGAGTAAACCTTTGCCCAATTGGTATAAATGGGACAATGTAAGTTATTGCAGTATTAATTCAGACCAAGAACCACTGAAATTCTCTGAACTAGGAGGGTAGCAATCAGAATAATGATTTCCAAATCTATGGGACAAGACAAAGGTTGCTTCAAGCGAGCGTTTTAAATCATACCGCTAGCGGTAGAACAGGGCCGTTGGCTGTGCTGCGTTGCCTAGCCCATTTTGGCGAATCCAAGTTTTTCCCATTTAAGCGTCCATTTGATGATTCTAGGTCCCTGGAGTGATCAATATTTCACATAAAGATGGCCTTGCTGGATTTGGGTCAATGATACGCAAAATTTATTTTTAGGGTGATTGAATTAAAAGCAATTAAGTAAGCCTTGTGTTATTGCAAAAAGAGGACTTAACATTGAATATTGCTCCCAACAAAATACAAAGTTGCTAATTTGTTCAGTGGATTCCAAAGAATCAAATAATATTTCAAAATGTTGTCCATAGAGAGAAATGAAATAGTTTTCATTGTTTCTTTTTGGTAATATCTAATTTTTTATATTTCATTTTAATAATATTTTTTTTTCTTTTTTAATATTCATTTTAGTATTGGCCCAAATCCAGCCTAGGCATCTTTACGTGAAATTTCAATCCCTTCCAAGGTCGTAGAATCATCAAATAGACTCTTATATGGGAAGAATTTGGTTTTGCCAAAATGGGCTGGGCATCTCAGTACAGCCAACGGCTCTGTTCTACCGCTAGCGGTATGATTTAAAACGCTCGCTTGAAGCAACCTTCAGCATTCCCCATTGCGTTCTTCTGCAAATGAGACATGAATTATGTTGGATCAAGTACCTATATATTTCGATTTTCAAATCAATCAAAAATTTGTGTCTAGAATTATGCTCTAACAAAGATCAGGGCTTACTCATGAGTGTTGCACATTTCATGAAAATGCATCAAATTTCATTTTTCTCACTTTTTCATTTTCATTTATTTTGATGATTAGTATTTTCTTCTTTTTTGCGATTTTGTCGAAATTTGAAGCATTATGTCTTCTTTTTGAATAAAACGTTTGAGCAAAAAGTTTGTAGAGTGAGTTCAAATAATTTTATTCACAAGTGTGGTCGGTAGTTATGGGTAAAAAGTGTACAGTATCTTGTACATCTGTCAAGGCCACGTTCATGCACTCTTATGAGACAAAATTCAGGACAATCAAAAGAATAGTGCATGATTTTTTTCTGCTCTTTAAAGAGATCTTGAGAAAGATCTATGTCTAAATACAAATGTTCCTAAATTGTTTGCATTTTTTGCATTTTTGCCATAAACGTGGCATTATTTGACGGTCTTTTTAGCGCTTAAATATGCTTTTTTTGGGTAGCCCTAATACCCATCCACAGAGCGAATGCGCAGGCTCTCTTCTTGAATTTTTTTTAACATAATGGCACGCTCACTCATTTCTTGCTCTTAAAAGACATAGCTTTGAAAGGGCATATTCTTTACTTCGATTTTTGTTTAAAGTGAACGCTGGAGAACGTAAAACCCATCGGATGCTAGATTATAAATCATTATTACTATTGCTGGCTTTATTGACCAGAAAATTCAGTGGTTCTTGTTCAGACCAATCAATGAACTCGGTTTCAAAAAAATATTCATTGAGTGTATTCTAGGTTCGGAGTCCATTTGGGACCGATGGAAAAGATGCCGGACGACTCCCATGAGGTTGCTAGTTGACTAAAAGTTTGAGTTCCGTCGATTTAAACCTTGTTCCACGTTCCTTTTTGGCTTGAAATACAATGTCATGAAGGAAAAAAACCGCATCGTGAGAAAGAAATCTAGAAAACCTGATAATGGGTAGAGTGAGGTGCTAACCTGGCTCGATATTGGAAAATTGGTGAAGTACTTTTCGCTTTTAACTCCACGAGGTGGCCTCTATGGACGATGACTTTCATTCATAAAAGCCCGATATTTGAAATGCCATTCCCCCATCTGATACCAATGGGTAAGACGGGGCAAATGGTCTTTATGTGAGAATCGGCTTCATTTTTATACTCGCTTCTCACATTTGGAACACATCTGGCAACACAGGTCAATATTGGTCGAGAACACTCAGATGCTTTTCTGGAGGAAGTAGGTTTTGTATTGGCAAGGGCTTTATCATTAATTGGATTCTCAGACGGGAGTTACATCATCTCTCTATTAGGCCCTCTGATCTAACATTGTTCTCGGTAATAACAAATGAAAAGACCAATTTGTTTCTCGTTTTTAGAGTTCTACTGTTCAAGAACGAACGACAATATGAATAACAGTCATCTAAAGATTGTATGAATATAACCAAAAGGAGTTCAAAGTAAGTTATTTTATCCATTTATACAATCAACATACGACCATGTATGTGGGTACATGTATTGCTCGTAAATGGCAATATAGTTCACAATATTTTGATCGGTAGTTCCAGAACTAGGGTCTAATGACGAAAACAAGCACGTCAGACGAAAAAACGGGCTCAGCAAGTAGTTTCCAAAATCACTAAAAGCACAAAAATGGCAGCTGCGACGTAATGTCAATCGCCTTGCGATGGTAAAATGATGATCTTTTGTCTGTAAGAGCCCGTTTCTCTTTGTTTTCTTTTCTTTTGCTTTTGCTGGAACCTAAGATGTCATATCGCAGAAATATTGCTACACTACTTGCAATAATCAAGATCAATTTTTTGTTCGTATCAACAAACGGTCCAGGACTGGACAAAAACAAAAATGAAAGAGGTTCTCTGACTTTGCTTTTTATGGACAAAGGAAGAAGAAATTATGGCCTAACTAATTCTAAAAAAAGTATTCCTGATCAACCCTGTGCACATTGTAGAACTCCCAATTCTCAGTCTTTGGTAGGCTAACTAATCTGATGAAATTTGTAATTTTGAAAAAAAATCATGGTTGAATTAAAAATTAAACGTATATGGACTACGTATAACTAATTTTATGTTATTGTTTGTATTTCATTCAGAACCAAAAACTTTCTATTCTTGAGCAAAAAAACACCTAAAACTTGATGTCAATTTCAATTCATTCAATCAAATTTAAAAAAAATGTTGAAAAAAACGGAAACTGTGTTTTGTTATTGATTCTTGTCAAAATACTTCAATATCGTTCGTTTGGCTCACTCCCCACTACATAACAAAAGTCGACGTATTTCATGTGACTTGCTAATTGATTTCCGCCTTCGCTCAACGTTGCTCATTGTTGTGCGAGCTTGAAATTGAAATTGAACGCGAAAAAAGCCGATCAAAAGCAGTTGACTCTCACAACACGGGCGGTATTGAAGGCCAGGAAAAAAGACAACAGGGCAGTAATGAAGGCCAAAAAAGAGCAGCCGCGGGCACTCTTGAAGGTCGGAAAATCGTATCGGGCAATAATGAAGGTCGGAAAAAGGCGACGCGCAGTCTCGAATTCTGATTCCGAAGAAAGCAAGACGAGAATGACGACATTCACAAACCGGTTTATGAGCTGAGTCAACCACAAGAACAAAACTTGAAAATACGTTGCCGTCTCAATTTTTACGAAGTATTCAAGAGTTAAACAAAATCATCCCACAGCAACACTTTTCTTGCACAATCTATAGTGACTCAAAACATTCTTAACTTTCAAACTATGAAATTGAACCAATCTGTTCTGTAAATCTAATTGGGATTTTTAAGCAAGATTCCTAACCAAAATTTGGAAGTACGAGTTAAATTGAAAATCTAAAAAGGAGACTTTGTGCACTTCCAAAGACCTGACACTTGCCAAATACTTGTTTTTGGTCTTGAAAGAACATTTTAGAATGTTGAAAATCAAAAGTCTTATTTTCAAAAACTTAATATTACAAGGTACGTACTCCTTACATTGTATTTGTTTGATTTGTAAGTTGGTTTCAAATCCGTGTAGAAAAGCTGATTCATCCATCCGATGCAAACATCATTCTTGCCTCTAAATTGAAAAATCGAAATATGCGCAAATTGATTTCTCTCGATCACATCAATATGACCAAGCACTCGTCATTTATCATAAAATTGTTCGATTTAAGATTTACTTTAAAAATGTTTATTAATAGTAGTACAGACATCTTTCATGTGTCGTGAAACCCTGATCTAATTGCTTCACAACATTTGAAATTGAAGTATGATAATGTCCTAATGATCCATGTGCCCCCGTGTTTTTAATCCATTGCAAAACAATCAAAATCTTTCGAGTAATCTTTCGTGCCAGCTCCCTTCCCAAATGCCGCTTTGTTCAAGAGCCGGCTAGACTGCCCTTGATTTAAACCAAATAGTCACTTACCTGATACAGTTGCTTGTGCTTTCAAAAACTATTAATCTCACACGAAAACCTGAACAGTCCATCCCCCGCTCACACAGACGTTGCTTCAAGACTGACAATCAGCTAACCAGTAACAAATAACATGTTCCAGTGTGAAGATTACAGTGCATTTTAAGGGGACCAACCCATTTATTGATAGTCCTTTAAGTCTACATGAGTGAGCCAAACGAACGATATTGTCAATACCCCGAGTTTGAGAACGTCGAATTCAAGATCTAAGTGAAGACGGCTTCCGCTCTCGAGCTCGTCTTTCGGGTGACCAGTTCTCGGGCTAAAGCCCTCGAACTGGTCACCCTTCGGTCACTTAGATCTTGAATTCGACGTTCTCAAACTCGGGGTATTCACTCAATACACGTACTTCGTCAATTGAGACAATGAAACACATTGCGTCAAAAAAGATAGCATGTTTTAAGAGTGGTGGCAATTTAAAGCTCACATGCAAGCGATTGATGTAGCCGTCATCCTTGTGCTCAAATGTTCGACATTATATTGCTATTTACTCTTCATCTTGACACATTGCACCTTATTTCCGTTCATAAATTATCTTGAAAGGGTTGTCCCTAAGAAAAAGATCTCAAAAAGTGCATTGTAGCATAGATAATAAGGATTATCGTCGTTGTAAAAACACACCGCTTTCTCTCCAATTCACAAATATCGGGCCAGTTTTTGGTTTCCACGGTGCTTGATTGCTAATGCGAGCATAGCAGGAAGTAGACTCAAAGGGTTTTCTTAGCGATTTGTCAATTTGGCACCTTTTGTCGTCCACCTCTTCCAATCAAACAAAGAAGAGCTAAACCGAGGCACAAAGGCAAATTTTGAACTACAAAGTAGAAACACACATCCATTGATACATACAGGGTCGGTGACCCAAGTCTAGACACTTTAAGACTAATAAAAATAGTGCAATTTTTGAGCGATTTTTATTCTTCAAATTTGGAGTTTAAGAATCGCGAAGTATTACTGAATAGAAGGTGTTTTTGCATTTCCCTGTTGGAACACTTGGGCAAAATTGAACTCTTGGCATCAAAAAGATAATGGGGACAATTTGCACATTGCTTTGCATTGTTCTTCAAAGGGAGGAAGTGAGAATTTTGGGTTTAAATGAAGTGTTTAGTATCCTTGTATAAACACTTGGTGGACTTTTAAGGAGTGACCCAAAACAAAAAAAATTCACATGCCTCAATGCAACATTAAATGCACAACGCTTGTGTACTAAAAACGCCGAAGTCTACACTTGGCTTGCTGACCCTGTATAACCAACAACAAATTGGCTCTTCTTTGAACGGCTCTTCTATGTTGAGCACGATACGAACAATCTAATGAAGTGAATCCAAGGTTAGATACAGGAATACATTGAGAAGTTTTAGAGCAAAGAATTGGAACAGATTGCTTATTTGCATGATCTAGTATCTCTCGAGGTTTGGCCACCAGCAGATGTATCATGTCATTTGTTTGGTCAGAGATAAGAACGATGGCCAGAAACCTCGTGAATTGATATTGAGTACGTTTCAATCTTACTAGCAGATCTGTGATTCATCTATTTCTTGAAATATGCCGACGGAAACTGTTTTCAGATCAAAGCTGAGGATAACAGAAGTTCTTTGGGGAGACCCTTCAAGTGCAAAAGTAGAAACTTCACTCCCCCAAAAAAGTTGCACCGCAGTCAACATTGAATTTTTGGATTACCCCATCCGTTCGTTTAAAATATCATTTGGTAGAGACCTTTTTTTGTGTGAAAAGTTCTTTGCTAAATAAAATATGGAACAAACAATCCACTCTACGCAATGTCACCCCCATCACAACATTAAGATGCAATTAATGTTCCATTTTCTATTTTAGCCCTAGCTCGTCCTTTTTCTCTTTTTGTCAAGTACTTTCCTTTTCTGAGAACATTTTCTAGTGCATCGTGGATTGTGCACTTAAAATTCATTGGGAAGAACTGAGACCCACTTACTTAAAAGCTCTTTTGTAAACTCCCCCAACAGCATCAAAATGTTTGACATTTTAGGGTAAAACGTTTAATACATACAGTCAGGAGCAAAAGTATTTGTAACGTGACGAGAAAACCAGAAAATCCTTTATATCCAATTAAATACTATGCTAAGAAGTTTGTAAGAATGTAATATTTTTTTCCGATTAAGAATAATAGTTTTATAAAAATGTCTGAAACTAACTTTTAATTATTAAAAATAAAATTTTAGATAGTGCAAAAGTAATCGTAACGCGCAAAAAAGTTAACAAAATAGGTTTATAAACAGATTTTTCATCAGAAAAAAAATTGATGGAAAGATGTAGAACATTCTGGAAAGCCGGAGAAAAGTCATTTAGTCTCCTTTTTTCCAAGATTTTCTAGATCTTTCTTGGATCTTATAAATTTTACGGAATTGAACAATTGCTTCACAGTCAGCCAATCATGACCAAGGTCAAGGAGCTCGATAAGGACTTGAAGTTGAAGATAGTAAGTCTTCATCATGGAGGCAAGAGCTACAGAGCCATTTTGAAGCTTCTGGACATCCCGATTTCAACGATTCAGTACGTCGTGAAGAAGGCACAAAAGAACGGAACGGTTGAGAACCTCCCAAGATCCGGTCGTCCAAGGAAACTGTCAGCCAGACTTGAGAGGAAGATTGTCAGAGAGGTCACAAATAATCCTCGAACAACGGTCAAGGACATCCGGAACAGTCTCAGTGAAAATGGATTGTCCATCTCGAGGTTCACTCTTGCTCGCTCACGTCACAAAGCAGGATTGAAGTCTTGTCGCCCACAGAAGACTCCCTTGCTCAAGGATAGACACTTGAAGGCTTGCTTGGAATTTGCCAAGAAGTACCTTGACAAGACCAGTGACTTTTGGTCTAGGATTCTTTGGTCAGATGAGACAAAGGTTGAGCTTTTTGGTCACAACGATGTTCAAAGGATTTGGCGACGTAAAGGAGAAGTGTTTCATCCAAAAAACACCATCCCTACGGTCAAGCACGGTGGAGGATCGATCATGTTATGGGGCTTCTTTTCCGCCAAAGGCACCGGTAACCTCGTGAGAATTCATGGGACAATGAAAAAAGAAGACTATCGGGATATCTTGGCTGAGAATCTCCAGAGTTCAGCGCGGAAACTTCGGCTTGGTCGACAGTTCGTCTTCCAGCACGACAACGACCCTAAGCACAACAACATTTTGGTCAAGAAATGGTTGAAGGTCAATCGGATTAAGGTCTTGGACTGGCCCTCCATGAATCCGGACCTTAATCCAATTGAAAACCTTTGGAGAGAATTAAAAGTCCGTATCCGTGCAAGACGTCCAAAGACAATTGACGAACTGGAGCAAATCTGTTATGAAGAATGGGCTAACATTCCTTCAGATGTATGTAAAAATCTTGTAAATGATTATAAAGAACCTCTCTTAAGTGTAATTCAGCAAAAAGGGCATTCAATAAACTACTGACAAAATGTTACGAATACTTTTGCTCTTGGTCTAAAATATGTTCTGAGCAGTTTTTTAACCAAAATCTTGTAATTTTTTAAAAGGAAAAGTATCATAGCTTTTAAATGATAAAAGAATAACTAAGGAGCAAAATGGTTCTTAAATGTATTTTTCAAAAATCGAGTATCATTTAAAAATCAATAAAATTTTCGAGGTTACGAATACTTTTGCTCCTGACTGTAAGTTATATTTGGGAGCCAAAAATGTAACATTCAGTATGAATTGACGCAAAGATAAAATAATGCAATGAAACTATGCATGAAAGATCTTAAGTTGAATTTGCAAAAGACCGGAAATATTGTTGATATAAAGCTGTTTTTTTTGGCTTAACCCCGCGACTTTCTGTTTCACCCAATTTTTCACAATTTTTTTTTGGTTTGGATATGCTCAACCGAAAACGAAAATTCTTGCCGAAAGTGCTTTCGACCAATCAATTGTCAGACCTGTGTTAATTACTTTTTAAATATTATTAATTACAACTACAATTTCTTTGGTCTCAAAAGTAGTTAAATACAATTACAATAACTTTATTTTCAAATGTATTGAATTAAAAATACAATTACTTTCAAAAAATAATCGAATTGCATTCAATTAGATTGTTTTTCAAACCCAAGTCGAACTTCTTTCTTTTTAAGTGCAAAATAAGGAGCATCCAAAACTTTTGAATTTTGGGTGAATTCATTTTTTTTGCTGAAAAGTATTGGAAAGGCGGGGGAAACCTGTAACATGCTTTATCCTAGAACTTCCCATGGAGGTGATAATGTAATTGTTCTTTGTAATTGAAAAATATCAATAACATTGTATAAATTGTAATTATTTACAATTACTCGGAAATGTAATTGCAATTGCGTCACAGGTCTGTCAATTGTAGAAATATTTCAATGTTTGAAAAATGAATTTCTGAATTACCAGTTGTTATTATTAGGGCCCGGAAAAATATTTGCAAAAAAGTGACAAAATATCCAATGCATATTTTTTTCAAAAGCCCAAAATATTTGAAATAAGCCGGAAATTTAAGGAATATTTTTTTGACATTGCCATTATTTGGTATTTTTGTCTGTGTGCACCGATTTTCCACATTTTGTGCGGGCGAATTTGATGCATTTGGCCGTTTTTGGAGGCAAACTTGACAGGTAATTGATTTAGCAATACCATTTTCAATTTCCCTCAATAGATGGCGTAGTTTTTTGTTTATGATAGTAGTTTTGGTTGTGAATGTCTAATCTTAGTGCAAATTGCCATATTGTAGAGATTTTTGTATTTTGGGTTTTTTCTGGGTAAGCTCTATTAAGCATTGATCATTCATTTATTTTCCTCAATTTTGCTCGAAATATTTTTTTGACTCGAATATTCGAGAGAATATTTGCTTTTTCCTTGAAACAGTCAAAATATTTAAAAAAATCGAGGAAAAGTGGAGAAATATTTAAAAAAAATATTTTCTATATTAAAAAAATATTTACGGGCCTTAGTTATTATACTAATGGCTTTCCCGTAACGGAAAAATAAAAATGAAATCAACTTCATAGGGTTGTGCAACTTTCAAGGAATTGGTTCAAGAGTACAATCGAGTCTCGATATAAGAAATCTCAGTTTAAGAAATTTTCGCGATATAAGAAACTTTTCCGTGCTGACCAAAATTTTACAACATAAGAATTCTCGATATAAGAAACTTTCCATTTTTCCTCAATCTCGATATAAGCAACATTTTCAAAGTTTTGGCCTTTATCTCTTGCTTGAATTGGTCACAGCACAAAACAAAAACAAAACAAAATGAAGCATTTCTAAAATGATCGATGCAGTGCTTCCATATTTTGCGGTTTTGCGCAAACGTTGCGCTTTTTAGGGTGCCTTTTGCCCACATTTTCGGGCTCTAGCGCCTTGCGCTTCTTCTGAAAAACAACTTGCCCTTTTCAAGTTTCAGTCAAAAGAACGAAAAAATGCATTTTGAACCCTAACATCACTAAATATTGTCCAACATGCCACTCAACAATAATTATTTTAATGACATTAAGTTAAAAAAAATAATTTGTCGACAATTTAAAAAAATAATATGAGCTCATTTTGCCAACAAATTTACAATGCTTGAGAGTGAAAAAAAATGTGTGTCTGCTCAGGAACCCCTGAAAGGGGTGGACACGAACTCCGATTTTTGAAAAAATGGTATGAGGCCGAGGCTATATTTTGACACGACGTCATTTATTCCTTATTAATGTCTAAAACTGTTGAACATGTGTCTTGAAAGAATTCACGCAAACTTTTTGTGTTATTATTTGTGGACTGGATGTTCTTCACCTTGATTTTAGAAGTCCCAGTACTCTTTTTACTCGTCATGAACTTTTGACATTCAACTCTCCAAAGGATTTTAGTCCTCATAAGAATGAGGAAAATACGAAGATGGAATCTTGCTTCACCCATTAGTCCAACTTCAGTGAAATAATGCTTAACAGAAGTATCTGTGGTGGTATCTGGAGTGTTACTCATCTTCCATCCTCTTCAACACCTCCACAACGCAGGAACCATTTCCATAAGAAAATGAAAGAACAAGAATGGTCTCATTTTGAAACAAGATGGAGTCCAAGTCAGAGATGTTGTTGGCTATAACCATTGAAGGGCACTTTTGACGGTTCTGGATCAGATCAGCCATCTGATCCGGATTGGAACAGGAACAAAGGCAATCACAACGTCCTTGAGACAAAATGAGTGAAAAACATGAGGATTAAAGCCTTGATTGTGGATTTGATTGAAAATGTTTCAAGTCTTGGGGCTCAAGAAGGTCGGGACCACGCAGGACTGGGGCTAAGGGTCCTTCAGGACCAAAGGATCATATCTTATCATTGCAGGGATAGGCTCTACAGGCTTGATAAGGTTTGATTGATCTTCTTAGATCCCCTTGTCCAGGAATTAACAATCAGATTGAATGAAAAAATCCACACAATTCAATCTTGATGGGAGCATTTCATTCTAAAGACTTTGGGAGGGTCCATGGAATCCGGGTTAGACTGTCAGATCACCAATTTGGGCTGACTGACTCCAAAGGCAGATCAAAATATTGAGCCCATCCATTGCTAGTAGGTCCACCTGATAGGTTTCAAAGTCATCTTAATTTGTTCTTCATTTGATCGAATTCTTGACACTGAGGACTTCTTCTTTCTTTGTTCTATATTGACCTTAATCCGAACGCAAATTCCTCTTGAAAAGGGATTAAGAACCAACTTTCCCCACATACTCTCACCCGGATCAAAACGGGGAGTTTTATCGCACTCGTCCATCACACAACTTGAACAACTTAAGAATATCTTACCTGTCCTTACCATCCTGAACTAAAAGACACAACCATACAATAAAGGAAATTCGAAAAAGGACCATCATTTATAGAACATGTTATGCCAAGGTGACAATCTCACAACCTATAACAACCTTGATTTCATACAAAGTTTGGCATGTGTTAATTCAGTTCAGGATAATACCTGAAATATTGATGGATGGGTTCAATTGTAAGTTCAAAGATACTAATAAGACGTTCAAGTCGGATGATATATGAGCTCGGAAAAAAACGATATTTTGTTGTTGATAATTCAAGTAATCGTAAGATATTCTTAGTTGTTCAAGTTGTGCAATGGATGAGCGTAAAGAAACTCCCCGTATTGGTCCGTGGGAAAGTTGGTTCTTAATCCTTTTGCAAGAAGAATTTGGGCTCGGAGTCCGGTGCATATTCGTTTTTTTGCTTTAGTTAGGGCTATCACTTCCGAAGGTTATTGCAGGTAACCTCGTCATCAGATTTCATTTGATCACTTTGATCGTCATCTTGTAGATTAGACACCTTTGTGGGTTCATTCGCACTCCATGATGTGGTCATTCATTCACTATTTCATTCACTCTTTCTTGGGTGAACTGGATGTCTTCGAAACACCAACATCGGACTGATTTTTGGGCATGGCGTTGACCTTTACCAAGGCTAGGACTTGGCTGGACCCGCTTGAAACACAGGGAACACCGATTGGCGCACTATCTTTTGGAATTTTGGTCGATTTCCGTTTGATTTTCCGCTCCCAACATGGCGGTTTGTTCTTCTTGTTTACGAATCTCGGCCTCATACCGGAGGTTGCGTGCCGGAGAAATTCCGCGAGTTCGCATCCAGTATTAATACTATTATATAGGTTATCCCTGGTCTGCTGAAGCAAAACCTAGTGGAAAGTAAGCAATCCAAGGACGTGTCATGTGAACCCAAGAAACTCTCTCAAATTTGAACTAATTTAAGGTCAAACTGAGAATAGAAGTTTGTTTATTGAGATATTCCAAAAAAAGAGCAAAAAACTTCGTCAGTATGAAAGCGTGGAAAGCTCAAATTTTTAAATTAAGAAGTTGTTTATCCCTGTATAGGTTAGATAATTTACAATCATGAAGACAATATTGTACTTTCTTCTTTCAATTTTCTGTCAAATTGAAATTGCAACAAGTTCTGAAGTTTTGTAAAACAGATATACAGTACGGTAAATACTTGTAATGTAAATTTGTGCGTTGTTATAAAATTGATGTGTTAAAAAAACTATTTTTTAAAGCTAAATTTTTGCGTCATTGTCGGATTGTGTTGTAATAAAAGTAAGTTTATAAGGTTATATAAAGGTGAGGTAAACTCCTCTGATAGTTTCCTTGTATTTTTTATTGTTTCTTAAGCCAATTTTCTTGAGTCTCGATATAAGAAAAATCTCGATATAAGCAACATTTTGCCGCTGACAGAAAAGTTTCTTAAATCGAGATTCGACTGTATTTCTCAATAGACAAGAAAGAGTCAAAACAAGAGTGAGTTATGGCGTTGTTCCATAATGACCTCTGATGAGTTAAGATAAGTTGTTCAACTTTGGATTGGGAACTTCCTCTGAGCCACCTTGGAACAAAAATAAATATTTTCTCGATTTGTAATGCAACAAATTTGCATCAATCCCTCGTTCACTCATTCATTCAGGAGTACGAACTACGCCGACAGAAAACACGTGTTCCAACTATTTCTTCCATTTTTTGTCTTTGAAGGAACAGAAGCTCGATTCGAGGATAAAGTTTTTCTACACGCCCTCTCCTCGACCAATCTTTGGGGTTTCCATGGGGAAATCAAAGACCCACATCAGACTCTCTATATGGAATGTAAACAACTGGATTTGTGGCAAGTTCACGAGATTATTCAGTTTTAACATCTCAAGTAGAAACCCGCTGTGTTTTCCTCCATTCTTCGGTATCCTCGCGAACTCAAGGAAGAAAGTTAATTTAACCCATCATTGAACATTTACGGATATAAAGGAAGGCCTTAGAGATTGCTTAAAAAATGGCTCGGAAAGAATTTTGTGAACAATGGGTTCGGATAAACTGGGATAAATCTGGCTCGCCCTAAAAGTAATGTTGGTTTGCCTCCTGCTTTGTGTTACCTTGCTTACATTTATTAAGAAGGGTTCACCATTTCTTGAGACGTGACAAAACTGAAACGCTTAATTTGATTTTCATGACTCTGCCATTAAATGCAGTCTACTAGTAACAGAGAAAAAAAACGAACTGAGACCTCGACAGCCACCTCTTTCTTGGTTTTTGAGCCTGTGCTTTATCAAGCATGGTAATCTTCATATTTCAAAAGGGAGTTCGCTTTTTTCTTGGGTTTGTGCTCTGTAATAAATCAATGACATTGTTGTGTGGCAAAGGAAACACAAAACTAGAGACCAAGATGAAATTCTTCAGTTGGTTTCACAGTCGACATTTTCGAGGGCAAAGGAAATGGAATTTTGAATACACACAAGGATTTAGGGCTCTCAAGAGAGTTCAGACTCGAAGTGGGAGCCAGGCCTAAGATGCTCAAGTGGATGCCAGAAGCTGGACTCGCCAAATCAATTTTCATCCTTGGGCCAGCATCAACAAATTGGATTAGTCTTTGCCATCTTCCCATTTGTACGCATCTACTCCCAAACTAACATTAACAGTTTGCCAAGTTCATAGAGGACACCGTAATTGTTTTCATAGCAATAGCTATCCCCATTCAAAGTAACCCCTTGAAAACGACAGAGCGCTCGATCACAAGCAAAACACATTGTACTTCTGTAAATAACAGAGAGAAAGAGAGGACGGGGGTCCTTTTTATCTATCTTTCCAAGTGGAACTCCACTAGCCCTCCATAGCTTCCCGATGTCACTCGAGCCCTCAGTTGAAACAGTCAATACCTTTCAGACCCTATCTTTTATGTCGAGATGTGGCGCCACAAGTCACCTCACCGCCGTGAATGGGCTCCCACATCATCTTTGTTGTCATATTTTGGGAGCGCGAGAGGTACCCCAGAGAAAAACAAGAGGGTCCAGAAATTCGAAATCGGCCGCCCTAGGCCAAGTTACAGGTCGGGCAGGTGCCCTGGCCAATCATTATGGCCCTGCTCACCTTTGTACCTCAAACGTCTAGATTCCAGACCAATACAGTAAGCTGCTACTGAGTGAGGTACAAGTAAGAGCAAAACCACGGGCGCGCTGCCTCTTCTGCGGGGGCAGAAAATCAAGGTGAGCGCTCGGTTCAGCCCCAAGGAAGGCAAGGCTATGGGTGAGAAGGGGTGGTGCAGAGGGCGGAGGGCGATCGGCCCGCCTCTTGTCAGCTGAGACAGGTGTGCGATTGGGCCAGCGTTTTTCCCCTGGCCCGACCGATTCTGTCCGGGTGAATGGAATGGAGGAATCAAGGTAGAAAACGAACGAAGCGAACGGAGAATTGGAAAGACGAACAATTGCACACCGAGTTGAGTTTTGGATAGAGGACTTGCTAGAACACGGCCTGTGATTTCAAAGCGGGCCATTTTTCTTGGGGCGGCCAACGAGATCTTTTCTGCAAGAGTGCAAGTAAGCTCGCTCGTCTTGGCCGTTTGGGCGGATAGTTCAGGTGCTGTTGAATCTCAAGATCTCCTGAAGTCATTGCCAGTTTACCCTGCACATACACACACACACTCATTTGCTACCACGGCTGAAGACATCGGTCTTTTGGAAGAAGAGGTCTGGAGTGAAAGTGAAGTTCTTCCAGATCTGCCCTGGCCAGTTCAGATCCACTGGAAATAGCAGTGGATTCTTCTTCTCTCGCCGTCTCCAGTGATATTTGTGCTCAAAACTTGGTGAAAAAATCGGGTTATGCCCAATCAGATGATCTAAATGGGGTCACCCAAAGTGTAATATTCATGTTCTTGCTTTCTTAGTGAGGCTGGACTTCCTATAGAGTCCAGGACGAGTGGTCCTTGTGGGGATGAAACCTCTCTCAGGGGCAGGTTTTCGACTTCCGTTCTTTCCTCAAATCGTGTTCAGTTTATCCTAGTTAATAAAGTGAGGCTTCTCCGGGGAACACATCCGGCCAAAGTGTTCGTTACCTCGTTCTACATAGATTAAGGTAAGCAAGCAAGCAAAGCTCAAGTGACATGACGAGTCACTCTACGACGTAAGTGCAAGATTGTGTGTCTCTGGATTTGAGAAGAAAGACCCCTCCAATGAGTTCGTCCACTACAGCTGTGGAAAGTGCCTTGTTTTTATGACTCCCAGGTGTCTCGGCCAACAATCCATGACTCCTTGCTCGCTCTTTACATTCTCCATGATGGCCATGTCCATGATGACGACGTCGATGTTGGCGGTGGTGAGTCATGAGAACATGTCACCACACGATATATGCCGAAGCTCTCAGTCACACATGACTGACGTGATTGGCAATACTTTCCAAGACTTTTTCGTCATGGCACATCGCTCACGAAAGAGATTGGTCCCTGGGAACGCAACATACATCATTGCTAATCTCAGGAATCCTCTTGGCCACCGCAAATCAAATCCACAGCATGTTTAAAATTCAATCTCCAAGATATGATTGCGGGTCTTATCGTCTTAGAGAGCACATTTTTGTGGTCGTTTTCTTTGCGCACTGAAGATTAAATGTGCTTTTTCCAAGACAAAATGTCCACGTGTCGCTCATCTCAAAATGCCGTATCTGACCGTTTTCCTCCATGCCATTGTGTGGCTCAGGTTCATAAGGAAGGTATTAAGGTGGGCTCTCAAAGGATAACCAATGTCCATTCAAAAGGTTTCCACAAGACGACCTAGAGGCATTAAATATGAGCTTCATATTCGAGGAACCTCTTTGAGTGAGTGTCTTTCTGTCTCGTTCTGATTGCATTGCATTCGGGGATTTTTTATCTCTCTCTCTCTGTCTCAGATCAGGTCGAGAAGTAACGGCTCCATTAGTTGACCCCGATTGGAAGTCATGATAAATGGCTTCTTGAACTTCATTCAAGAAGATCTGAAACGACTGACGTTCAATTGACAGACCACATGATGGTCTTATAAGGAGCTGCTTTGTTAATAAGACGCGAGGGAGTAGACGCGATTTCCAATCCCTCCCATGCATTGAAATCCAACTTCCTTTTTCGGAAAGAGCTCCGTGACCTCGTTGATAATAATTCTCACAACTGCAGCATTGTTACTCGACTCGTTCTCCATTTTTCTTCGTATCAATGACCAGTGTGATTGTTGGTGTTGATTCCCTTGAGACCTCAAGGGCAAAAGCTCGTTGAAGATCGTTCTCAAAGAAACTCTTATGGTTCGTTCAAACATTCCACTAAGGCAAGGTTGTAAGATCCCTACATGAATATATCATTAATTATTCACCCGAAAGGAGTGAAAAGGGCATTCGAGACATCAAGTTGGTCTCCTCGGTATGAGCTCTGTGGACTGAAGAAAAACAATGAGGGGTCATTTTGATGTTGTAGACTATTGGTGGGATTGATTACGAGGAACCAATGTCAGTTCATCGTTGATGAGAGGGGGAAAAGCAAGCCCCTTAATGGTTGAGGGCCCTTCACGGTGGTCGTTGATGAGCTTTTTGCCTCAGAACATACTCTGTTTATGATGCAAGTGGCTTGTAATCCTCTGAAATTGAATGCTAATGATCTCGAGGATTATATTCTCTTTCACCCTACTCACGCTTCAGGATTCAACTCAAGTTGGCCTTTTGAAAGGCTTCTCGGATATTGATTGCACCGAACAAATGAATTGTACCACACCTCAAAGAAAAAAAAAAGAGCAGGAGAGCAGGATCGTGCCAAAAATGTATTGTGGAAGTGCAATTATTGGAAATCGATGCCTATTTTGTAAGTGTGAGTGAGTGCGTGAATGTACTGGCAATTGCAAATTGCAACTCGTGATCCGTAAATAGCTGTATTCCATTCCTGGAAGACGACATGAGGATCTTTACACATTCGCTCAGCTAAGTGACTAGAAGTACCTTTTGAATGATCCTTAAGTGGAGGTTTTATTTCGTTTGGGTCATTGGGGGACATCCTTTTATTGCATTCCATTTGGTTCGTTGGTTCCTTGCTCTCCTTGGGTCTTGAACGAGTTTGGACAGGAAATTGGAACGATCTTGGCTATTCCCCAAAGTATCGTAGATTTGAATAAGCTCATATAGTAGTTCGCTAGAACACGCTAGACTTCCCGAAAACATATGTATTTACATGTTAATGCGCATTATATGAATCCACCGCTTAGCTTTGATGTCTTAAGCATGCTGAAATATTCAGTGGGGCAAGTGAATTGAAGTACACATCATACGAAAATGGGGCACAATCTGTTCAAATAATGAAGCATGAATGTGTTCGCAATATGGAGGATATGAAAGAAAATGCACACCAGATGGAAAACTCATCGATCACCCGCGCTCCCCTAAAAATACCGAATTGAACTTCTCTCATCGTGTCTGAGTAGTGCAACTTCATTGATGGGATGGTTCTTTATCCCGCCGGCTATCTGGGAGGTCATTTGTTTTTTGACATGACTGTCCGAGGCATAATTTTTCTTCCTGTGATGCTTTGTACGTCTGACAAGGGCTTCATTTGCTATTCACGGCCTAGCTTCACTTTCCTGGCGAGATCCAATATCCTTCTTTTCCTTCCATTCATCGAGGTGTGACGTTCTATCCGGCTAATCCAGTGATGTAAAGGACCCAAATGATATGATTTGGCCTTGGAAGCAAGTTTGGCTACCTCGAAAGATCAATCCCTCGGAAGAGCTCGACGTTTAACTCGTTCGCTTTGTTCCTTTAAAAAGAGGGACTTTTGATCCCAATGTCTCGTCTCATTTGGTTGCCCTTTGTTGAAGGGAGGGATGTGCAAACCGCAAACGGTTGACATTGTTAAGAGACTTTAAGTCGGTCCTCCTTGTAGGCACATTTTAATCACCTTCGTAACCAATATGGTTGGGAGACCCGCCGACCACTAAACTGAGATTTGAATGCATGACAAAAACCGGCGAAGACAACTTGTTCGCTGAAGTTGTGAAATAGAGATGCGATGCAATCGAATGAGAAGAAATGAGATCAAAACCGCGAGGAAACCTTGCTCATACATCATTCTTTTGCTGGTAGTTATCTTTTGATGCATCGCAACCACTAAAATTTGTCTATTCAACAGAGCTAGGCCGACGGAAAGAATAATGCACTCTTCTCATCCATCCATCCATTCAAGTAAGGAAGCATTTGCTCGAGTTCTTCGCCATTGAACGAACGCTAGCGTTGTTTCCCAACGAGCGGAAGGGGTAACCAATTTAATCTGAAGAGCTTCTTAGCTCCTTGAGTTTTGTTTTCTTTGGCTGTCCATGTGGAAACTTGATCTTTTGTGGATCTTTCGTCATCAATTCATTTCTCGAGTTTGGCTGGCCTAGATCTCGGTCCATTTCGCGTCGATAACCCTCGTCAAAAGGGGTGATGCTTCTGCGTTGGGGTGGCGAATATTCTCCCGCTCTTGTTCTTTTGGACCTTGTTTCAGACAAACAAGAGCATGTGACGTTCAAAGAGATCCACTGCATTCATCTCCGATTATGAAATGGACTGAGGCGGTTTTCTCCTGGGACTTTCTCTCGAGAAAGAGCGAAATTTCGAAAACGCGGGAAGGATCTATGATTTAAGACCTGACTGTCTTGCTTCAGGCTTGGTCAAAGAATCTCGAGATTTTTTCCTCGTATGGTGTGTTTGAAACGACAAGTCTTGCTTTGATTCCTGACACTGTTGAGTGATTTGTGTGGATGCCCATCTCTCTCGTTCTTTCTCGCTTGTCCAAAGCCTCGGTTGAATGGAGGTCTCCCAAGTATTTTCAAGAATTGATGGATATTCCCTTTTATCTGGAAGGTGATGGATCGTGGATGCCTTACTACTATGACTGTCTGACCCGCCGTTCATGTCACAATGCCACACACTCACCATTCATATCCCCGTGTGTACTCATTCAGGCCTTGAGCGTTTATCAGGGATGTTCATCTTCCATCTCTCCTCTGTCGTCAGGGTTGCGGGATGAGCATCTCTGGAGAGTAACCCTGACTCAACACTAATGAGACCGATGCTCCCTTGGAAATGTTGTTTTTGTTCTCATTAGTGAAAATACAAAGTTTTTTCGTCTCATCCGTTTTCATTAACATCCCGAGTCTTAATCGAGCAGAACGAGGAGACTCATGGCCACATTTATCAGAACTCTGTATGTTACGGTTTTTCGCGATTAGGCCAAGTCCATCCATGTACCTGTTAGTTCGCCGAAGGAGAAATCAACTGGCCAAAAGTTAATTGCCTTTCAACAACTCTGCTCCTGCTCGACGTGCTCTCTCGCGTGTTTTTGCCATGTGCCTAATCGTTATTCAAATTTTCCATTTTCAGACCTCCAAGGCAAATCCAAGTTCCGAACGAGGAGCCCCTCGGACAGGAGAAGAAAATACCACCCAAGCAAAACCAGGAGAGCCTTTAGAACTAAAGCAAGCTTGATGTGCCTTCTTTGAACGAGCAAGAAGACGAAGACGGAGCTGAATCCTTGGGAATGCCGACAACGTCAACGTGCGAATAACGCCGATCGGTTTTTTATTCGCTCTTCTCGCTCGTGGGAGCGCAAAGTTTGGTTTGGTACCACAGAAATTCCGATCACGTTGACATATTTCTGCGGTGGCCATCACCCCGACGGTTCGTTATTTCCTCACTTGCTCGTCCGACACATCCTAACGAGTCAATAGTAAAGAGCAGGGGGTTCCAAGATAATCATAATTACAAAAATCATTAAGATAGTGATATGATGGCCCGTGGTCACGCTGAGGATCTGCTTAAAGTGGGCAGCTGAGACTGACCGAGTGTAAAACATGTGAAGTGGCTCGTTATTGACACAGTAATTACAACCAATTACGACCTACATACGAGTGATTCGAGACACAATGGAGCTCAAAGTGTGGGTGGAAGGTATCCAGCGGATTGTGTGTGGAGTCACCGAGAAAACCACTTGTCAGGTAAGCATTCCTTGCCACTTCAAGAATGTAAATCGTTCGCGAGAACGGGCAATTTTGTGTTCGGAAGTGTTCGTTGTGGTTTCTTCCAATCAGGTTTGAATCGAGCTCAGGTACCATGTGATTAAGGCTCTATTCAGAAGTCATTTGAATGAGAGGATATGGGCCATTTGGTCGCTTCAACGAGAGAAACTATTTGGAGATACGTGCTAGAGAGGAGGGAGGACAAAGAGACGACTTCGAAACACAACGAGGATCTCGAGCCCTCAAGCCAAAGACGATTACTACGATTTCCCTCTCTCTCTGAAACTGAAATCCGAGACTCTCACTCACTCGAGTGAGACCTGTTGGTTTCTCTACGAGATGAGCTTTTAAACACTCATCCTGTTCTAGATTTGAGTTCTCAAGGGCTCTTTTTGAGAAGTGAATTCCAAAGACGAATGAAAAAAAAACCTCCCGACGACCTCCGTCAAGACGAGGTCATATTGAATGATTTTGCAAATACGGTCTCGGCTCACAGAAACTTGACATCACTCTCGATACATGATTGATGCGACTTGACGGCGCTTCTGAGCACCATCCTTACATAGTCAATGCACTGGGCCGAAGAAAGATCGCATTTGGGTGCCAACATTCTTTCATAGGAGTCTTTTTTGTTCCCTACACCAGCTTGAGCAAGACAAAAGTTTCTGGAGAGACTTGAGACTCTCTTGTGTCATATATCATGAAGGTCCATTATCTCATGTTAGCCCAGCAACATGTGGCACCCAAGATTTTCTTAAAGTTCAACCAACATGATTTGAATTACACGTGAAGATGCACTTCCATCGCCGTTTGTCGTGCAATAATACCCCAAGGAGCATGAAATGGCCAAATAAAACCCTTTGTTGTGTGTCTAAGTGCATGCATGCAACCCATTAAGTAGCTCATATGGTAGTTCATCGAGCTGATAATCCAACCCACTTGATTACGACCTAGCCATACTGGATTCCTTCCCAACCTTCTTTGGAGGTCTCTATCGTGGTTGTATTAGAAGAATGGTCCCAAGTGTGGCTGGTGGTTTATGTTTCTGCTTGTCAAGTCCCGAACTCGACTATCCAACGACCAATTTGGAACAATATGGTCCGTTAAAATATGCAGTTAATGACTGGCGCAGAGGAAACAGTACATAGCAGAAGGAGGAACAGTGAGGAGCGTCATACCTTACCTTTCTTGGCCTTACTTTTGACATTTTCCCTTGGTGTGGTGAAAATGTCAGGACCTCGATGAATGTGGGACTTAATTAGGTTTAGAGGTTTTGTGTTTGTACGTGCCGCGAATGCTCTGTTTGTACATAGTTGGTTCGTTACACCAGGAGTGTTTCCCCTGCTAGCTCGACTACACGTTCAATTTTGGGGCGTTTTCCTGGCAAAAGATAAATGAATGATAGTTATTCATTACCTCTCTGCTTCACATTGAACAGACAGACCTTGGCGGCAACTTCAGGATCAATGATGTTGGCTCTACCAATGGCCAAAGAAGTGAAGAGCTTTAAACCAGTTAGGTTGAGAGGTAGCGCCGGATCATCGTCATCATCATCATCATCGTCCATTATACTTTATTGGAGTTGAATGAGTGCCAAAAGAGAAATTCCTCGCCAAAGCAGGCACATTTAGATTTCCCCGAGTCTGAGGATGTAAATCTGGTCGTATTTTCGCATCGTCTTCTTTTTGTCAGCAAAGGCTTGCATTTGAGGCACGGACGGACGGCAACAGGTTCTTTGGCCTACTATCACTTCATCCTATCATTGGTGGACTCGGTTGGCTCTTTCATTGCTTTTGCCATGGTCCGAAACTCGGGAATGAATTGCATTTTGCATTCAAGAGATGAGGAGAGTTTTGAGTGAGTTGAAATTCAAACAAAACTGAATCTCCACTGCCAGGAATGGCCCCGCCCAAAGGGTCCCAATCTGATTACCAACAGAGTACAACTCGAAAAGTTTCTACCCTTTCAACTTTGATAACGAAATATCATTTGGTCAGGGATCAACGAGCACGAGCGAAGTTCCCTAAAATATGACGTCATGACGTTTTCTTTGGAATCAATTAACGTCCGACTGAATTAGGAATTAGAAGCCAAACTGTCCGCTGACCTTCTCGTGATTCGTTTCTGACCAATAATAATCGACTTATTTCTTCATTCCACATGTATGTTTTTGTCAGTGTGAGCACCAGTGACGAGATCTCCTTGGATGAGATGGGATGCATTTGTGAGTAGAAAAGTGCGAAAGACCAGGCAAGCCAGCCTTGAAGGACTGACAGATGCCTCTGAGTTAGCTTAGCTTTGCAATTAATTTTCACTTTGACCAAACGAAAGGAAAGACGACAATTGAGCCTCGCTCTCCTCTCTTTACAACGAAAAGGCATTCCTTCCCCTTTGATATCACTCTCACTAATCTGATTTAAGAGACTCCTACCTTCCAAACACCTTGCCTTGCTCTTTCAAAGCTTGAAATAAGAATGAAAATCAACGTTCTATACAGGCCCTGGGGCCCTGCCCACAAAGTATGTACAGTTGAATAATTACAAGTTTTCACCAACCCAAGAATGTCCGGCCGCACCCAAACTACCCCAAGCCCATATTTTGTGCCATAAAAATTTGTTTTAATTTGTGTCTTTTGTCTTAGTCGATGCACTCCCTCCTTGCAATGGTTTTTGTACCCAACCGAGCAATTTCCCGGGCAAATTGTTTCAACCCTATATGAACACGTAGTCACTCTCACACACACACAGCCACCCTTGGTTGGTTAGTGGGATGGTTGGTCTCGGAACTCTAGCTCAACTATTCGTCGCTCCGGGCATTCAAAAGTTTCTCTTGGAAGACACAAACACGTACGAAAGAAGGGACTGAGAATACCAGACAGATCGGCAAGCCACCATTCAAAGTATATCCCCGAGATGAGGAAGACTCGGGATGAACTTTGCGTACTTGACACGACATTTCGGATCCTTGAACGCTAAGAGTCAAGAGCGGTAGAATCATTTGAAATGTCAGTACCAATTAGAGACGACACCTGACATTTAGGAGGTGGAAGCACATTATGTGCCAATATGAAAGTATTTCGATTCCTTGGACGATTGGAATCTGGCCATTTATTTGGATGAATGAAGGGAAAGTTTGCAAAGCTCTTTTTCATGATATTTTGCAAAGTGACGGTAGCCAGGATTTGATACTTGTAGGAATGGAAACACAGGAAGAAGGACTCCGAGAACCAACAGTTGTCGCGTTCTACTCAAGTGAAGTGAAAAGAATTTTTCAAAAGCGTTTGAGCGAATGGTGACTGGTAGAAAATTCCCTTTGACTTCCAAGGCCTCAGGGTCACAATATCATGACGATTGTGTTCAAAAAGGATCGGAACGCCATTCAATATCACGGATTGCTATTTACTTTGGCGAACAGAGACACCGATTACGAATAGATTGAAGAAACCTGGAGTATACCTCCTTGTCCGTTTTTTCTTGCCATTATTCCATTTATCCAAGCTCAATTCATCATAACGCCGATTGGGGTTGGTTTGGAGAGGTCTCTTCTCGTTTGCTCGCAAGTTTGGCGTTTCCAATCTGATTTATGAGCCATTAGATCAAATCTTCCGGCTTTATTAGCTGAAACTCTAGGCACGGAGCAAAATAAGAAAATAAAACAAGCGACCAAAGCAATGCCATTCCTAACCGACTTTGCACAAGTCGATCCACATTTTGAGGTTAATCTAAGCAGAGAGTACTGTATACAGTACATATACAGAGGTCATTAAGAAATTTGATTCAAGCTCCAAAACTGAAGTCTAATTGGCAATATGAGCCTCCCCATGTTTTGATACCAAGGTTGAGTCAGAGTGGTGGGTCAATTAGGAAGACTTCTTTACCGTCCCAAGTCCAGTTTCCTGTTCTTCTTTGGCTGTCACCTCTTCTTTGGACAGACAGAAACTTGGAAGTACAACAATGGTTTGTCGTCCTCTCAAAGCCCATAAAGTCCCTTTCGAACCATTTATCTCTCGGAACCAGATGCGTCCATGGTGGTGGATGAGTAGTCTTGGGAGGGCATTTTGGCTCTCGTTTTCTCTCTCGTCTTCATAGCTAGGCTCCTTGGTAATGGATACACTTCACGCTTCTTGTTAACGCTAACGCCCGAGTCTTTGTTTTTGCTCCGCCGAATATTGAACCAACTCTCTTGGGGTCTATTGAGTGATGCTTTTTGCGTGTATTACCATTGCCAAGGACACTGCTCAAAACCAGAAGCACAGTGTAATGGGCTTGAAAACGATACATTGCCTTTTCCACCTGGTGCAATATCGCTTCACTTTTGATGACAATTTAAAGACTGGTGCAAAACCCTCAAATGTGTTTTCAAGGGCATGAAAGGCCAGTTCCATGAGAAAAGTGACGAGCAAAATTGGGTCGTTAGATTAGGCTGCATCATTTTTACTAGCGTTAGATGTTCCTGGTAGGCATCCGTGTCGATGTCAATCTACGGTCAAAAAGTATCCGACTTGTCACTGCTTAAGAGTTCCACTTTCGTCCTTTGTCCCCCAATCGATCCCCTGATGGGATTTCGGTCAAGTGTGTTTGCTCACTTTCCTTGGACAAGAATGTTGTGGGGGAAATGAACAGAAACGATTAGCAAAGGTCGTTGGACATCATGGTGCGTCCTTATTGAAGTGTTTTGGGTGTCTGTGTCAAGGAATCGAAATTGATTGGGGAACCGTGACAACGGAGAAAATTGCTTTTGCGCTCAAGATTCCTGGAATGGTGAACTTTTGAAACTCAGAAGCAGGAAGTGCATCGAATCAACTTGGGGGTAACTTGTCAGTGCTTGTTATCGTCATCATCACGCGTTTCCCCTTGTGTCCTAGCCATTCTCTCCTTATCCTTGTGGCCTTTTTCAAAGCCCCACACGCATGTGAAAGGTCTTGATGATGAAGGTTCAATTCGCCAGGGACACGCGACATCATTCCCCTAAAGCCATGGCCTGCCAACCAACCAACCAACAACCATCGGGGTTCTGGTCATTCGTGACAAAGTCCCATATCTAGAAATTCAGGGGTTTGGCCAAAATTATTCCCCACCGAGACATACATGCAGGGTTGCCAGTGAGTAAAGAAGTGATGCTTGATCTCCGGAATGGCTGTTTAAAAATGGAGGTCTAGATCGTAAAGACTGACCCCTTGAGATCTCTGCATATTCCAAGAAGCTCCCATTCAGCAGACCCATTTCAACTCTAACCATTTTTGAACATGAACACGCATTTCGCATGTTTTCTTTTTTAATTCAACAACCTTGACAGTTCGTGTCAAGGCCACATCACTCCCTTGTCTCTCTCAAGAACATGTTTGAGTCTGGTAACATATGGAATGTTGGAAGTTGGACTGTTTCCTCGTCCTAAGAGTTGAATCCATTTGGTCACCCTTATAGAACAACAGACGGTTCCCTCTCTTTTCTGTACTTGGCTTAATGAAGTGTTCTGGACTCGTTAAGGTAATGGAGTGTGTAGAGTTTGGGATGGAAATATACCTAGGAGAGAGGAGAGAAGAGTGTGTTCCTAGAAATCTTCTCGGAAAAAAGTGACTTGGCAATCGCCCTCAAGAGTGTTCCGTCCTTGTCCCCAAAGACCAAGTGAGACCATCAACCAGAACGGACACTTATCGTCTACCATGAAAGGCCAACTGAAAGAAAGACAATCAGAGATGCTCATTGCTCAATCGCTTATGCAAGTAGAATTGGGAGTCTACATCAATTCTGTGTCAACAAATGTTCGTCGTCGAGGCTTTTTTTGAATGTAATGGACCAATAAAAAGGACTGTTTCGGCTCCCACTAAGGTGGGGAAGGCTCCAGCTGTTGTTGTTGCTGATCTTCTTTATGGGCCATGAACAAACGAAGAGCAACAAGCTGTCTTGGGAGAAAATTGGCCAAAGACATGTGAAGCTATCAAAGAAATTGGATTCGAGCTGGCAGATAGGAACGAAACATGTCCCTTACCCTTAAATCATGGAAAGCAACGAGAAAGCGTCTCCGTATCTTGGTGATACAAAGGGAGTAGGAAACTGAATTAAATAGCGCTCCCTTGGCAAAAGATGTTTTCCCATTTGATAGAATAAAGCAATAACTTAATGTCATGTATTCTCTAAAATTATCGTCGAAATTGGGCATTTCTATGTTGAAAAGCAAGACAAATTGGAATACACGGGCGAAAATTCAGATTTGTAGCTGAAAGTAGTGGCAAGATCTCTCCACAGACCAAGATTACAATATCTCTCTAGACGGATTGCAAGCTCGCAAACGCAAACTTTTTTACCATTTGTTCCGAAAATTCACGAGCAGGGATCCTCCAGAATTTATGGTAGCAAAGCCCTCTCTTGAGAGCTAAAGGATGCTTGATCATTCTGAAACAAACCCATCCGTTCTAGTCCTTATCCCTGAGATATTTGATCCACTTTGCCGCAAAGTATCTTACTTCAAAGCAATAATTTAAAGAAATATTATTTGCTTTGATGTCTTTGACATTCTCACTTTTCTCACTTTGGATCTATCCCTATCAACTACTCAGAGTGTTTCTATTACTTTTAAGTATAGCACCTTTGTTACTGAATGTACGAAAGGGAACTTGCGTACATAAAGACCTCGTCACCTTTGAGAACGTAGGATGCCCTAGGGAACCAGGTCCGGTTCTATTGAGAGCCAAGCACTTGACATTTTTCCCTCCCTACTTCTTCTACCTGTCTGTCCTCGACCCTTTTTGTCCCGAAAAAGACCTGAAGGCATGGAGAGGGCCACAGACTTGTTGGTTATGCTCATATCCATCCCACAGATTGAACATGTGTAGATAGTGACATGTCTCGTTTCAAACACTTCCCCAAGGACACGGCCCGATTACCAAGTTACCACCCATTGACAGCCAAAGACTTGCGTCCCAAGCCAGTCACCAGGGGGTGCATTTATTTACCCACTCCTGTGAATGGGATGAAGAGGATCCATTTGAGCTAGAGTTTTGTTATTGGAGCTCCAGAAATTGTTCCAAGTCAGACCTTAGACAGACGGAGAGACAGATGGATATACTCACACACGCTCACACGCAAATGCTGACGTACGAGTTGATCAAAACTTGGAAAGCCATCTCTCATCTTTCTTTGCATGTGAGTGATCTCGTCTCCACTTTTCGGTCGTTTGATTGACACTTCAAGGAAAGTTGAGCGGTCTCCTTAGCAGTATTTGGAAATGGTAGGCCTTGGAGTGGAACCCTGTCGTTTTCTAGTGAACAAAAGATGAGGCCTGCTTTGCATGGCTTCCTCCAACCCTCAATTTGAAGAGAAAAGGGACCTCAAGTTTCTTTCTCCATTGGAAGTGACCTCACGTCTCTACGCAACTAGTCTTGTTGCCTGTCACTTCACAATCATGCAGATGCACATAATTTCCTTGACTGACTGCCATAGAGTAGCTTCCCCAAGAGAACTGGATTTTCTTTTAACTGCATTGGCCCAATGTTGGACCAACATCTTGTTTGTTTGTTTTGATGGCGTAAAGCTCATTAGAGGCCTTTGGTCATAGCTAGTCTTCCTTCCAATCCAATTCTAGACGAGCAATCAACTCTCACAATGCAGAAGTCTGGACCTTCTAGCACCCAGGAAACATTGACTTTTCTATTGATTTGACGTTTTCTGCATTTGGGCTCGTTTACCACCAAATCAGTCTAGAATAAGGGCGTTGTCGTGAGAAAGTCAAGTCATTTTTCCTTCAGAAATCCAGATGTCCTCGGAAAATTAATCTAGGATTTATTCTGTGATTCCCACTGTGGTGATACAAACATTCCCGTATCCACATCCTCTTATCATTATTTTTGCTCTGATCGATGGACTACTTTCAATACTGGCTTGTTCGGCATTTAGACACCTTGTTACACTGTTGGCTCATTTCTCTTTTCTGAACTTAATTTTGGAAAGAAATAATTGGACACTTTTGGTTCTCCCACATCATCCGTGTTTTTAGAGTTCAGATTACACATCCTCTTGTCGATCCCAAAATATTGCTTATTAATCGTCCTTAATAGCGGCATCTCCAAAGTTCAACAGGTTATCTGACTGGTTGGAGTTTATCTGAGGCTCGCTTGGAATGGAGCGTAAAAATAGCCCAATTTGCATGAGAGGATCCATTAAAATTCGAAATCCAAACCATAAAGGCAAGAGTTGGCGACGCAGGTTACTTTGCCTAAACCACTTTGGTTATTTGTAGGGGTCATCGAGATGATAGAGAGAAATACTTCCACTCCTGTGTTTAGATGAACCCCCATTTCTTCCAATTCGATCCCACCAATAAATTTTCGAGGGCACTTTTTCCCTCGCCCAAAACTTTGAATCGCCTCTGGATGGAGTGAGTTTGTTGCCCCGATTTAAAAGTTTCGCCTCTTTCATTCTCGCTGGGCCATTTAAGGTCAATGGAGCAAGGAATGGAATCCCGTTCAGATCGCATTGGACGGGATATTCTAGCTTCTTTTTGAAACGAAACAATGCGGCGTTAAAAACGAATAGGCACCAAAGTCAATGGGGAATAACAGTTCTTTCCTTGATCCCGTCACCCTGACTCTTAGATAAACCAGTGTGACGCCGCTGTGAAATCCTCAACCCGCCCTTGGGACGAAAGAACAACATTCATGGGTGGATTGGGTAGTTGGAGCAGCTCCTGAGCCGCCAAAATGAGAGGCAACAGCTCGAGATGAAAAAGGATTTCCCTTGGATTTAGGTCCCGAATGTTGACACAGAGCAAATAGACTTTTTCATCGGCTCTTTCATCGGAAGAGCACCATTGTTGTTCGAGAGACAGCTGCACTTCATGGGCAAAATCCGGTGCCAGTTGACCAACCACTTTAGACGCCAGTCCTCGACACCATGCTTGTTAGTGGTCCAATGGAGTGTTTAACTGAGGCCTTAGAGGCCGTTGAAAAATTGTGCATCTTCTATGTCTTTGCTTATCATTCGAAATGGGGACTGGGCTGATGCTGCCCAAGTTTCAAGTCATTTGGAGACATATCAAGTCATAATGCCACAAGACAAATCTCCAGGATTTTCGAGCTTAGGAAATCCCCTTCCTCTTTGGAAGATTTTGTTTTATCTCATCTCAGTCTTTGGTCTTGTTTTGGTGCCAAGATATTCAAAGCCTCCCTGTCAACCTTTCGACTTTTGTTCCGTTCTCGCTTATGCGTGAGACTCGATTATTTCTCCATTTCAAAAGATACAACGCATTTTCAAAGTGCGTGTGGAACGCGAAGGTCGTTCTTCTTCTTTTACCCTCGCCCATTGAAGTTTAAAGGCTTTAAAAGTTTTTAATTGGCTTCTTTAGAGTCGGAGGACACGCTCCAAAGGGCCATCCTTTTTCTTCGGCCTTTGTGGACAAGAACAGAATACCTTTGAGCGTGGTTTTTAAAAGGAAAGAAACTGGAAACCCTTTCCGCCCAATAATTGACTTTTTGACGTTGTCAACTTGTTAGTTGGGAAAGGAGAGAAAGTTCGCACGCCATGATTGGTGCTCTATGGATGATAATAGTAGACCCTTCAGATTGAGCGGCTCGGGGGACCATTACCAATGGAAGATAGTGCCTTTTTTTGCCTGGTGTTCCCTCTTCTTTGCCCATTGGGAGGATCTCTTTGTTCATTGAGGTGGAACCGGGTGGAATGAATTGTTGTTGGTTCCAATCAAGGATCACTGAAAAGACTCTCCTTGCCGTGAAACCGCTCTTGAGGGGGAATTAAGATCGATAATCCCTTTACTTGGTTATTTAGCACAGATAAGTCGTGATTTTGTTTCTTTTCTTGAGTTGGGTTCTCATTTTTTGAGGCAGAAGAGTGGTGTCAGGAAAAAGCGGAGGAAATGTGGTGGGAAAGATTTGTTGCATTTTTATGCCCAGGAAGCCTTGTGGTCGGCTCACTCGGAAATGCAATTGAAATTTATAAGCACATAGTTGGGTCTTAAAGAGCAAACCATGAAAGGGCACCTACAAAAATACACGCATTCGATTGGTCGTTTTAGAGAGCGGGTGCAAGATGCTGGCAAACAAAAACAAAACCAGGCTGAGAAAGGTTTTTCCTTCTTTCTCTTGCTTTGTTCCAGAATCACAACCTTTTGACCTGTTTCATTTTACATTATTGATCAATGGTTATTCGCCGTTCTACAATTTTCGGCTTTAACCATTTCTAAGGGATTTCCCTCACTTGACCTGATTGAATCAATCCACTTTCCAGAAGTTGGATCGCTGATGAAGAATTTCAACCTAGCGTCAAAATGGTAATTTGACGAGTCTCGTAGAACTCGTAATACTACCTATGGCAGTGTGTGGTCAACCTCAATAAATAGAAAATAACCGCTCGCTCGTATTCAGTAAATGTTGCAGACCGAAATATGGCCTTGGCTTGAAAACTAGCTTGTTTGAAATGAAATTATCCCAGTCCAGCATTTGATTGAGCATTGATCTGCATGTCGAGATTCAACCCGGTTCCTGGGGAGTTCAGACGGCTTTTCCAACAAAGTTGGTTGATCCTGTCCAGATTTCATCCTAAGCTCCTCTATTCACTCTATTTCCGTGGTGCTTTTGACAGGAGCTCTCATTATTCGGAAGTCCGTCAAAGTTGGACAAAGTCAACAGAAAGTCGCACAAAGAGCCAACGAACGGCCGAGTGTGACGACTTCCCATAAGTTCCCAGTTCCGTTTTGTGCAATGATGATGAGCTTTAGAAAGATCCCTTCCTCTCTTCTGCCGCGTCCGCTTTTGAACCTTCCATTGCTTTAGAAATGGTCGATGCGAAGTTAATAATGATGACAATAATGGTTGCCGGCAGCAGAAAATTGATTCCGGGGACTCTTGCCAAGATTGTGCAAGGGTGTAGCTCAGCCAGGGCTTCACTTTAAACATCCACGTTTAATTGATTGGTCCAATCATTAGCTCGGGAGTTCGCTTTAGACACGAAATTGACTTTTGATGTTGCTCTTCAATTAATATAGATCGAGTAAATAATGACTAGCTGACGTTTGTTGTGGAAAGTGATGACGTCATTTCAAATGGGCTGAGAAGTTCTAACTTGGCCACCAACAGACCGTTGGATGTCAATTCAGTCTTAATGGAAGTGAGAAAGTTGTGAGAAGATCGAGAGAAATTCAATTATAAATCGCGAAGAACAGAGGGAGGGGACTCTCGTCTCTTCCTTTTCCCAAACTCTCTTGACCAAGTTTCGTTGGTTCTCAGACATTTAACATTTAGACCATGGAATCCAGGGTGAGTCTTTTATTGGGGTGAAAAAGCCCGGTGGTGATCTAATGAAAGAGTGAAGAGCCGAATGTTTCTCGCCATGACTTGAAACTTGTTCAAAGTGTGTCTAATTTATGCACTTCCAGACTTGTTGAAAATCAGCACATCTCACTGAGCTCTCCAGTTCGACAATCAATTATCTTTTTGTTTTGAATATGAGTCTTGGGAGCTTTGAGCCGAGCTGCCAGCCCCCTTCCAAAAGATGACGAAGAAATGAAACTTCACCCAGAAAAGTCATGACGTGCATATTAATTATCCTGGAGGCAAACACACGGGCAAGTTACGACCTCAGATAGAGAAATACATTGAAACGTGCTCAAATTAGATTCCCCAGACCTCAACGACAAAATTGAATGTGTTGATTAATGCTACAAAGTGTGCCTTTAAAAAACGGGTTTTGTTTCCTTATTTCAAACGCTTTGTTCAGTTTCTTCTTATGGGGCGAAAAACTGAAACGTAGTATGAATGTTTGACAAAACAAATGCACCATTTTTTTGTTTGAGCTCAGATGAAGAGCCTGATAACAACCTGAAGCATGGGCAAATCAGATGAGAAAACCTATGAGTTAGCAAATATTTCATGGACCAACTTCGTTCCTCGTATTGTGTGAAGTGGTATCTCTTGATTGATCCACCGTCTTTTCTCTGATTCGTTACGAGATCTCTATTTATTCTAAATGTGTGCGTCAATGGAACCCGAGTCAGCAAAATCTTGAGTTCCATTTTTTTGCCACCAAATGCAATGGGTATAATAAAACCTCAATTGTGTCAAGTAAGAGGACGGGTATACATGTATCGACTTTCATTCAAGGATCAAGTGATGTATTTTTTTCCTGTTTGTTCTCAATTACAGGATGTGGTGTATGCCTTGGCACATGCAACGGGGAAAACGGGTCGTTTCACATTAATAGAACGATGGAGGAACAACGAAAGGCTCTTGGCTCCCCAAGAAAACCCACTGAAGGTGAGTGTTCCAATTTTCGAGCGACCGGGGGAATTAGCTGTTTCACGACATTGCTCGCTGGGTTATTTCCTACCTCGCACTGCCGTCATTATCACTTGGAAAACATCTCAAATGGTCGAGCATCCGAGAGGCCTTGCTGCTCGTATTTTCTGCTATCACAAGTGGACGGAAGAGTAGCTCGAGGAAGAAAAAAAACTTTGTTGGCAATGGGTTTTCCGTTTGAGCTCAAAGGAACCACACATGGGTCTGGGTTTCAGGACCTGAAGAACACCTAAGAAGAAGACATTTGAATAGAGAGTCTTGGATGAAAGTACAAACTTTTTGTTGGCAAATCACACTTCCCGGGTGTGCGCTTTTGCATTAAATTCCTTCCGATTGCCTAAAGTGTAGCCAAGAAAATGAGGACACAGTGCTTGGCAGTGAAATTAGCATATAACTCCAAAGGGGTCTGGGGTCTCTGGTTTCAAACCAAGGAGTTTTTTGGTTACTTTCAAAAGTGGCAACTTGGATTACCAACGAACTCTAATTTATGGATCTTGACGTTTTAGGTACTTCAAAAGTGGGGTGAATATGCAGCAGACGTCCAGTTCATTCTGCAGCGGTCTGCCTTGGACAGTATGTCGTCCTTGGGTTCCAAGTCGGGGCAGCTTCCCGTGGCGTCGTTCTCTCCAACCGCAAATCGAAAACCAATGACCAAAGATCATCAACCACAGCAACCGGCAGCGGTTTGGAAACCACCCCCGCCAACCAATCCTCGATTATCTCCGGATTCTGGTCGAGGCTCGGATCGCACCGTCGGAAGTGATACTTCCTACAGTGACAAGGAACAGCAGTCTCGTGGTGGGCGAGTGTCTAGTCAAGGTCATCCGTATTCGGGCTACAATCCGAATGGGGCTTCTTCACAAATGAATGGTTACCGGTATCCCAATGGACCACCCCCAACAACTAATGGATACCCTCCAGCATACAGGCCACCTCCTCAGCCTGTACCAAGAAACTCTAGTCCAGCCGCATCGTCCTCAGCGTCCGAATTCCCGCCCCCATACCGAAACCCCCCTCCGCCACCTCGCTACAGGAATGGAACCAACTATCCGGTGGCTCCAGGAAGTGGTGGCGTCGTTCGGCCTCCACATTATAGCCCTCCTCCAACTCATCGGAACGCTTTGAGTCGCCATCCTTCGAGGTCCTCATTGATTGGGTCGTCCACAAGAAGTATGAACCAACATGGACTGCCCGCCCCTCCAAATGGATCCAGGCCAGTAACTTCGAGGTCTAGCTCCAATATGCATCATCGCCAGAATCAGTACAATAAGGTAGGATTTTGAAAGGGTTTATTGTAGTGTTTGAAGAGAGAGATATATTTTGCCTGTTTTTTGCACAGGGAATCGCTCCATCGGATCTCCACGAGTTGATGAATCTGGTGTCTGCTCAACAATCCACCCTTTACTCTCAACAAGCTGAGATCAAACAAGTAAGTTTTAATTTCGTAGTTCTTTGACAAAAAAAAGGTTAGGATATTATTAAAGAGCTTTTTGGTGGAAACATCTAAACGTGACACTCTTTAAATGTTCCTTTGGCCAAGCACATATTTTAAGAACCGTGTTACCCTATTTTTTCGAAGACGAAACTTGTATTTTTGAAGTGCTTTCACATATACACCTTAAACTTTCATGGTTATCTTGTCTTGTAACATTTTTTGCACAATCGTTTGTCCATACCTTGCCACAAATAAATCGATCAATAAGGTTTAAATTCTTAAGCTATTTTAAAAGACCCTAAATTCATCAGGTGCTTGAAAGCACTTTTTCAATCGACTTCTCCTATGCTTTCAGTGTGACGCCGAAACAACGTACCTAGAGAACTTCTATCAACAGCAACAGCATCCTGCGCAGTCTTCGTCGACCTCAAACCTCCGGAATCCATTAGCCATACAAAACGGGACAAGTTTGCCCTCGTCCATGTCATCGGGTTCCCTCTATCAGCAATCCGAAGGCCAGATTGATTTGGTCCTCTCAGAAGTGCGAAGATTGGAAGAGGTTGCTCAAAGAAACGAAGATGAACTCCATGTTCTGAGTGTCGATGGCAACCATCAGCTAATTGGTGGCGGCAAGAAGTTAATGTCCAACTCTAAGGATGATGAGAACCTCATCAAGAGTGAACTTTCTCATTTGAAACAAAGACTGGCCGGGACGGATCAAGAACTCCAGAAAACCAATTACACTCTTCGGTAAGAATAAACAATTCGTTGTCACAAACTTTGGGTTTGGTGACACGTTACGGAGAGGTTTAAACAAGACAAGGAGAAAATATTACTCAATCCTCTTTCTGTTTTCTTTCAGACGCCTTGGCGATGAGATGCGGTCAATGTCCATGGAAAAGAATCGCCAACGTGAACAAGAGCTTTCTCAAGAAATAGAGCGACTTCACAATGAGATTAAATTGTTGCAGAGAAACTCAGAAGAGGGCGCCACTCTCAGTCAACAATTAAGCAAAGAGGTGGGGTTTTCAGTGTGGCGAGAACACCATTTCTTAAGCATGGTATTTAATCAAATGCGTTCTTTTATAGGTCAAGGATGTCGAAGATCAGATTTCTCAACGAAAAGCCGAGGTAGAGAAACTGATTAAAGAAATGAGAGATGCCAACATGGAGTCATTAGCGATATCACCCCCTGAAGAGTCGAAACAGTTTGTTGAGGGTAAGAACAAATACAATACCATCTTGACCAAATCTAACTCAATTGTTCCATGCAGCATATCTGAACTATTGCATAGGTAATCGATAACATTTCTCCGCATGGCCATATTTGTATTAGATCATGTGTTGTGTCTTCTACATTGAGTACCTAGCCCATGATCATACATCATGCAACTAAGCATTGTTGGAACAGTGCACATATCCCATTTTTGTGCTCATTTATCTTGCATGAATCATCAGTGTCCACAAAAAAAAGATCAACCCCACTCCTAACCAGTAATCTACGTAGTGTAGTGACCATGTTTTTGTCATTTTTGTTCTTGTTGAAAATTTCGGTTAATATATTCGAGTTTTTATTCCTGTTTTAGGTCCCATGAAACCTGGTTCTCAAAGGAAGATGCTGAGTAGCCCAAGAGCCTTAGAGAGCGCAGTTCCCACCGCTAAAAACCCTCATGGAGTGTGGGTGTGATAGATACCATGTCAATACAGTGGAAATACGTATTGAGGAACCCAAGTGCCTTCGTTTGCTATTGTTATCGTTATCATTCATTGCTGCCTGCTACAATGAAGAAGACTTTATTCCTAAACCACTCCGTGCCATAAACACCAACTGATGATCATCTCTATTTTTCCTATGAGAAACAAAAAAAATCGACGGTTACCCTAGACGAAACGCGGTCTCTCAAATTCTAGGTTACAATTCTTTACTTTATTGAGAAAAAATAATAATGCTCATATTTACCATTATGTTACTTCGAAATCACCATTAAACATCCCTATCGTCCAAAACGTCTTTTGTTTTTTCATAAGCAAACTATTATAAGAATCAGAATGATGACGAAGTATGTGAAACCATCAAACTTTGAGCGGCTATGGAGATGAATAGATATAAAACCGCCTTAGCTCATTGGGTACTTTGTTAACCTGCTTTTTGTCGCATGAATGGACATTCATGAAATTTGGGAAGGTTCAATGTTGAATTCAATATTCAGTCAAAGAGGAGATGATCTGGAACTCGGATGTTGTTGTTGCCTTCACCTTGCCATGGAAGGTGGAGTTTAGTCAACCTACAAAACTGGTTTCCAATACGGAATTCGAATCCTGATTCATGCTTAACACTGAGAAAACGGAGTAGGTTAAAAAGGCTTATAATACACTTTCAATGGAATTGCCAAACTGATATTCGAACAAGCAAAAGGGAACCAAATTCAATGAAGGTCAAACGAAAATAATCGGAATAAATATACTTTCATCGACATAACCTAAGCCTTGATTTTGCCCTCATCACAAATCTCAAAAAAGTATGAATATGAAGTAAGGTTACTGATTTCTCATTCAAACCGCTTTCCATGAGATTCATATTCTGAACCGTAAAACATAAGTATGTCTTGCAAGTCCTGGATAAAAAATGTTTCAGATAAATCAATGGAATTAATTCTTATATCTGGGAACCCACAACCAACTTCTACAACTATCTTACTTAGCCAACCCATTCACATTTTCCAGTCATTAGTAAAACATTATAGTTGGTTGTTGCAAGTTTTAACATCCTCTTTGACAAAAAATAATCCCTCCTACTTCGATTTATTCTCCCAGTGTAAAAAAACCCTCTGGTTGAACTAACTCTGAGACTAGAGACTTTGGCATTCGTAAAACCTTTCATCGTTGTTGGAAGACAACAAAATCAAAGTGGACGTGTGGCTCGAAACATCGTCATGAAGCAAAATCTGTTCGTATTCGTTGTGCTAGGGATTTGCATCGGCTCCCAACTTTTCCCCACATCTCAAGCATTATCTTGTTTGCCTTGCCAAGAAAGCCCATGCGAAACTCCAGCCTGTTGTGAAAGTGGGAGTTACATCCCTGGGGTGTGCGGATGTTGCCAAGTTTGTGCCAAAGCTGAAAGTAAAGTCTGTGGAGGACCCTGGCGAACTTCGGGCGTTTGCAACGAAGGTCTATCCTGTTATCGGAAATGCGAGTGCAAAACCGTCCAAGACAAAGACTGTATTTTCCCCTTCAAGTACGTATTTACCGTCGCAATGCTTATCATCTGTATCTCTCAACCTTTCCAATGCAAAAATATTGCACCTTGTAGGTTCAAAGGCCAAGTCTTTGATGCTTGCACGGACTTTGAGAGTACCAATAAACAACTTTGGTGTGCTACAGAGGTCAATGACTTGGATGAAGTCATTGAAGGGCAATGGGAGGATTGTCAGGAAGGCTGCCCAGGGACGCCATTTGAGTGTGACGAGACACAGTTGTTCAATATGGAGGGGAAATGTGTCAACCAGACCGAAAGGGCCAGGCTAGAAGCTGACACTAATGGTATTTATAAATCTTAATATTTTCAAACAAAGATTTGCCTAGTTGATAATTGAGATGCTACTCTAGTTCGAGCCCCCAAGATTCCTCAACAATTTGACGATGGCGCCCAAAATGCGACTGTGGCACCCTATTGCTCGGCACCCAAACCTGGAACCGCGGTACCGGTTGAGGAGACTTGTCAATGTGCCAAAGGTGAAGAGTGTCGACCAAGTAATGCTCAGGGCGATGATTCAATCGATTTGGAGCTCAAAACATGGTGTTTCTTGGCAAATGTGGCGGATCCCGCTAATCCAACTGAAGATTGTTTTCCCGACGTACAATGGTCCAAATCGGCTGGCAGATTCTGGTCTAATAAGGCTTGCGAGAAAGATGCCGAAGAGAGCATTTTGTTTTTACCTAGCTAATTGTTTGATAATTCCTTTTCCGATACTGATTCGACAAAAAATCATTTAGAAATGTCAGTTGTTACTCGTTTCTTTATTGGTTGCCCTTAGGAAATATAAAAAGATGGTGGATCAGTCTGTTCTTGACACCGTGAGAATTGTGGTTTGAATTGCTCAATTTCGATAACAAAGAGATAATAACATAAAAAGTATGTATATTTCCGTTGATTTATTTAAAACAGGCAAAGTTGCATCATTCATTGTAAACTAGCCTCGGCTAATCTTAAAAAAGAATGAAAGTTTTGAAGAAAAAGGACCCAAAATAAATGCATTACGATTGCTAGTAGAGCTTTTTCGCAAAAATACTAATCGATTTTTTTTCTGTGCAGTGCGTATGAGTAAAGGTTGAAAGTGCTAGAGGAAGGAAAGCCCCTCTCCCAACAAAAATTTCAAGGATTGTAATTCTTCAAGTTCTTCTAAAATCTATCCATGAACATTTTTTCTCAATTATTGATATCGCATTCACCAACATAAACTTCTTTAGATTCACCCCACTCACCCTATTCGAAAGCCAAATACGGCAACCTCTGTAAAATGCATGTACTCTAGCTTTTGAGCATTACGAATGGTCACAAATTGTCCTTTACAGTTAGAATTACAAGTCACCCCACTAAGTTGTTCGGAAAATTGCTTGTACGGATAAACTGCACACAAATTTCTACCACTCACATTCAAAGAAATATCGGAAAATGTGCTTGAATTGCCAATCCACACAGTCATATTTTGAGTACGAGCAGCTGTAGATGGAACACCGGATCTACCTAAAAATAAAACATTTGTGACGATAAAGACATCTCCCAAGTCAATAGTGATCCATTCTCCGTCTGAAAGTTTATTCGAGGAGTGCCAATAATTCGTCACCTCAGTGTTCCCATCGACAGCCATTTCCGGAGGCAATGCTTGCGCATGCAATGAACTACCGACAACGTGTTTGCCCAAACCTATATTATCACCGATATATTGGCAATGGAACCTTTGGAATCTTCGACCTGCAGGTACCTCATCATATTTTTTGCTAACAGGATTGATTGTAGCCCCTGGAGTGCGGGATTGGCCTCGAAAGTTCCATCGATTGCATCTCGGACACTTCGCAAAATCTTCACCCTCGGTCCAAATCTTTTTGCCCAATGTCCAAACCAAGCTCTTTTTTTCATCAAGGAATGATTCTTCTTCAGATAACGATATGAATCGAAGGTTGGTACCATCGCCAGACAAGATAGACATTTGTTCCACAAACTCCTCGCTGTCTTCCATTGGGAGAATTCCTCCTTCTGCTAGACACGCTTTCATGGCCATACTATGGTTTGCTTCAAGGGACATCTCTTTGAAATAGTAGTTAGTTCCATCTAAATCAAAGGTCTTATTGAATCCAGCCTTCATGGCCTTGACTTTCGTCTGAATTTGGGGTGTTAGTGACGTGGTGAAAATCTTATCGTTGGCTTGATCGACGAATCTAAACCCGGACTTATTTGAACAGGGAACGACAGGACTTTCATTTTCAAAGTATTGGCTACCAAGAAGGATGCAATTGCCGGTAAAGCTCTGATTTCTGTCTTCAAAGAAATACGCTGATTGTTCTGGATCTGCATGGCAAGCGAGGGCACATTGAATTTCAGAAATTCGAGTCAACTTTTTTTCAGATACGTTGGGAACCATGAACTGATATGAACCAGCAATTGTCAATGCTAAGTTTAATGTGATCAGATTCTTGATGTTCATTGTTGGGATTTGCTTCTGGGAATGACATTTCAAACGTAAATTTCATTCCGATTGAGACGACATATGATTAAGACTGTTTGTTCACTTAAGTGGTGCTAATAAGATGGATCAGCCAGTTATTTTATATTCGTAAATATTTCACTGCTGAATTTCAAGAGAGCAAATTTATGTCCATTTCAAATTTGACTGTCAAATTCTTGAAATGTGCAAATTATGCCAAATGAATGAACAACAGAATGTTTGATAATAGGAACCTTTTAATCTTGGCATGCAATAGAGACATGTAAAGTATGGGCACGAATTTTGGACTCTGTAGGCTGATCAGGCTGCGCCACAATCGTTGCAAAAACTACCATGATCAAAGAAAGCTCTTCAAGGCTTTCCAAAACTTTGAACGCAAAATTACTCCTTACAAACAGGATCTTTTTAAGGTTTTGTCTTCTACGTTTTGCATTCAACACTCAATTTGAGTTAACATGATCAAGAAACCGACACGCTATAACGCAAAGCACTGCAATATTCTAAATTGTGCTGAGGGGTAGTCACCACCTCAAAAACTGGAAACACTAAGACCAGTCCATCTCTCTATGGCTCATTTCAAAAATGAAATTGCTAATCCATCGCCAAAAATATTGCAAAGGCCAAGGCAAAATTTAAGCATTTGCTAAAAAATATCCTGGGAAACAGATCTCTTATATAAAGTAATTGTGCACTTGCGTAATAGTAATCTATGGCATTTGAAAAAAATGTTGCACTTAATTACATTTCAACCGATGAAAAATGAAAATCATAAGCACCTTCATGATAAACCATCCATCTGTTGATCTGAAGCCTGAACGACTTATGATCATTTCAATATGAATAGGACTGTCATTGTACTAAAAACCAAGGATTAAATATTTTAGAGTGGCAATCACTACTGTTTACGGGGACAGCCAAAGTAAGGACAGGTTTAAGCAACAGCTAACTGGGAGGTCACAACGGAATATCAGCACAAAAGTTGCACTATAGCAGCCATTTTCGTGCCATTTTTCGCTTCACCGTTTTGCCGCTTGTCACTATCCGCTTTTTTCTTTGCTATTTTCGTGCCCTTCAATGCGGTGAAGCGGTCAAGAAATTGTCCATTTCTCCACTTGCCAAAAGAACAAGATATCTTATCGAACCTGATTGGTTGAGCCTTGTTTCCCTCTTGTTGTAATTGGCCAACTATAAATTAGAATGAAATCTACAATTTTCCCTACAATTTCTTTTCTAGTGATCTAGTGTTGAACACTTAACTTTCCTTTCGCGAATTGCGAAAACAAGTTTTGACACCCCAAACCTCAAGTTCAAGCAAGACCTTTGTGAACGATCCCATTTGACTAAGAAACTCAACAAACTTTTTTAAATAAATGTTTTAAATGATCTCTCAAGATCTGAGTGGTATCATAAACCAATTATTATCCAACATACTTGCCAACAACGCAAAAATAAAGTAACATGATTGAAAAGAGTTAAACATATTGTTTATTACAAGATCGCGAAAACAAAGGAAAATGGAGTATGAGATGCTTTGCAAGATTTCATATTGGTGTCTTGTTGGGGTGTTCAATGTGAAGACTTGCATTGTACTCTTCAAAAAAAGTAACAAGTATATTTGGATCCATCCGACAAGCTAGAGCACATTTAATTTCAGATAAAGCTAAGTTTGTGTTGGCTACAGCACTTTTTTATTAAAGTGCTCTAGTGCTGGCCATGTTTTGCAACTCCAGAACACCACGGTTGTGAAAGTAAAACCAAGATTGTGAGGATAAATATACTCGTGGTTGAAGTTGATAGAATGTAATATTTGCGTGCATAATTGTACTTTTCAGAGGAGGGGAGGGGATGGCTTCAAAATAATTATGTTTGCTGGTTTAATATGCCTCTTCTGAATTTAACAACCTACTTGGACCATTTAGTAACCATTAGGTAAAACTGTGGTTGAGATCTAGGCAATGCAAATTCAAGTCCTTGTGTCGTCTGTTTCTCGGAATTTTCTAAAAAGAATAAATGCCTTTTAAATCTTGATTGTTCCATTTATTGCATCAAAAGTCAACGGTCGAAAGGTTGATGGGATTCGCAACTTTTTTATTTGAACTCTTTATTTGAACTCTTAATCAGAAATTTTGAAAATTGTAAAAGGGTAGAGGATGTTCAATTCATATGCATTTAATAATATTTTAATGGGATTTGAGGCTTCTTTATTCATTCCTCACATTTTCATCAAAATTTTCTTCGATCTTGGCAAGCCTTTTCCCCTTGCATTTAGGAAGTACAAAATAACTGGCAAAAACGCCGCTGAAAAATTGACATTCAACTCTCAAAAGGAATTGTCATATTTTCAACGGCGGAAAACGCCGCTGAAAAAATGACATTTGACTCTCAAAAGGAATTGTCATATTTTCAGCGGCAAAAAACGCCGCTGAAAAAATGACATTCAACTCACAAAAGGAATTGTCATATTTTCAACGGCGGAAAACGCCGCTGAAAAAATGATATTCGACTCTCAAAAGGAATTGTCATATTTTTGTCATATTTTCAGCGGCAAAAA
>CM021322.1:11016917-11031966 GCA_010645155.1 Tigriopus japonicus
TTCTCGTCGAAGTTGTGCTCTCAGACGGGATTGAACGTTCCCCCGGCATCGTCACGCCTTCAATGTCCTCAAGACCACACAACTATCGACAACGCACTTTTTGATCGTGAGTTCTCTCCTCCTTTTTCCAGGACTCACCGCTGCCACCATATAGCTTGAACTAGCTTTATTCTCGATTTGACATAGAAACGTAACATTCTTGAGTAAATTAGGTAAAAAGCGGGAACGCAGAAGCTACAGCGGCCTTTTTTGCCTCTGAAAATATGACAATTCCTTTTGAGAGTTGAATATTATATTTCCAGCGGCGTATTTTGCCGATGAAAATATGACAATTCCTTTTGAGAGTTTATTGTCATAATTTCAGCGGCGTTTTTTGCCTCTGAAAATATGACAATTTCTTTTGAGAGTTGAATGTTATATTTCCAGCGGCGTTTTTTGCCGATGAAAATATGACAATTCCTTGAGATTTTAATGTCAATATTTCAGCGGCGTTTCTTAAAGCTGAAAATATGACAAAAATATGACAATTCATTTTGAGAGTCGAATGTCATTTTTTCTGCGGTGTTTTCTGCCGTTAAAAATTGACAATTCTATTTTTTCCTTATTTTCGTAGTCGTATTTTCAGCGGCGTTTTTAACCGCAAAAATATGATAAAAATATGACAATTCCTTTTGAGAGTTGAATGTTATATTTTCAGCGGCGTTTTTAACGCTGAAAATATGACAAAAATATGACAATTCCTTTAAAAATTTTAATCTCATTTTTTCAGCGGCGTTTTTTGCCGTAAAAAATATGACAATTCCTTATGAGATGAGATTGTCATATTTTCAGCGGCGTTTTTTGCCGCTGAAAATATGACAATTCTTTTTGAGAGTTTTATGTGAATTTTTCAGCGGCATTTTCTGCCGCTGAAAATAGGACAATTCCTTTTGAGAGTTGAATGTCATAATTTCAGCGGCGTTTATTAAAGCTGAAAATATGACAATTCCTTTTAAAATTTGAATCTCATTTTTTCAGCGGCGTTTTTTAAAGCTGAAAATATGACAATTCCTTTTGAGAGTCGAATGTTTTTTTTTTCAGTGGCGTTTTTTGCCGCTGAAAATAGACAATTCCTTTAGAGAGTTGAATGTTTTATTTCCAGCGGCGTTTTTTGACGCTGAAAATATGACAAAAATATGACAATTCCTTTTAATGAATCTCATTCTTTCAGTGGCGTTTTTTGACGCTAAAAATGTGAAAATTCCTTTTGAGAGTTTAATGTCATAATTTCAGCGGCATTTTTTCCCGCTGAAAATATGACAATTCCTTTTGAGAGTTGAATATTATATTTCCAGCGGCGTTTTTTGCCGATGAAAATATGACCATTCCTTTTGAGAGTTTATTGTCATAATTTCAGCGGCGTTTTTTGCCTCTGAAAATATGACAATTCCTTTTGAGAGTTGAATGTTATATTTCCAGCGGCGTTTTTTGCCGATGAAAATATGACAATTCCTTGAGAGTTTAATGTCAATATTTCAGCGGCGTTTCTTAAAGCTGAAAATATGACAAAAATATGACAATTCAATTTGAGAGTCGAATGTCATTTTTTCTGCGGCGTTTTCTGCCGTTAAAAATTGACAATTCTATTTTTTCCTTATTTTCGTAGTCGTATTTTCAGCGGCGTTTTTAACCGCAAAAATATGATAAAAATATGACAATTCCTTTTGAGAGTTGAATGTTATATTTCCAGCGGCGTTTTTTAACGCTGAAAATATGACAAAAATATGACAATTCCTTTTAAAATTTTAATCTCATTTTTTCAGCGGCGTTTTTTGCCGTAAAAAATATGACAATTCCTTATGAGATGAGATTGTCATATTTTCAGCGGCATTTTTTGCCGCTGAAAATATGACAATTCATTTTGAGAGTTTTATGTGAATTTTTCAGCGGCATTTTCTGCCGCTGAAAATTGAACAATTCCTTTTGAGAGTTGAATGTCATAATTTCAGCGGCGTTTTTTAAAGCTGAAAATATGACAATTCCTTTTGGGAGTCGAATGTCATTTTCTCGGCGGCATTTTTTGCCTCTGAAAATTCGACAATTCCTTTTGAGAGTTGAATGTTATATTTCCAGCGGCGTTTTTTGACGCTGAAAATATGACAAAAATATGACAATTCCTTTTAAAATTTGAATCTCATTTTTTCAGCGGCGTTTTTTAAAGCTGAAAATATGACAATTCCTTTTTAGAGTCGAATGTTTTTTTTTTTCAGCGCCGTTTTTTGCCGCTGAAAATAGACAATTCCTTTAGAGAGTTGAATGTTTTATTTCAAGCGGCGTTTTTTGACGCTGAAAATATGACGAAAATATGACAATTCCTTTTATTGAATCTTTCAGTGGCGTTTTTTGACGCTAAAAATGTGAAAATTCCTTTTGAGAGTTTAATGTCATAATTTCAGCGGCATTTTTTCCAGCTGAAAATATGACAATTCCTTTTGAGGGTTTAATGTCAATATTTCAGCGAAGTTTCTTAAAGCTGAAAATATGACAAAAATATGACAATTCCATTTGAGAGTCGAATGTCATTTTTTCAGCGGCGTTTTCTGCCGTTAAAAATTGACAATTCTATTTTTTCCTTATTTTCGTGGTCGTATTTTCAGCGGCGTTTTTAACCGCAAAAATATGATAAAAATATGACAATTCCTTTTGAGAGTCGAATGTCATTTTTTCAGCGGCGTTTTCTGCCGCTGAAAATATGACAAAAACATGACAACTCCTTTTGAGAGTCGAATGCTTTTTTTTCAGCGGCATTTTTTCCCGCTGAAAATATGACAATTCCTTTTGAGAGTTGAATGTCATTTTTTCAGCGGCGTTTTCTGCCGCTGAAAATATGACAAAAACATGACAACTCCTTTTGAGAGTCGAATGTTTTTTTTTTCAGCGGCATTTTTTGCCCCTGAAAATTAGACAATTCCTTTTTAGAGTTGAATGTTATATTTCCAGCGGCGTTTTTTGACGCTGAAAATATGACAAAAATATGACAATTCCTTTAAAATTTGAATCTCATTTTTTCAGCGGCGTTTTTTAAAGCTGAAAATAGACAATTCCTTTAGAGAGTTGAATGTTTTATTTCCATCGGCGTTTTTTGACGCTGAAAATATGACAAAAACATGACAACTCCTTTTGAGAGTCGAATGCTTTTTTTTCAGCGGCATTTTTTGCCTCTGAAAATTAGACAATTCCTTTTGAGAGTTGAATGTTATATTTTCAGCGGCGTTTTTTGAAGCTGAAAATATGACAAAAATATGACAAATCCTTTTAAAATTTGAATCTCATTTTTTCAGCGGCCTTTTTTGCCTCTGAAAATATGACAATTCCTTTTGAGAGTTGAATGTTATTTTTCCAGCAGCGTTTTTTGCCGTTGAAAATATGACAATTCCTTTTGAGAGTTTAATGTCATAGTTTCAGCGGCGTTTTTTGTCTCTGAAAATATGACAATTCCTTTTGAGAGTTGAATGTTATATTTCCAGCGGCGTTTTTTGGCAATGAAAATATGACAATTCCTTTTGAGAGTTTAATGTCAATATTTCAGCGGCGTTTCTTAAAGCTGAAATTATGTGAAATTATGACAAAAATATGACAATTCCTTTTAAAATTTGAATCTCATTCCTTCAGTGGCGTTTATTGACGCTAAAAATATGACAAAAATATGACAATTCCTTTTAAAATTTGAATCTTATTTTTTCAGCGGCCTTTTTTGCCTCTAAAAATATGACAATTCCTTTTGAGAGTTGAATGTCAATATTTCAGCGGCGTTTTCTGCCGTTAAAATTTGACAATTCTATTTTTTCCTTTTTTTCGTAGTCGTATTTTCAGCGGCGTTTTTAACCGCAAAAATATGATAAAAATATGACAATTCCTTTTGAGAGTCGAATGTCATTTTTTCAGCGGCGTTTTTTAACGCTGAAAATATGACAAAAACATGACAATTCCTTTTAAAATTTTAATCTCATTTTTTCAAAGGCGTTTTTTGCCGTAAAAAATATGACAATTCCTTATGAGATGAGATTGTCATATTTTCAGCGGCGTTTTTTGCCGCTGAAAATATGACAATTCATTTTGAGAGTTTTATGTGAATTTTTCAGCGGCATTTTCTGCCGCTGAAAATAGGACAATTCCTTTTGAGAGTTGAATGTCACAATTTCAGCGGCGTTTTTTAAAGCTGAAAATATGACAATTCCTTTTGAGAGTCGAATGTCATTTTTTCAGCGGCGTTTTTTGCCGCTGAAAATAGACAATTCCTTTAGAGAGTTGAATGTTTTATTTCCAGCGCCGTTTTTTGACGCTGAAAATAATACAAAAATATGACAATTCCTTTTAAAATTTGAATCTCATTTTTTCAGCGGCCTTTTTTGCCTCTAAAAATATGACAATTCCTTTTGAAAGTTGAATGTCAATATTTCAGCGGCGTTTCTTAAAGCTGAAAATATGACAAAAATATGACAATTCATTTTGAGAGTCGAATGTCATTTTTTCAGCGGCGTTTTCTGCCGTTAAAAATTGACAATTCTATTTTTTCCTTATTTTCGTAGTCGTATTTTCAGCGGCGTTTTTAACCGCAAAAATATGACAAAAACATGACAACTCCTTTTGAGAGTCGAATGCTTTTTTTTCAGCGGCATTTTTTCCCGCTGAAAATATGACAATTCCTTTTGAGAGTTGAATGTTATATTTCCAGCGGCGTTTTTTGCCGATGAAAATATGACAATTCATTTTGAGAATTTTATGTGAATTTTTCAGCGGCATTTTCTGCCGCTGAAAAGAGGACAATTCCTTGTGAGAGTTGAAGGTCATAATTTCAGCGGCGTTTTTTAAAGCTGAAAATATGACAATTTCTTTTGAGAGTCGAATGTCATTTTTTCAGCGGCGTTTTCTGCCGTAGAAAATATGACGATTTCTTTTGAGATGAGACTGTCATATTTTCAGCGGCATTTTTTGCCGCTGAAAATATGATAATTCCTTTTGAGAGTTTAATGTCAATTTCAGCGGCGTTTTCTGCCGCTGAAAATATGACAATTCCTTTTGAGATGAGATTGTCATATTTTCAGCGGCGTTTTCTGCCGCTAAAAGTATGACAGTTCCTTTTGCAAGTTGAATATCATTTTTTCAGCGGCGTTTTTTGTTGCTGAAAATATGACAAAAATATGACAATTCCTTTTGAGTGTCGAATGTCATTTTTTCAGCGGCGTTTTTGCCGCTGAAAATATGACAATTCCTTTTGAGAAGTGATTGACATATTTCCAGCGGCGTTTTTTCCCGCTGAAAATATGACAAAAATATGACAATTCCTTTTGAGAGTTGAATGTTGTTTTTTCAGCGGCGTTTTTTCACGCTGAAATTATGACAAAAATATGATAATTCCTTTTGCGAGTCGAATGTCATTTTTTCAGCGGCGTTTTTTGATGCTGAAAATATGACAAAAATATGACAATTCCTTTTAAAATTTGAATCTCATTCTTTCAGCAGCGTTTTTTGCCGTAAAAAATATGACAATTCCTTTTGAGATGAGATTGTTAGATTTTAAAGCTGAAAATGTGACAAAAATTAGACAATTCCTTTTGAGGGTTTAATGTCAATATTTCAGCGGCGTTTCTTAAAGCTGAAAATATGACAAAAATATGACAATTCCTTTTAAAATTTGAATCTCATTTTTTAAGCGGCGTTTTTTGCCGTAGAAAATATGACAATTCCTTTTGAGAAGTGATTGACATATTTCCAGCGGCGTTTTTTCCCGCTGAAAATATGACAAAAATATGACAATTCCTTTTGAGAGTTGAATGTTGTTTTTTCAGCGGCGTTTTTTCCCGCTGAAATTATGACAAAAATATGATAATTCCTTTTGCGAGTCGAATGTCATTTTTTCAGCGAAGTTTTCTGCCGCTGAAAATTTGATAAAATATGACAAAAATATGACAATTCCATTTGAGTGTCGAATGTCACTTTTTCAGCGGCGTTTTTTGCCGTTGAAAATATGAGAATTCCTTTTGAGAGTTGAATGTTTTATTTCCAGCGGCGTTTTTTCCTGCTGAAAATATGTCAAAAATATGTCAATTCCTTTTGAGAGTTTAATATCAGCGGCGTTTTCTGCCATTGAAAATTTGACAATTCCTTTTGAGAGTCGAATGTCATTTTTTCAGCGGCATTTTTTGACGCTGAAAATATGACAAAATATGAAAATTCCTTTTAAATTTGAATCTCGTTTTTTCAGCAGCGTTTTTTGCCGTAAAAAATATGACAATTCCTTTTGAGATGAGATTGTTATATTTTCAGCGGAGTTGTTTGTCGCTGAAAATATGACAATTCCTTTTGATAGTTTAATGTCAATTTTTCAGAGGCGATTTTTGCCGCTGAATATATGACAACAATATGAGAATTCCTTTTGAGAGTTGAATGTTATATTTCCAGCGGCGTTTTTTCCTGCTGAAAATATGTTAAAAATATGTCAATTCTTTTTGAGAGTTTAATATCAATTTTTCAGCGGCGTTTTCTGCCAGTGGCGTTTTCTGCCGCTGAAAATATGACAATTCCTTTTGAGAGTCGAATGTCATTTTTTCAGCGGCGTTTCTTAAAGCTGAAAATATGACAAAAATATGACAATTCCTTTTAAAATTTGAATCTCATTTTTTAAGCGGCGTTTTTTGCCGTAGAAAATATGACAATTCCTTTTACGAGTTGAATGTTATATTTCCAGCGGCGTTTTTTAACGCTGAAAATATGACAATTCATTTTAAAATTTGAAATCTTTTTTTCAGCGGCGTTTTTTGCCGTAGAAAATATGACAATTCCTTTTGAGATGAGATTGACATATTTTCAGCGGCGTGTTTTGCCGCTTGAAGATATGACAATTCCTTTTACGAGTTGAATGTTATATTTCCAGCGGCGTTTTTTAACGCTGAAAATATGACAAAAATATGACAATTCCTTTTAAAATTTGAATCTCATTTTTTCAGCGGTGTTTTTTGCCGTAGAAAATATGACGATTCTATTTGAGAGTCGAATGTTATTTTTTCTGCGGCGTTTTTTGCCGTAGAAAATATGACAATTCCTTTTGAGATGAGATTGACATATTTTCAGCGGCGTTTTTTGGCGCTGAAAATATGACAATTCCTTTTGACAGTTGAATGTCATAATTTTAGCGGCGTTTTTTGCCCCTGAAAATATGACAAAAATATGACAATTCCTTTTGAGAGTCAAATGTCATTTTTTCAGCGGCGTTTTTTGCCGCTGAAAATATGACAATTCCTTTTGACAGTTGAATGTCATAATTTTAGCGGCGTTTTTTTCCCTGAAAATATGACAAAAATATGACAATTCCTTTTGAGAGTCGAATGTCATTTTTTCAGCGGCGTTTTCTGCCCCTGAAAAGATGACAAAAATATTACAATTCCTTTTGAGGGTCGAATGTCATAATTTCAGCGGCGTTTCTAAAAGCTGAAAATATGACAAAAATATGACAATATCTTTTGAGAGTCGAATGTCATAATTTCAGCGGCGTTTTTTAAAGCTGAAAATATGACAATTCCATTTAAGAGTCGAATGTCATTTTTTCAGCGGCGTTGTCTGCCGCTGAAAATATAATAAAAATATGACAACTCCTTTTGAGAGTCGAATGTTTTTTTTTCAGCCGCGTTTTTTGCCTCTGAAAACTAGACAATTCCTTTTGAGAGTTGAATGTTATATTTCCAGCGGCGTTTTTTGACGCTGAAAATATGACAAAAATATGACAATTCCTTTTAAAATTTGAATTTTATTCTTTCAGTGGCGTTTATTGACGCTAAAAATATGAAAAAAATATGACAATTCCTTTTAAAATTTGAATCTCATTTTTTCAGCGGCCTTTTTTGCGTCTGAAAATATGACAATTCCTTTTGAGAGTTGAATATTATATTTCCAGCGGCGTTTTTTGCCGATGAAAATATGACAATTCCTTTTGAGAGTTTATTGTCATAATTTCAGCGGCGTTTTTTGCCTCTGAAAATATGGCAATTCCTTTTGAGAGTTGAATGTTATATTTCCAGCGGCGTTTTTTGCCGATGAAAATATGACAATTCCTTGAGAGTTTAATGTCAATATTTCAGCGGCGTTTCTTAAAGCTGAAAATATGACAAAAATATGACAATTCATTTTGAGAGTCGAATGTCATTTTTTCTGCGGTGTTTTCTGCCGTTAAAAATTGACAATTCTATTTTTTCCTTATTTTCGTAGTCGTATTTTCAGCGGCGTTTTTAACCGCAAAAATATGATAAAAATATGACAATTCCTTTTGAGAGTTGAATGTTATATTTCCAGCGGCGTTTTTTAACGCTGAAAATATGACAAAAATATGACAATTCCTTTAAAAATTTTAATCTCATTTTTTCAGCGGCGTTTTTTGCCGTAAAAAATATGACAATTCCTTATGAGATGAGATTGTCATTCATTTTGAGAGTTTTATGTGAATTTTTCAGCGGCATTTTCTGCCGCTGAAAATAGGACAACTCCTTTTGAGAGTTGAATGTCATAATTTCAGCGGCGTTTATTAAAGCTGAAAATATGACAATTCCTTTTGAGAGTCGAATGTTATTTTTTCAGCGGCGTTTTCTGCCGATAAAAATATGACAATTCATTTTGAGAGTCGAATGTCATATTTTCAGCGGCGTTTTTTGCCGCTGAAAATATGACAAAAATATGACAATTCCTTTTAAAATTTGAATCTTATTCTTTCAGTGGCGTTTATTGACGCTGAAAATATGAAAAAAATATGACAATTCCTTTTAAAATTTGAATCTCATTTTTTCAGCGGTATAGCTTGAACTAGCTTTATTCTCGATTTGACATAGAAACGTAACATTCTTGAGTAAATTAGGTAAAAAGCGGGAACGCAGAAGCTACACCCCCACACCAGTCTGAAAGACTCACAAAATCAACTGTTCTTGCATGATCCCTTCCTTGGTCGTCCTCGTCCACGTAATTGTCCCAATTTCACTTCTTCTAACTCAGATTCAGCCGGTTTCAGTAAATTGACGTGGACAAGTTTCGTCTTTCCTTGTTCACCTTCAATTAGCACGTTCACCTCCCCAGCGAATTGGACAATCTTGAAAGGGCCATCCCATTGTTGTGCTAATTTTTTCGTTGCACCTTTCCCATATTGAAACTTCTTCATGTAAACTAAACTTCCAACTGTGTACACCGATGCTTTCGTTTTGAGTTTCTTATCATACTCGTTTTTTCTCTTGATCGCCGCCTTCTTCAACTGTTCCCGAACGCTTGCTCGGCAATCCATGATATGTTGATGAAGTCCATTGAAATCAATGAAATTTGACTTGTTCACTCCCAACTTCAAATCAATTGGTAATCGCATTCTTCTTCCAAACAGAGCTTCATGTGGCGACATCCCAATGGCCTCATGCAACGTAGCTCGGTATGCCATCAATGCGCTTGGGAGAACCTTTGCCCAATCACTTTGGTCCTCCTTTACCATGACTCGCAACAAGTTCATCAATGAGCGATTGAACCGCTCTATAGGATTAGCTTGATGGTGGTATGGTGTGATGAAATGTGTTTTTGTTCCCAATCCGTTGAGAAACTCCTTGAACACTCGAGATTCCATATCAGACCCTTGATCCAACACAATTTCACACGGTACCCCATATCTTGCTACAATGTCTTCTCGAATCCAATCCACCAACACTGCTCCACCCAATGCTTGCACGGGTTTTGCTTCCGTCCACTTGGTAAAAGAGTCCATTGCCACTAGAATATATTTGAACCCCTCCGACGGAGGAAGTGGCCCAATGACGTCAATAGATATTTTCTGGAAGGGTTCGACAAAACTATCATCGACAGCTATCATGGGAGCAGGAGGTGGGACAGGCAAAAAATCTTTGTGAGTTGCGCATTGAGCACAACTTTTCGCCCACTTCTTGATGTCATTGCTCATCTTTGGCCAAAAGAATCGAGTTCTAGCACACTCCAACACCTTTTTGGGACCTGCATGACCCAACTTCAGGTGCAGTTCTTCCCACACCTGTGCTCTCATCGCCCGGGGAACCACAACACACAGTCTTTCATCACAATCGTAGAATAACGTCCCATCTACCCATCGAAACTTGTTGGGTTGGACTTCGGCCATTTCTCGAATCTCTTCATCTTTTGTTTGTTCTCTCCTCAGGACTTCGATCCCCGAAGAAATCTGCGCAACTGCTGCCCTCGATAAACAATCTGCATCATCATTGGCACTTCCCGGGATGTGTTCCACTTCAAAATCAAGTTCAGCCAGTCGCAGAGCCCATCTCCCCAATTTACCACGACAATCCTTTTTGCTTTGGAGCCAAGCCAATGGTTTATGATCCGTTTGAAGTAAAAATTTTCGTCCCAATAGGAAGTGGCGCCATCTGTCTAGGGCAAACATGATTGCTAATGCCTCTTGTTCTATAACGGGGTATCTCTTTTCCACATCAGAAAACTTTTTGGAGGCATATTCGATCACCACTCTCCCTCCAACTTCTTCTTGAAGCAAAATTGCTCCCACTCCAATCATACTTGCGTCGGTTTTAACCACAAAAGACTTGTCAAAGTCCGGCATTCTTCTACAGGCGTCGTTCACTAGGGCCTTCTTTATGTCTTGAAATGCCTTCGTTTGCTCACTGCCCCATTTGAATGGAACGTTTGCTTTGAGTAGTTCAAACAAAGGTTGAGCTACTTGGGCATAGGATTCCACCAAATTTCGATAGTATCCGGTCATTCCCAGAAATCGACGCAATTCCTTGATATCTTGCGGGATGGATAATTCAGCGATGGCTTGAATCTTGGACTTCAATGGCCTGACCAAGTTTTCCGAAATTTCATATCCCAAGAACTCAATTTGCTTTGTGAAGAAACGACACTTTTCTAAGTTCAACGTCAATCCCGCTCTATTCAGAAGGCCGAGACATCTTAAATCTTCCTCATGCTCCTCCATCGAAGTCGAGTGAACGCAGATGTCGTCAAAGTACACGGTAATATTGCGTTCCCCGGCAAAAATCTTCCTCATCGCGCGACAGAATGTGGCTAGAGCTGATGCTAGGCCAAACGGCATGCGGGTGAATTCCAATAATTCACCCCGAAACTTAAACGCCGTCTTGGGAATGTCTTCTTCTTCCATCCCTATTTGGTAATAGCCTTGATTGCAGTCCAGCGTGGAGTACACTTTTGCACCCCTTAATTCCTCGATTGATTCATCAACTCGGGGCATGGGGAACGCGTCTTTACGGGAAACTTCATTCAGCTTTCGATAATCGATCGCCACGCGCACATCTCCATTCTTCTTTCTCACCAACACAACAGGAAAGCTCCATTCACTGTGGCTTTTCCTCAAGATCCCTTCTTCTTTCATCTTCTTGATGTTTGCTTCAGCCTTATCCATTAGATTGATTGGCATTCGATGATTAGGAACGCTTATAGGGGGGTAAGATCCCGTACAGATTGCATGCTTCACAACTCCCCAGTGACCAAGGCCGTGAAAGACGTTTGGAAATTCTTCCTCCATTCTCTTCACCACATCTGGGAGTTCACTCGCGTCGTTGCGGTCCAGCAGACCAATATCTTCAACTAAATCGTCAGACTTGATCATGTCTGCTCTGTTTACCATGTCAATGGCCTTTAATCGGTCCCCGTCATCAGTTCCATCTCGCGCCCATGACTCTACGCCTGCTAGGAAGGCAGTCTCACCCTCCAGGTGACTGACCAACGGAAATCCTCCAATGGTTATAAGCCCATCTCTGGCATTCACGCTCGCGTCGTGTTGTGAGAGGAAATCCATGCCTATCATGACACTCGTAACTTCGCCAATGAAAAACGTATGCTCCGCTTCCCAATCTCCCACGACAACGTGGCAACATCTTGTTCCACTCGTTGGCAAATAATCGCCGGAAGCAGTTCTGAATTTGTTATGGCACTCGGCGTCTGGCTCAAACCTTGATTTTGGTAGAAAACTTGATGATGCACCCGTGTCCACCAATGCGTCCACTTCAGTGCCCTCGACCACCATCCTCAACATTGGTCTAGGCGACATGGCTTTTACATCTCCATATCTGGGCTTCTTCATAGGACAGTCGGGGAGAAGATGGTCCAAGCTCTTGCAATTAAAACAAGTTCTTCTTCCTTTTGACTGTTTGTTCGACCCATCCATCTGATCATGCTTCTTCTTGGATTCCATACCTTTGCTGGCTTCCTTTTTGGACTTTCCTTTGCCTCGACTCCCAAGGGTTTCCGCGACCCCCTCGGCCATAAGTGCACTTTGCAACGCTTCTTCCCATTTCTTTGATCGGTTGTTGAGAACAGCAGACTTGAGGTATGCTGGTAGCCCATGGACAAATCGATCTCTGGCCAATATGTCCTTGTTGCTTTTTGCAAATGCAGGATAACATTCGTGCACGACCGACCTACACCTCTTGGCGAAGTCGTGAACCTTCTCCTCTTCCCTCATCGACATATTCCAGAAAAAGGCTTGCACTGATGCTTCCCGAAAACTCTCTTCCACTTGGATTAATGCTGCCTTCATGGCACTAAAACTACCCAACGTCGCTTCACTGAGGTCATCCAAATCTGTCGATCCCACTTCAAGCAGACCCGGAAACACTTGGGCGGCCTGGCTGTCAGACCACCCATTGGCCTTTGCCACCCGATCAAAGTATCGGACATATTCCGCAATGGAATCCTCTGCACGCTTGGGTTGTGGTCGAACCAAAGTCCCCCCTAAAGGGGTCTCCAGGACTATCGTCGAAGTTGTGCTCTCAGACGGGATTGAACGTTCCCCCGGCATCGTCACGCCTTCAATGTCCTCAAGACCACACAACTATCGACAACGCACTTTTTGATTGTGAGTTCTCTCCTCCTTTTTCAAGATCCCACCGCTGCCACCATATAGCTTGAACTAGCTTTATTCTCGATTTGACATAGAAACGTAACATTCTTGAGTAAATTAGGTAAAAAGCGGGAACGCAGAAGCTACACCATTCATTTCCTTGGTTTAATTGGCATCTTGGTCCAAAAATAGGTCTTCATCTTGCCAAATAGTGATCTCAAGGATCAAAAACAAAGAAAAATACAAAAACGGAATTTTCAAAAATCCAATGCCCCATAATAAACTTGCTATTTACCGAGAAGCAAGATCAACCAATATTGTAACAGGAATTTTGCTCGTCTATTTGTCCATTCATATCTTTGGTTAAGTTGGCATCTTGATCCAAAAATAGGTGTTCATCTTGCCAAATAGTGATCTCAAGGACACAACACAAAGAAAAATACAAAAACGGAATTTTCAAAAATTCATTGCCCCATAATAAACTTGCTATTTACCGAGAAGCAAGATCAACCAATTCAAGGAATGAAGTTTGCTCGTCTATTTTTTCATTCATTTCCTTGGTTAAGCTGGCATCTTGATCCAAAGAAAGGTCTTCGTCTTGCCAAATAGTGATCTCAAGGATCAAAAACAAAGAAAAATGCAAAAACGGAATTTTCAAAAATTCATTGCCCCATAATAAACTTGCTATTTACCGAGAAGCAAGATCAACCAATATTGTAACAGAAATTGTGCTCGTCTATTTGTCCATTCATTTCCTTGATTCAGTTGGCATCTTGATCCAAAAATAGGTGTTCATCTTGCCAAATAGTGATCTCAAAGATCAAAAACAAAGTAAAATACAAAAACGGAATTTTCAAAAATTCAATGCCCCATAATAAACTGGCTATTTACCGAGAAGCAAGATCAACCAATATTGTAACAGAAATTGTGCTCGTCTATTTGTCCATTCATTTCCTTGATTCAGTTGGCATCTTGATCCAAAAATAGGTGTTCATCTTGCCAAATAGTGATCTCAAAGATCAAAAACAAAGTAAAATACAAAAACGGAATTTTCAAAAATTCAATGCCCCATAATAAACTGGCTATTTACCGAGAAGCAAGATCAACCAATATTGTTCAAGGAATTTTGCTCGTCTATTTGTCCATTCATTTCCTTGGTGCAGTTGGCATCTTGATCCAAAAATAGGTCTTCTTCCTGCCAAATAGTGATCTCAAGGATCAAAAACAAAGAAAAATACAAAAACGGAATTTTCAAAATTTCAATGCCCCATAATATACTGGCTATTTACCGAGAAGCAAGATCAACAAATATAGTAACAGGAATTTTGCTCGTCTATTTGTCCATTCATTTCCTTGGTTCAGTTGGCATCTTGATCAAAAAATAGGTCTTCATGTTGCCAAATAGTGATCTCAAGGATCAAAAACAAAGAAAAATACAAAAACGGAATTTTCAAAAATTCAATACCCCCTAATAAACTTGCTATTTACCGAGAAGAATGATCCACCAATATAGTAACAGGAATTTTGCTCGTCTATTTTTTCATTCATTTCCTTGGTTTAGTTGGCATCTTGATCCAAAAATAGGTCTTCATCTTGCCAAATAGTGATCTCAAGGACACAACACAAAGAAAAATACAAAAACGGAATTTTCAAAAATTCATTGCCCCATAATAAACTTGCTATTTACCGAGAAGCAAGATCAACCAATATAGTAACAGGAAGTTTGCGCGTCTATTTGTCCATTCATTTCCTTGGTTCAGTTGGCATCTTGAGCCGAAAATACGTCTTCTTCCTGCCAAATAGTTATGTCAAGAATCAAAAACAAAGAAAAATACAAAAACGGAATTTTAAAAAATTCAGTGCCCCATAATAAACTTGCTATTTACCGAGAAGCATGATCCACCAATATTGTAACAGGAATTTTGCTCGTCTATTTTTTCATTCATTTCCTTGGTTTAGTTGGCATCTTGATCCAAAAATAGGTCTTCATCTTGCCAAATAGTGATCTCAAGGACACAACACAAAGAAAAATACAAAAACGGAATTTTCAAAAATTCATTGCTGGTATGATAGTATTCCGTAGACGCACTTTTATCTCATGACCTGGGCAGCTGTTGTCGAGTTGGCATCGAATAAAGACGCATGGAAGTACGATCCGGGTTTGATATATTCGCGTGGCCATGAACCAAC
>CM021322.1:11033284-11064932 GCA_010645155.1 Tigriopus japonicus
AATAAACTTGCTATTTACCGAGAAGCAAGATCAACCAATATCGTAACATGAATTTTGCTCGTTTATTTGTCCATTCATTTCCTTGGTTTAATTGGCATCTTGGTCCAAAAATAGGTCTTCATCTTGCCAAATAGTGATCTCAAGGATAAAAAACAAAGAAAAATACTAAAACGGAATTTTCAAAAATTCAATGCCCCCTAATAAACTTGCTATTTACCGAGAAGCAAGATCAACCAATATTGTAACAGGAATTTTGCTCGTCTATTTGTCCATTCATATCTTTGGTTAAGTTGGCATCTTGATCCAAAGATAGGTCTTCTTCTTGCCAAATAGTGATCTCAAGGATAAAAAACAAAGAAAAATAAAAAAACGGAATGTTCAAAAATTCAATGCCCCGTAATAAACTTGCTATTTATCGAGAAGCATGATCCACCAATATTATAACAGGAATTTTGCTCGTCTATTTGTCCATCTATTTCCTTGGTTAAGTTGGCATCTTGATCCAAAAATAGGTCTTCATTTTGCCAAATAGTGATCTCAAGGATACAAAACAAAGAAAAATACAAAAACGGAATTTTCAAAAATTCAATGCCCCATAATAAACTTGCTATTTACCGAGAAGCATGATCCACCAATATTGTAACAGGAATTTTGCTCGCCTATTTGTCCATTCATTTCCTTGGTTCAGTTGGCATCTTGAATCGAAAATACGTCTTCTTCCTGCCTAATAGTTATATCAAGAATCAAAAACAAAGAAAAATACAAAAACGGAATTTTCAAAAATTCAATGCCCCATAATAAACTGGCTATTCACCGAGAAGCAAGATCAACCAATATAGTAACAGGAAGTTTGCTCGTCTATTTTTTCATTCATTTCCTTGGTTTAGTTGGCATCTTGATCCAAAAATAGGTCTTCATCTTCCAAATAGTGATCTCAAGGACACAAAACAAAGAAAAATACAAAAACGGAATTTTCAAAAATTCAATGCCCCATAATAAACTTGCTATTTTCAGAGAAGCAAGATCAATCAATATTGTAACAAGAATTGTTTGTTGTTGAAACGAGGTGTTTGGTGAAGGAGAGTTGGGTGGTGAAGGTGAAACCGACATAGTTAAAAAACTTGACGATTTCAATCGGACTATTGTTGATGTGGAAGGAGGTGGGAAGCAGACGACCTTTATGGAAAACCATGGCCTTTGTCTTGATAGTGTTGACTTGAAGGCCGTTCTCTTGCCAATAACCGTGGAGAGCATTGATGGCATTTTTCAATTCCACAGCTGAATCAGCCAAGAGAACCAGGTCGTTTGCATATTGTAGATACTGTATTGTTGTAGATGATGGGGCCTTGGTGAGAAAGGGCTTCGGGCAGGTCGGATACATAGAGGTTGAAAAGGATTGGTGATAGTGGATCCCCCTGCAGAAGGCCGATGGATGTGAAGTAGCAGGGGGATAGGTCCTCACCAGATCGAATGGAGCATCTGAGTCCCGCGTAGATGTCCGCAAGCAGGACACAGATGGAACGCGGAATTCCCCATAGTTGGAGTTTGGAGAATAACTGCGTTCGGTCCACCCTGTCGAATGCTTTGGAAAAATCTACAAAGCATCCATATACTCTCCTCTTTGCTCCGATATTGATTGCACAATTTCGTAGAGGAGAGTGGCTGCCGAGGTGGTTGAGCGGCTTCTCCGGAATCCGAATTGGAACTTGGGAAGGAGATTCCTTTCCTCGGCCAATCCGGAGAAGCGGGCAGCTAGCAGGCAAGGCAATGGTCCGATGGTTGTCTGGAATGTCTTTGGGCCCCTTCTTATGGATGAAGATGATTGCTGACTCCATCCAGTCTGGTGGGAAGATAGATGTTTGGAGGGCGTGGCTGAAGAGATCTTGAACAAGTGGTTGGATTTGGGTCCGGAGAAGTGCAAGTTGGAAGGGAGAAACCCCTGATGTCGATGGGGTCTTGCTCTTCATCTTCTTGAAGGCCTCATCCATCTCGGATTCCGTGAAGGGCTGCAAAAGGGGATGATGTTCTTCCAAGCAGCCCTGGACCTCCTCCACCACTGTTTCGGATGACGAAACAGTGCAGAATGACAGAACAGAAAACAGTTCTTGGCAGTGGAGGAGGAATTTGCTCACCGGAATTTCCGAGTTGGCGGCGGGCTTTCTTGCACGTTTGTACAAGCCCGCCATCCTGGATGAAGCTGATGAAGAGAGCAAGTTCTCCACTTCCATTCTTTGGTGGACCGACTCGGCGCTCCTCAGAGACTTGTGGTATGCCATCCTTGAAATTGCATATTGCTCCCAAGTCTCTGGTGTTTGGCTCGTCTTGGCGTTTCGCAATTTTTGGAGCCTTTGGCCCCTCAGTTCTCGATGGTATGAGTTGAACCAAGGGGTCTTGGGTCCTCTTCTCCTCGCCTGAACTGAAGAGGATCCTTGGAATGCTTGCGAAATACCTTGGGCCACTGCAGTTGGATTGTAGTCCTTCCGGGTGTCGATGGATAACTGCAGGGCCTCAAGTTGAGCCGCGCACTCCTTCACATTGACCACGCACCTCCCCTTTCGAGTCACGCCCAGATGATGGAAGTTTCTGGGCATTTTGAAGGTGACTGAAATGGGGAGGTGATCAGAAACGGCCAGTTGATGAACATAACTGGCCGGAGATGGAAGATTTTCTGATATGAAGATGTGGTCAAGAACGGAGGCGCCCCGGGAGTAGGTGTGTGTTGGGACTCCCGGGTCGGAGCGCAGAGTGATTCTCCATTGACTCAGAATCTTGGCGAGTTCGGAGAATTCACTCCAGTCGGGACGGATGTTAAAATCACCACCAATGATGACTTTCTCCGGATTCTTCACCTTCTTGAGGATGGATGTGAGGTCCGAGACGAGGTCGTCATAGTCCGTGGTTGGCTGATAGTAGACGCCAATGATGGTAAAGCCTTGGGCATCCACGGCTATGTGATGAGGAGAGGATGAGAGTAGGGTGGGCTCAAAGCGTTTGGTAATGTAGAGCTCCAACCCCCCGCTGGGCCTGCCACGCCCAGCGGGCTTTCTGGCGTGAACCACAAAGCTCTACTTTCCAGCAAAGCAGCTCTCGTGTTTCTCCTCGGTGACCCACGTCTCGGAAAGGAAGGTGAAGGCGTGTCCTCGGATCTTGTTGAGGCACTGTCCCGCTCCAGCCACTCGCAGTATGTTCGCCCGTCCACGGCAGTTCAAGAAAAGGGCCGACACCGGTTGATTCCCTCCTCTCCGCTGTTTCCGCCGCCGCCGATGATTCCTCGCGATACCGAGTTGTATTTAGTAGCAAAGATCGGTCGCAAGATCGGAATTAGAGTACTTAAGTACGATCTTGAGATCGATATTTTGCGTCTAAAAAACTAGCCTCAGCTCTCTTTAGATTCTTGATCATAATTGAATGGTCCACTTTTTCGAAGGTTTTTGCGAAATCTATAAAGACCAAATCTACAGCAAGGTGGTGTTCCAAGCATTGAGTTCAATAGTTGTGGAATAACAGACGGTTGGTGGCACAAGACCTCCCTCTCCAAAAAACATAGCCTTCGTGTTTTCAAAATGTCGAGTCAGTTTGTAAGAAATAGTTGAAGATGATGAACAGATTGAGTTGGCTAGTCTCTTCAAAACATATGTCGGAATCGAATTCGGCCCTTCATTCAAGCCGAGGTTGTCTTTAAACCCTTTTGCTTCTTGAACACGTCAGAGGCATGAAACACCACTCCTTTGATGAGAAGTGTTCGAGTGATTTGCGGTATATTTTTCTGTCATTTCACTCTTGGGAGTAAAATTCAGAAGCAAAGTATTCGTTTAGAATTTTCACTTAAACCCCTCTCAGTGTAGTGGAGTCTGCCTTCGGGGTCTTTTTTCTTGTATTTCTTGAAAAAATGGCCTTGACTGTTAGGTGTGGTCGGCAGTGGAGGGCGTGAACAATTCCAGAAGGCACCCCAACATCCAAGTCCTAAAGCCCATGATCGAAAAAACCTGGGGAACCGTCTTGGAGGCCTCCAAGGTCAGTCAAATGTGGGCAACGGTCAGGGACAGAATCGCCAAGGTCTTGGCCACAAACGGAAAGCACTTCATGTAGTTTTATAATAAAAAATCCCTGAATATCCTACCAATTATGAAAAATGTACCATTTTTGAAAATGGCAAACATTGTTCTTTCTGATGGTATCAATTAAACTTTGATCAAATCACTAAGAAGAGAGCTAGAGACCTTCAAAGCGGAATCGCGATTATGGTGGACCCTGCATTAGATTTGTTCTCTAAGTGTGAGAATAATACCTTTAGGGGTGAGCACTCCGTTATTTATACCAAAACAAGGACCTAATCGACCGAACACAAGACAGATGCTGAACGAACCCGTCATGGAAATATGTGCCAAAAACCGTTTGCAATTTCATTCCTTTTTCGCACGGAGGGCAAGTTGGTGGAACAAAATACCTCTTAAGGTTCGACAGGCCCCGGGAACTGCAGCCTTCAAAAGAGCTTTACTTTCAGTTGGACGTGATTCATGTTGTTTATTTAACCTGTGGAGTTTATCTTTTCATACCTAAAGTCTATCCTAAAATACTACGATCAAACCAATACTCAAAATCATAAATATGATGCTCGAGTCGTTCAAACAAAAAAAAAACAAAATCAAAACATGTCAATCACCCAATTGTGAGACATTAATTGGTGCTTGTTTAAACTCCACACTTATTAAAATTAATTTTCATATGGCTGGCAAAAACTTCAGACACATTTGCACCTGGGTTGAGGGTTTTCACTAACTGATCTATCAAATGAGTTAACTAGTTTATATTTGTTTCTGATAAGAAAAGTTTTCCATTAATCATGAGCTTTTGGTTACCTCATGTTGGAAAACGTCACAGACAATCTGTGTTGGTCGGTTATTGATAAATTTTGCCAACGCATCTCTGCCTCAGGGTCTCTACTCATTTCTATTAACGACTAGAGCAATGTTAAGAAATGCACACCTTGTTGATAAAAATTCTACATTTTGATTCGCAGACTTTAATAAATTGAAGAGTGATCCTCTGATGAGATTTTTCGTACTTGAGTAATTTGTGTAGTGATCCATATTAATTTAGATAGTCATAATATGAACCAATATGCAATTCGTCTAAAATGTTGGGTACACTCAGGATTATGTTGAAAAACGATGACTTCCAAACTGATGATTTAGGAAGGGAATGTTTGAAAAGACCCGTAGTATTAGAATGTAAATATTTCTCATTTATGATCGAGTACATAATGAAAAAGTGTCATACATGAAACCCTTGAGACGTCAGGTAGCCAAATTGAGGGTGCATTCTCTTTGAGAGCATCTTTAAACCTTCTTTCAATCGTATTTGAGTGCCGTGTTGAAAGGCTCAAAATTAAAAGGTTGCGTGAGAATGACCGGGTCAAGTTCCTTGTGACAAAATAAGAGGTAAAAAAGGAAGGACAAGAGGAAACTGGTTTTAGGTTGAATTTTTGGCTAAATCAATGGTTAAAAAGCGCCTCTACATTATTCTTCTTTTAATTCATTGTAAACTCCAACCTTAACACAAAAGGACCTCTTCTTATGGAAGGGATTACTCGTGATGTTAGATTTGGCTTACGGTGAAAAATACAAAAAAAAATCGATTTTCCAAAAAATGCTATCATTATTATTATCATTATCATTGCATTTTTCTATGATTAAATATTTAGCGTTTTACACACGGATACACAATGCAATGATATTTTCTTCACTTAACTTCACATGAGAATGGATGGTGTTTTTTTTGGTTTCAACATTTGATTTTGTCTTTTTCAGCTTCTAGTCAGCTTCTCATCTGCACAAATTTTGCTATTGAAATGGAGGGGGCTCTTATGAACTTTTGAGTCAATAATAGCTGCTATTTTCGTGCCAAACGACTGTAACCGCTTGTCCGATTCTCCGCTTCTCCGCTTCTCTCCATCCACTTCTCCCTTTTCATATTTTCGTGCCACATTTTCGTTAACCGGAATAAGGACAATCAATCAAGAAAGTAGTTCCATGTTTTGCAACGAGGCAAGATATCTATGAAAATTCTAACAACAAAGCTGCGTTTGACAACAAAATCCTACGAAATTCAGATGAATGTCTTCCCAATCTAGGAGTTTATTCGAGATAACCAACAAATACCCGCAACAAACTCGGAATTCAAATGACTAAATTAACGACAAGGAGGGCCTGAACAACTTTTTGGATCCTATTGACGCCCCTGGATCACGGACATGGTCGATTTGTCTACAATAAGATGGGGTGCTTACGAGTGGACCCTATGATAAACAAAAACATCATACATTTTGGAGCCATGCTTTTGATTGAAAATTACTCCCATCAGATTCGATATGAACAAAGAAACAGCTTGAGCAAATTTCACGGAACAATTATTGAATTATTTTGACAAACCTATTGTGAGTTGGCCAATCACTGGGAAACAAGGGATTCTCCCTGTCCACTTATCCCTTTTCATATTTTCGTGCCACAATTTTGGTAATCCGGAATAAGGACAATCAATCAAGAAAGTAGTTCCATGTTTTGCAACGAGGCAAGATATCTATGAAAATTCTAACAACAAAGCTGCGTTTGCCAGCAAAATCCTACGAAATTCAGTTGAATGTCTTCCTCAATCTAGGAGATTATTCGAGATAACCAACAAATAACAACGGCAAAATCAGAATTTAAATGGTCATTTTGACTTCATAAGCGACAAGAAGGACGTGGACAATTCTTTGGATCCTATTGACGCCCCTAGATCACTGTCATAAAGGGTACGGTTGTTCAGGTTGTCGCAAAGGGTGCCTGGCAGCATCGAGCTTTTAAGAAGAAGAAGACTTTCATCAACATTACAGAAACCGTTGCATAAACGGTATCTAATCTCAATCCTTAAACATATGAGTCAACTTCATCGGACAACTAAAGTGAGCAGGATAGGATTCCCGTGTCAAAAAATTTCAAGAGGGGCAAGAAATGATATTTTCTTTTAGAAAACTTCACATGCTCCATTTTTTGTGCTTTCGCGCTCTTGTCAAAATCAGTAAATAAAACTCTTTTCAATCATGTTACTTTGTTTTTGTGTTGATAGCTAGTATGTTGGTCGAAAAATTGGTTGTTTATGATAATTGTAGGATGGAATATCGTGGCTTTAAATTGGAGGTGTCAAAACTTGTTTTCGCACATCCCGAAAGGCAGGTGAAGTGTTCAGCGCTAGATCCCTTCTACAAAATTCGTACGGAAAATTGCAGAATTCTTTTAACAAACCATTTTCAGTTAGCCAATCACAGCAAGAGGGAAACAAGGCTCAACGAATCAGGTTCGATAAGAACAAGCATTTGCTTGTTCTTTTCGCAGGCGGATAAATGTACAAATTCTGGAACACTCGCCGGCATTGGAGGGCACGAAAATAGCAAAGGGAAAAGCGGATAGGGACAAGCAACAAAACAGAGAAACGGGAAAAAGCACAAAAATATCAGCTGATAAGAAGTCAAGCTGATAAACGGACCAATTCTCGACCGCTTCACCGCATGGAAGGGCACGAAAATAGCAAAAGAAAAGCGGATAGAGACAAGCGGCTTGAATGAGAAGCGAATATTGGCACGAAAATAGCTGCTAATTTCTGACTTTGAACAAAAAGTAGGTCAGAGGAAACCTGTTACTGGGGGTAAGAAGGGGGTAAGGGGTGGAGGTAAGAAACCAAAAAAAAACACCATCCATTCTCATGTGAAGTTAAGTGAAGAAAATATCATTGCATTATGTATCCGTGTGTAATACGCTAAATATTTAATCATAGAAAAATGCAATGATAATGATAATAATAATGATAGCATTTTTTGGAAAATCGATTTTTTTTTGTATTTTTCACCGTAAGCCAAATCTAACATCACGAGTAATCCCTTCCATAAGAAGAGGTCCTTTTGTGTTAAGGTTGGAGTTTACAATGAATTAAAAGAAGAATAATGTAGAGGCGCTTTTTAACCATTGATTTAGCCAAAAATTCAACCTAAAACCAGTTTCCTCTTGTCCTTCCTTTTTTACCTCTTATTTTGTCACAAGGAACTTGACCCGGTCATTCTCACGCAACCTTTTAATTTTGAGCCTTTCAACACGGCACTCAAATACGATTGAAAGAAGGTTTAAAGATGCTCTCAAAGAGAATGCACCCTCAATTTGGCTACCTGACGTCTCAAGGGTTTCATGTATGACACTTTTTCATTATGTACTCGATCATAAATGAGAAATATTTACATTCTAATACTACGGGTCTTTTCAAACATTCCCTTCCTAAATCATCAGTTTGGAAGTCATCGTTTTTCAACATAATCCTGAGTGTACCCAACATTTTAGACGAATTGCATATTGGTTCATATTATGACTATCTAAATTAATATGGATCACTACACAAATTACTCAAGTACGAAAAATCTCATCAGAGGATCACTCTTCAATTTATTAAAATCTGCGAATCAAAATGTAGAATTTTTATCAACAAGGTGTGCATTTCTTAACATTGCTCTAGTCGTTAACAGAAATGAGTAGAGACCCTGAGGCAGAGATGCGTTGGCAAAATCTATCCATAACGTTTATTGAATCGTAGTATTTTAGGATAGACTTTAGGTATGAAAAGAAAAACTCCACAACCAGTTTTTTTTCTAAAGCAATCAGTATTCTACGTAATGTGACATCATAGCGTGCAAATCTACAATTTGCCTTGATTCGGTTGATCTGTTTTCAACAGAAACAAGATGTTTACAGGTATTTTTTGGCCCATCTTTGGGTTGTCGGATAAACTTGCTTCTTCTTCCATGATTTATTCATCCATCATTGGAGGGAGAAAGAGAGGGGAGAGAGAGAGAGAGAAAGAGTTTCTAAACCAAGTTTCCCACCAAGTTCTCGTGAATTTTCATCCTCGCTTCCTGAGAGACTCCAAAGCTCCAATGGCCTCGTGTGAAGGCACAAGAGCAAAAAAATACTTACTTCCCCCCGAAACTGGGCTCCTATCTTTGATGAACTATGAAAAAGCCCGTTGCTAAAGCTGCCTATCTAGTTTGGCCAGGTGGTCTCCTCTTATTTGATTAACATACAAAGGGTCGAAGTTCGCTCGCTAAAATATGTCGACGCTTTTCACGAGTCACTCAAAGGCTTTTAAGCAAAAATGGTTGAGGTTTCAAAACCAACCAACTTGTGAACGGGTGGGTTGCCAGAGACTTGACCAGTGAAGGATAAATGTCCAATCTCGATTTGTAACCCACTTGAGCTTGGAACCAGACAGGAATTCGACCAAAAAGGAATGCCTAATGCAGGCTTTGATCACATTTTTGGTCAAGATTGATGCCCTCATAACTATTCCACCATAACTTGAAAATAAAGACTCATTTCGTTATCAACTAGGCATGTAGGCATCTCCCAAGGCCTGGATCATATTTACCGAATAGAATGATAAACAATGTGTTCAGTATGCACTCAAACCAGCCTTTCTCTCGTAGAAGAAACTTGTCATTTGCATCCAAATCACTTTTTATAAACGATAAAGGATTTGAAAATTCCCCATGGGACAAAGTACGTAAAGTAGAGTGGTAAAGATGGGGGTGAAGGAAAAAGGAAAGGCCCTTTGAGTCTCAAATTCTCCATTGACTCCTTCCTTCCATTTATCTTACACGTTGAGGCAAAAATAGCTGCAACAACGACAGCAACCATTAGTCTTATTATCTTGAGCCAAATACTAACGGGAAAACCCGAAGACGATGATAAAGAAGGAAGACAGCTTCCTCTCACAATTTTGGAATACCCAAGCACCCATTTAAACGGAGATGACAATTTAGCGTGTGAGAACGAAGCGAGACGTCGACGATCCCATCTTTGGAGAATGAGAATGCAGGCTTGGATTGGCAATGGGAGAAGAAAGTGGAAATGGAAACAAAACAACGCGCTCTCTGAGCAATCGTTCTCAAAGCGCAGAGAGAGAGAAACAAAGACCAATCAACAACTTCTGCGAGGTTAACGATCTACTAAGGCAGGATGTCTGTAAATATTGGATGCTTCCCTCTTTAGTGTACTAAAATGAAGAAATGTCTGACGGGCTTTCTCACTACAAATTTTGAATGTCAAATCTTAGGCTCATGAATTGTTTCTTGATTGTAATACAACAAAGGCCAGTGATTGATTGAATTTCTACTCTGAAAAGGCCAGCTACACAAAAGGCCTCTGATATTTGACAATGACAGTTTTGGTTTCATTTCCTCTTTCTGGGCCCAACATTTTCCATTCTACTCTTCAGCTTGGGATCATGGTGTACTGTAGGTAGATAGTGGTGTGGAGTAATTCCAACTGGGTGAGAAGTCTCCCCTCCCCAATGGTCGGTCGGTCGAGCCCTACGGAACCAAAGCACTGGACATGCAACAAGCAGCTCTTTTCCCGCTCAAGGTGATTTCACGTTCCGCTTTGGCCTTGCTTCTCGTCTCTATTTTGCGTCCCTCTTTCTCATTCTTTCCTTCGTCTGGTTGAACCTCTCGTTCGTGGCTGGCTTGGAAATGGTTTGTGTTCCCCACCGAGGAGTTTGTGCTTCCTTTGTCCTTGCTTGGAGTTCGTGGTTGTTGTTGTGAAAACCAGTGGATTGAGTGGATCCTCCAGCCATGGCCATGCACTCGAGAACCGCCTTAGCAAAGGTGGAAAAGAATGGAAAAGAGAGAGAGAGAGAAAGAAAGAGAGGGAAGGTTAGAGAGAAAATAGGCCCCAGTTGAAGGCCCCCCTCTCTCCTATCAGGGAATGAACCCGAGACGAAGGAAAAGAAGAAGAGGGGGAGAAGGAGGAGGAGGAAACGAGAGGGAGCGCAAGGTAAGAACCACGTTCCCGATGATTCGACCTCGGACCTATGGCTAGATCGATGGTTGGTGGATGGTTGTGCAACGGACCCGCTCTTACTCCCCTCCTCTCTCTTTCTCTCTTTCTCCGGTTCTTCTCCGTCTGTTCTTGCCCCTTTTTCTGCTCAAAGTGAGGGCAAGAAAATACCTTGATGGTTCGCTACTCATTCCTTCTGATCTTGCCTTTTTTAGTTCCTCGTTGGCGAAGGAATAGGACCTTCCTTGGCAAGTCCATCATCCATCATCCCGCCACTCTCGATAAAGGCCTGAAATACTATCCTAAGGCAATAGAATCGGTCTTGAACTAACTAATTTTGTTGAAAAGCTTTGTGTGAGGTGCTAATATCCAAGAAATGTTTGTTAAGTGGTCACTTATGACATGGACGTGACTATGTTTACCCGCGGCGATTGACTTTTTCACATCGTAGAAAAACAAAGTGCCTCCTTGTTCCTGATTTTCGTCTTTTCTCTCTGTGTCTTGAATGAATCGAATCGAAACGTGGGTGCTTTATTCTCGTTTGTCTTTGTTGACAGCCAATTGTCGAAAAGGACAACCAAGTGCTTTTCATGCCAATTCCCTGGGCTCGTTAGCTCTCTTTTGAGACTCTAGTGCGCCTTTTCTAGCTTCTTAAACGATTCCCGAAGAATCGAGTGAATACCATCAGCAACAACATTAACAACAGCAACACAAGCAATAGTCAGAGCCAAAAAGAAGGTACATTTTCCATCAATGAATCTAACGGGATGCATCCTTATTAGATAACCGTGCCATTGGGACAGCGTCACTGATACCGATATCATTTCTAGTTTCACAACACTTGACGAGAGATCTGCGACTCTAAAGGTGACCAAGTTGAACTCTTCGGGAGAACCCACAGAACTCTCACTTTCCTTCACATTGGGTGGCTGATAGCTTAGATGGATGGAATGTTCCAAGATCATCGCATGGTTATCTTCCCCGAGGTCCAGGGCTTCTTTGGAGTTGGGCTCTCTCTGACTGGCATCCTTTGATAATGTCCTAATGATGACATCGGCATTGCTAGGGTTGAGAACCAGGGACTTGGTCGTTCTGGAACCATCGTGTATGGTTGGTGGTGAAGCCTCCCAACAGGCAAACTAGATGGCTTACCAACCCACTACCACAGTTTCCCCCGATGAATAATGCAACCCATTAACCAAAAATTATGCACCCACCGCATTAACACCAAGATATTCAAACTTTTAATAGTGCTGCCCACGGTCGATGAAAATACTATTTGACTCTCCGGAAACTCGGGTTCCAACTTTTTCCCACGATTTAAGTGACGTAAAAGAGTGTCGTACCTTAGGTGATGAGCTGGCTGAAGATCCTGTGTCCTCATTCTATGATTGATTGAAGAACTCTTGACTTAAGGCCAGAATAATGGGACAAGCGTCGAGAACTTGAAGTGAATCCACCCACCTGAGAATGATTCACGGTGAGTAATCATGAAGCGTTCCAGTTCCAACCAAATCCGGCCTTTCGAATCTCGAGCGTCCTCCGTAAAAGAAGTCGAGGATGGCGAACTTGAGCACGACGATCAGGACTTTAATGAGTGTGAAATCCAAGTTCCACTTCTTCGTGAGCATCGCGACAAACGATCCCCGCATATCATCGAATTGGCCGATGCCCAACCCCCATTTGCGAGACGATCCCAATTCCTGTCACCTTATCCAAATCGAGGTCGACAGGCTATTTTGTACACATCTTCGAGGAGTCCATCTTTAGTGACCACCCGGTTGGAGCCCGTTTATCCATGGGATCTGGACGAGGATGACGAGGTTTACAACCGTGGTGGGAAAAATGATCCTCGTCAGTACGAGGACGAGGACCACCTCCATGGTAATAATAATGGACACGAAGTGGATGACAACATCGAAAACGGTGACGACGAAGAGTACGAGCATCCATCACTTGAGAAAAGTAAGCACCCACACTCCTTTTAGTTTTAATGGAAGATGTTGGTTTCTGGTCATTACGGAAAACCTGGATGGGTTGTTCCATATTTAGCACACAATCTTGATCCCTGGGGATTTTTCGAATCAAACAGGAAAGACCACGGTTGTCTCGAAGTGAAAGAACCATTTGACCGACCAACTTAGAAATAAGTGTTCCCTCGGAACAAGCTTGAGCGATGAGTGAGTGGGTGGGTGGGTGGTGAGATTAGTTTCTGGTGCTCTCCGATCTGTTCCCTACTTCCTTGCTTGTTCTGGAGAATTGTTCCACTGACACAGAACTTGGTTGGTTTTTTCCCGTGCAATGCCAATCTCATTTGCGATAAATTCCCGACCGGATTATTCCCGACAGACTAGTAATTGGCAAATGCCTTCCCTGTATGCTCATTGGAACTTTTCCAACTCGTCGGTCCATCCATTGGAATAAGGCAGCAACTAGCAATTGTCTTTTAATGCGATCTGCCTCCAACTTTGCTTCTTCTTCTTCTTCTTCTTCTTCTTCACATTTTGTCGCCCAAACCTCGTTCTATTTTCTTTGTCATTGGTCTATGTTGGTATGCTGGATGTGAGTCCGTGCGGCTCATGAAAGAGATGAGAATCACCCGAATTAAGACAAATTGCACACCACATGATCTGACATCTTGTTCCGAGACCCGAGCGAGTCACATCAAGCCAACGAGACGAGAAAACAACGGGATCCTCCAAAGACAGAGATCTGAGATGAATGGAAACTTTTGCCTCTTTCTCCGCATTGGAACCCTAGAAAACCATTCAATTCTTCACGAATTGATTAAAATGGGACGAATTCCGAACCTGGACATCAGTGCGATGGCTCCTTAGGATGATGGTCCATTCATTCCGCAGGCATGAGCTGAGTACGGTAGTATGTAATATTCCAAATTGGCTCATTTACTGAGTCACTGAGCAATTGCTTGGAGAATTTCCGTCGAGTTCCCGTGGATCCAAATTGATACTAATGGCTGACATTGGTCCGCTCATCTTCATCCTTCTTGGACAGTCACTTGGAACGACTTACTTTCTCCAGCCACGGACATCTAGAATTCTAGATGTCCTTGCTCCAGCCAATGCCGTAGCATAATGAATGACCAAGGGTACTTCTTTCACTCTATAGTCGGTTTGAAACAGGGTTGATCATCAGTTTTAATCACTGTCGACCAAAAGGGTACAACTTTAATGGGTCTTGAGATTGTGCATCTTGCCAAAGATCAAAAGGGCCTGATTATATGAAAGTTGAAAAAAACTTGTCAAGAGGTATCCCCTAAAGTGCCTTGGTATTGCAAAAGAATCTTTGATCCAACATCTTTGTTTAGTTTGCCAATTTGTTTAATCAGTTTCTTCACCCTAATTAAGGAAGATAAATCTAAATTGATTCATAGTACAATCACTGTGAAGTTACGGTGCAAAGTGCGAGTTTGAAGAAAAGAGTTGTTTCATCATCGCCCGTTTCTCTTAGTAACTTTAGTGGATAAACCTGCGGTCATCATACCGAAGGGTAGGGTGATTATTAATTCGGGAACTGTGATACAACTTAACTTCCACGTTGGGTTCCAACTCCGGAACAAACAAGTTCCACTCTTCATCATTTTGTAGTCGAGCCTCCCACGATTGCATTGTCATTTCAAGAATCAAGAAGAAGAAACCCTGTTCCTTTCTGACGTGTGAAAAGTTCCACGCAACTTCGAAACCCCCGTTAACCTGCTGGTTAGCTTAGCCGTTCAACAGCTGCCTTTGCTGTGTATGAATGCCCCTCACAAGTAAGTGTGGAAGTTCAACAAAGCTTGACAATTGATCATGTCAATTTTGGCAAGTCCTTGACGAAGTCTCAATTTCGACCAAAGACCCATCAATTGTCAACCCCCATGACCAGGTTGAATGCATAATCAAAATGGGATACCATTGACGAAGGAAGTTGCTCAATGGCAAACTATTTGTCAAACGCCCTTTTCCACTAGGAGCCAAAAAAACAGAAATACCCCAAATTCACTCAGGCCTGCCTGAATCGAAAGGAAAGAGAAGAATTGTGAGTTTTCCTTTCCTTGTCTTAAATTGATACAGAAACCCACGGCTTTAAAAGTTGTGGAAAAGGAGGAACAAGTAAAATGACATCGTAAAAGGCACCGTTTCAAAAAGAAAGAGCACAAATACAATGAATTAAAAGATCGATTGAACTCAACGTACATAGGGAGGAGACGTNTTGTGAGTTTTCCTTTCCTTGTCTTAAATTGATGGAGAAACCCACGGCTTTAAAAGTTGTGGAAAAGGAGGAACAAGTAAAATGACATCGTAAAAGGCACCGTTTCAAAAAGAAAGAGCACAAATACAATGAATTAAAAGATCGATTGAACTCAACGTTGATTTGAAATAAGCCACACAATCGAGTAATTGTTTCAAAACAAACGATTAATGCCACAATGAAGGGACCATTTGGTTCAGAAATTAACGAGGATTGTTTTGATGGTGAACCAGTTACAGAATGGAAACGGTCTCAACTCTAGGAATATATTGTCAGGATATTCAATAAAGGCAATCAACGGAGCTTTGAGAGCACTTCAAAGGCAAGCAAAACAACATCAGATTCGACTTTTGTTATTTGGAGCATTGAGCTTGAAGATTGAAAATCGGGAAACTGATTTATGCTCCAGCCCATCCCTCAATCAAGTTTTCATCTTGAACTTAACGTACAAAGGCGGGGGAAAAGTCTTTCAATTTCCCGATTTTGAACCCGTGCAATCATCACATTGTCGTCCTTGGCGTGTTTGTCGCCGTTTTCGATTCAATTTTAGAAGCCCCACTTTCAGCTGGGTTTGAAAGTGCGTGTGATTCGGCGAATTTCTGGAAATCTCTTATCGGTTCCAAGTTTCCTCGGGTGAGGAACAGTTTCCAAACTCCTTGAATCAACTCATCATAATTCCTTCCACATTCAAGAACGGCTTTCTCTGACTTCATCGAGTTTCTGGTTGGGCTTTCTTGCCTCTACCACTTGTTCCCTATTCATTTTGTGCAATAGTCTTTTACATGTGTATGTGTGTGTGTGTGTTCCAACGTTCCATAATCGAGTTTAGACGTGGAAATGAGCCTTGTTGATGGGAACCTGGCCAAACTTAGACTTGCTATGGCTGTTTGGATCTGAAATGTGCGGGTGGGTGTTGGAACTACTTCATTTATACCCGCCTTCCTTTCTTAGTCGAGACAAGAATATCCATGTTTCAACTCACTCACAATCTAACTCACTGTGGCCTTGAAATGAATTAACTATTTAGTATTCAAATGACTGATCTTGGCTCAAAACGTATCTTTTGGCTTGACACACACGAGGATCTGGGTGTCCTCAAAGGGTCTAAGTCATTAAACTAAGGTCCTATCACTTCGAGATGAATCGGGAGAGAGAATGACGGTTCAAATAGAATTTTGAAAGCCATCGGGGACAGGTGATCCGAGGAGCACTGTCATGGTTCACTTGTTGAGTCTGCCACTTTGTCGACTCATCATCGTGGTTTAAAGCATGAATGGGAATTCTGGAGACTCCCCGGTGCCTCTCTTCAAGGAAGGACGAAGGCTTCACCATTAAGGAAGCAATCTCGAGGTAGGAATGAGCGAGAACGATGTTGCACGAACGAGCCTTTGTTCCTTGCCTCGTTCACCCCAAAGGCCGACCAACACTCACGATGACCAGATGATAAAGACAGGCCACGGCAAAGACTCGGGATGTATGTCTTTGAAGATCAATGGATCTCGAGATATTCATTAGCATACACCTGATAATGCCAAGAGGCAATTTGGTCTCGGGATTAGCTAGCTTCCAGAGCTCTTCCTGTGATCTTGAGTGAGCTAGCTTGCTAACCTTGGCAGATAGAAACAAAGGCCCATCTCCGGGGCTAACTATCTCACTATCTATCTATCTTATCATTAGTACGCATCCAATGCCCCGCCAGAATTATAATCACGTCATGAATCAGTGGGTGTCCGAAATACACCACAAGGCAGGCAAAATTGGAACCCTCCCTACCTGCTTGTTTGCTCTTTATGTCCCTTTAGAGCTCTTATCGTCGTGTTGTCGTGACGTACTTGACGCCAAGTGTCGTTCTAAATTGGAACTCCGGGCTTGTCGCACTAAAGTCAATACCTAATAAGAAGGTTTTTGGTGTCAGCCAGTCCCGAGGGCCGGCTAATAAAGATGGTTTTTAGCGTCCTAAAGTTTGGTCAAAGCTAGCCGTTGGCGCACGAATAAGTTGTCTTTCCCCTCCTATGGTTCGTTCCGCCACCAACTTCTCAACTCCAAGCACTCACACTCTCACTCTTTCCATTGGTTGGCCAATGGTTTAGCTCGCTCCCGATCGGATATTTGGAGGAAGAAGTTGTGTAGTCCTTGTTTATGGATTTATGGAACATAAATTGGAGAGAACTTGCCACTCGGGCCTTTCGTAGTTGGTTGTTGGCTTGATGGCCTCCTCGCGTTTTGAGCCACTCCACTTGCTCCCCTCAACTTTTGCACTTTGAGCTTGGGTCTGATAAATTTCCCTGGAGATTGAAGCGGATGAAGGAAGAAGAAGGTTTTTGGCTGGCTTGCCTCTATCCATCCATCGGATGCTCACGTACTTCCAAGCAGACACTGAGTGATAATGTCTGACGATAAGCAAGCTTAATAAAGCAAGGATCACTAACCTAATCTAGGGCACCAAACGGCCACAAAAATCGGAAAAAGTATTGCGATACATTACTCCTTCTTCTTGTTTTGACACTGAAGCATTGATGGTAAACATTTGGCTGTTTTGCCCAAGTTGACTTTGGGTACACACTTCACGGTTCAAAACCGATCGAAGCAAGCATCAGCCAAAATTTGAGGAAAACACTCGGGCGAAACAATTTTAAAGCCAACTCAGGATTGCTAGTAACAATATTCCACACCCTTAAGGGAACCTTGTTAGAGTGTAGCGTGTGAGGGAGGAGGCATGGTGTCGTGGTTTGCGCAGCTTCTTTTAGTGAGAGAAATCCCAGGTTCGATTCTCCTCCCCGACTTTTCTCAAGGAAACTTTTAGACGTTAACCCACGCCCACAGACGAAGAACCATTCTGATACCGGACTTGAAATTGCCTATGGGAAATATTCGACGATGTGATTACTGATGTGTTTAGAGTTGGATTTTGGGCAGTTTTGCCATTTTGGTTTTTAGAGTGAAAAATCTGACCACAACTTAACTTTTCAACAGGCAATAGACCTTATCTGCCAAAAATATAGCAGCACTGCCAACTCGAAATCCATTTTTATATCTATCGATGGAACTCGAAATCGAACTAGTTCGAGTGTTGCCAAATTGGTCCTTGTTTAGGTATTTTCAAAAAGTTCAATACTAGAGCACTATAATAACATGCTATCTTAGTGCTCTATTCAATACAACCTGCCCTTTTTAACAGCGATAAACTTCCGAGTCAAAACTGGCAGCACTCCTGGTTCGAAACGCACTAGATGTGATGGCTGGCTTCACTGGCCGGGCGAGGCTCAACCCTCCAACCCTAGCACCACCAACAATCCAAAAAAGAAATACTGAGAGAAAAAGAGAGAGGCCAGCAACGCCATTTTCAATTTTACAATAAAAAGCTTATCTCAACTGGAAATGAAACTAGTCAAGAACCACTGTACTTGTCGTAGAGTCATCCTTGAACTAGTGCAGTTTTGCAATGTCCAAATTCGTGAAAAAGAGTGCTGAAATCGAAATGTGCTTAATCTCTTTGCAGTGGCCTTGAGTTTACCTTACTGAAATGAGTTTCTCAATCTGAAGCGTGGCTCAAAGGCTGTTTGGTCCTGATACCCAATGCAGCCATTGCACTTTTAGTTAAAGTCTCGGCACATTCTTGGAAATAAAAATCTTGGTGGAATGCTTCAACTCTTTCTAAATTTCATTTGTTGGCAACTTTTTAATCCTCAAGGTCAATTTGTTCATACCTCACCAGTTCCCAGTTCATTTGATAGAGAGTCGATTCTCTATTCAGGCATAACTTTGACTTGAAGGCTAAATACACATGCTCCTCCATACATATAAGGGCCTTTATTCATACTCTGGCTAATTGCTCCGTTTGGTTGTTCATTCCAGTGCAGTGACACTATAAGTCGAAATTGCATGCTTGACCATCTTAAGAGGATCCGATGTACCAACGGCTACAATTGTCTCCAACAATACACGTATTTACAAGCATGATGATAATTGCATGCACTAACTCAGGGGTGAAATGTGACCTTCCACAGAAGCTTTTTGCTCCTTTCAAAGTTTTCAATACAGGTTGGATCCTACCAAAGGTGGTCGTTACCTGGGGAAAAAAAGAGCTCCCAATATTTTACATCATGGGGCTACAAGGTGCTTTATCTTGGGCGGGGCGCAAGATACTGGAAATTATTACCCTGGCTTCCCCCAATTCATCAAAGTCAATGTGTGTACTCGTAATTAGAAGGCGCTTCCAAAGAGAGAGCGGCAATAAGTCAGAAAATGGTTCAAGACCAACTAACTACGTAACATGGCCGTTAAGAGGGAAAAGACCAATAACCTTGGGATTGCGTGCTGACCGTAGTTGTTTTGGTTCCACCAAGTTTACTAACTGAACCTAACTTCACGTTCCCCCGAAAAATTGGCTTAGATAGTTCTCAATTTATTCCCCAACCATGTCAAAAGTGCGAACATTTGGCCTTGTAACTAATCCATCTATTATGTGTTTCGTCAGCGAAGCAAGGCAAACCATTTTGATCATTAGAGGGAATCAATACAAATTGCTTGAAATATTTCTAGACTTTTTTAAGACATTTCACTGCGTCGGAATTTTTAATAGAAATGAAAAATCTAAGACCATTTTTTCTAGCTCATGACAAAACCTTGGAACCATTTGAAGGTTAGTTGGGTGTAAAATCGTCTTTACAATCTTTAATTCATAACTGTGAAATTTCAATTTCAAAATTCTGGCGATTGCAATTTATCTCTTGACACATTTTGTTTGAAAACAGAGCAACTTTTTATCTCCGCAATTTTGTTCACGCAAAAGATACTACCCAAATAGCGGCAAAATGTTCTCAAGGATTGCTATCTATTCTATCTTTCCAGCCTCAGTGTTAAAAAATTGAATTATTATTCCGTTACATACGAATTAGTATCTTCATAATTGTACTGGTTTATAGTCAACAACAATTGATTATTGATTATGCGGAGAAACCATAACCAAATAGAATTTATGGCTTGCATTATGAAAAAAAAACGTCAGGCAATTACAAAAATCACTCAGACAAACCAAAGAGTTGGGTAATGTTTTAAGATTTATTGTGCAATTGTTCTTCTTCAAAACTAAGGTCAAAGCGATCCGCCTTTTGGCCTTTTTCCTGTTCTCGGCATTGCGTTCCCACTCTGAACGGGTTAAAGGTGTGAGTGCTTGTGTGTGAGAGTCAGGGCCACTTGTTTGTTCCCGTCAATCCTTGCGTGGATTTGGCGGTTTCCGGACGGTCAATAAATGAATGAGTGACTGACTGACTGATGCGCATCACTTGAATGAGTAGCCAAGCATGCCACAGAGAATCTGGATCCGTTGGTTGTTCCAATGGTCCTTTGGGTCGAAGCATTCGAATTGCTGGTTGATTTTCATACAATCAATCTTGCTCAACATGACGCGTTGGCCAATTTTGGCACCAAACTTGGTCGGCTCAATTGTAACTTTCCTGGACCTCTTGCTCTTGCTGAAAATGAAGAAATAACAATGAACAAGCATTAACAACATGAAGAGAAGGACGACGAGGCCATTCTTCTGGAGTACAGTACAAATAAGTGGGAGAAAAGCCTTAGCAGAACAATGTCGTAAGGAACAAATGAATGACCGAGGGAGGCACTCATGATTAAATCATCAAATGTCACTCCAACTCCTCAACTACTTGCCGAGGAGTGGCAGCGTCTTTTTCCAGTCTTACTAGACCCTTAGGGTAGACAATAGCTTTCCAGAGGCTTGATACTACTCATATCAGGACTATATTATAGCCTGGAGCCGCTTTTCTAGTCTCAGGAAACCAACCAACTTTCTTTTGGCCAAGGAAACAAAACACATCAGACACCGCACGAAACTTTCTTTGTCTCAAGTGTTCAACTTGGAAACCCAGTGGGGACATCAAAGCTCGTTTCATGACGATTGCCACCATGGGACTTTTGGCACACTCAATCTGTCACTTAATCACGATTCTAATTCAAGCGCATTCACCACGTGTTCCCTCTAAAGCAAAAGACCTCTTTAACCTGTTGATTTGACCACTTGAGGCTTTGGAGCTTTGAAGGTGACGGTTACACTCAAACAAAATGACGACTCTCTCTCTCTCTTTCTCTCTCTCTCAAAGTATATTTCAGGCGCCGGGTGTCCTAACTTCGAATGCTCGGCTAATCTTTTTTTTTTTTTTTGAAAACACTTAAAATATCCTAGAAAGTCAAAATGGTCGAGGGAACTTGAGGGGAAATGGACGGGGAAAAAGTTTGGTGGCCTCTCATTTCTCTTGCCTTTCCCACGGCGACTCAAGTGGATTCTTCTTCTTCATATCCCATCAGCCCGAAAAAGTACTGAAACCGAGCACAGTGAACGAAAGAGAAGGAAAGAACGAGAGTCGTCAGTTACTGAACCGAACTCCCACCAAGGTAAACCATGTACTAAGGCAACATGAACTACTACTTGGTTCATTGCATTTGGCAATAGTATGTAGTTAAAGAGATACGAAACCGAGTTGAGGACCTCACTGAGTGAGGATCCCAGTTGAAAGTAATGGAACATGTTTCACTGAGGCTCCAGTTTTTTATCACTGGCTGGACGGGTAAGCCTCTCAAGTGCTTTAACGAGCCCGACCTATCTATCTACCTACCTACCTACCTACGTACGCATGTACCTACTACGTGCTATCTTTAGGTAGCAACCTTTGGAGTGGTCGTAAAAGGACGCAAATAGCAGGAAATGGCCGTGTTAGTGGGAGTTTGGTAACGAAGGAGAAAATTAAATCCAAATAGCCTTACGACAAAACTTGTACGTTCGCGAATCACATTGATCATTGCTCACTCTCTAATTGGAATAAAGATAGTTGGGGCCAAGCTCATAGCTCTGCGAATAGATTTGTTCGTGTGTCTGATTCAGTTCTTCAAATCAGTTCGAAGATGCTTCTTCTCTTTAGATCAGGGGATCAATCAATTCTGATCAAGTCTAGCCCAATTATGAGGCCCATCTCGTGAAAGTCAATGCTTGGTCGTATCCAAATGGGATTTTCGTGTTAATCCAAAGTTAGCACGAGATAGAGCCCCTTGAAGTTGTTGAGTTCGCGTGTTAAAACAACTCAGGTCCCTCGATTTCCATGAGGGGGGGTTTCAAGTCACTTGCTCCCTTGACTTGACATTCCCTTGGTGACACTGACAACTCACTCATCAGTTCCTCAAGAGTACTTACTCTAGTGGACGAACGTACAGAAGAAGGTCAAAGGTCCAAAAAGTCCATTTGGAGCTTGCGAGATGACCGAGGACTGGGTCATATCATTGCCCTACGAGATGGCACCTTAAAGAGAGCGGCGTCCAAAGGCCTACAGATGCGCTATAGCAAAGAGTGAGGAGACTGGGAAAAGGCACCAACCAACAAGGGCAATATTCCCTTTTTATTTGTATAAACATACTCCAAGCAAATACATGTGCAAGTGGTTGAGTGGACATGGGCTTGCCAGAACACGAGGCACAACAACATTAGATGTCTGAGGTTAATAATATCAGGACTACAGGCGAACTTTTCCTGAGGGGCCAAGAAACAAAAAGTTTTCCCTTCTTTCTATATTTCTTGGGAATATATAAGCCTGGGCAAAACCTCGCCGGGGAAAGTTAGTTTGGGCTCTTTTCTTATCTGAGTAGTCCATCTGTGTCATCAAGGACGAGCTTTCTCTTCCTTCCAATACTACAGTATACCATCATAGCCAACATATTTTCTATGTAGCAATAGTGCTACCGTCTTTGTAGTAGTAGTAGTAGTAGTAATCGTGGTAGCTTTAGTATGCACACTTTACCCCTAGATCCCAGTCAGTCGGAAGCGTAGATGTGTAAAACGGCATGCAACATTGCGTGACGCGCAGACAAGAAGTGATGGAAAAGCACGATGAATCTCGAGATGATCCCGACCAACCGATGGCACCATGACTCGTCGATGTTGGATTTCCAAAACCATTGATCTCTTGCCGGCCTGTCTCTGTGATCACGACAATTAAGGACAAGGTGCAAAGATTACCATGGAATTCTCCGATGGAATCCTAAAGATGGCACAAGCGATCGATTCACTATAGAATTCGATTTTCTAGTTTTTTTTAAAGAGGAAGGTCGACTGCAGATTAAAAGGTGTTCCAATTTGAAAAAAAGTTGCAGTCATTAGCGCCAACGAATGAAAATGATCAGTGACGGAAACAAGCTTGAAGGGAAAACAGTCTCACATGCATCGAAAACCCCCCCGAGAACAAAGAAAGAAAGAAAAAAAACTCCCTCGAACAAATACTGAAATTGTCAAAAACCGCTTCATATGAAGATCGAACCTGTCCGTTAGCAGCAAAGTTCTTACGACGTACTTTGAAGTTCCATCATCACCTCATTTTCTCCTTACATCCCATTCAGCTCGATCAGCTTGGAATCCCATAACAGTGGCACAGTACGTCATTCCGTGTTGATAATACGCGTAGGAAAGCGTTCCAATCTTCCTGATGAATTCGTCATATGACAATATGACAGTGAAAGAATCTATTTTACGTAAGGCTTTGCATCCGATCCGCTGAACAAGAAAGGACCCTCGAGTTAATCCGATTTCGGATTTCGTTCTCATGTTGGTCGTTGAGGTTGGAACCAGTGCCACAGTTACGTAGTACATCACAGCACATGAACTTAACTAAAGATCATCTCAAGGGTCACCAGGAGCCATAGGTTTATTCTTAATGGGACTCATACCATTCTTCAAGGCATTTTGAGTCCGTCTTATGACATCTTTGGACCACGAGGTCGACCGTGTCCCCAAATCCCATTCTGTATTTTTTTGCCGGCTGGGACTGAGAGCCAATTCAGTGGAGAATTGGATATCGTTGATCTCTGACCAGGACAACTATAGTAGTAGTAGTGGTGGTCGTGGTCGTCGTCGTTGTCGTCAACGACGTCGTAATGGTCTCTCTCAGTCTCACTCATTCCACTCTTCATTCAGTGTCCAAGCAAAGGCCGAGCGAGCAACAATTGAACATGAAAGGCTGGAATGAGAAATTCTTGTTCACAAAAGGTCCCTTTCGGGACGAGTTATGAGTTGCAAAAAAGAGAGGGAGAATGGCAGGTGTGCAACAGGCTCGCACCAAATGGACAAGGACGGACTGAAGGACAAAGAGACAGACGGGGATTGTTTATGAATATGGACGGAAGAAGAAAATTCCCCCACTGTAGATTAAGTGGAACCAAGTGGAACGAACACGAAACTCGGGAATAGCTTCGAGTTAGAATGTCATTGAGAAGCCGATATCAATATGTGCAAGCAGGATCTTCTTCTTATCTATGGATTGGCTTGATATCGGAAAAAATGATTAATCTGTTTGCCAGAGTTCCAGCCTTATTCAGAGCCTGGTGGACAGGCATGTCCAAACGATTGCCCTGATAAGAAGGAAATACAATTTCGACCCTCCCAAAATGGAGCCTCAACAGACGTAACATCATGAGGAAAAACACCAAAGGTCTCTTTTCTGTCGTGCCAACCTTTGGCACAACACCATTAAATTATTGAATTTGGAGCCCAATTTTCGATTGGTTCCGCCATCGATCATAACTGTACCGGATGATTTAGTTCAGTTCGGGTTGGATTGTGGGTGTGCAACGTACGCACATGGCCTTCTTTCCTCTATCCGGTGTCCCCAATTGGTTCCAATAAATCATAGACAAACAACAGCCAGCCCGATTGTCCTCCCCAAATCGATATCTGTTGTCGAGCAATTTTCAATTTCATTTCTTTCTAAACGTACGCCCTCTCAACGAAACGCAGGAACTGAGCCTTGGCATGTGGATCGTCTACCCTCCATTCGTTCACGTTTGAAGTCTCATCTTGGGATTGAGCGAAAGGCAGATCTTTGAAAAATTGATGAACCAATGGAACTTGAGTGCAAAGTTAAATCCAAAAACAGTCTCTAATGGCGAACGACCTCAACTTGAAGGACGTGTTTGCCACGGCTGGTCCAGGCACACTTACTGGAAAACGACCGTGTCCTGGGTGTTGTTTGACAAGTTCCTTTATACTAGGTACGTATGTAGGACAAGAAGCCAAGGCAGTCGTCAACGATAAGAATGGAAGACAAGCGGACAACAGACTTTCCTAAGTGGATATCATATATCTGTACTTCCTGGCTAGTCGAATATGGAGTGGGGACAGGACGCTGATAACGTGAGTGTAATCTATACCAAAAATTTACCACTATGGTGTACGCAGTATATGGGGAACGAATGACGGTCATGGAAAAGTTTAGTGACAACGATTGGTCTGGCTACGGTTCTTCTGACCGACAAGGAAATAGCTGAATATTTTCCTGTCAAAACAAGAAACTCATGGTTGAATTCTTTGTGATTGGATGGTTCATCCGATACTTGTCTGTAGAGTTGGGAGTTAACTAGAATTGCGAAAAAGTAATCTGGCAAAAGTAAAATGGTTTTTCCACAGCATAGAATAAGCGAATCAGAACACTCTCTTTCTTTTCTTAATTGCTTTTGCCTGTCTTAGAGGAGCGAAGCCTACTCGCTTTACTTGTTAAGGCTCATTCTGAGATATATATATAGTAACTGGAAAGACCAAAATAGCAAAACGAAATGAGGCAACAAAACTGGAGGAAAGCAGGTTTTTGATTGCAAGTAAATTTGATCCTTTGTTCCAACTCACACTAAAATATGACAAGGTCTGGAAAAAATGACAAAATCGATCCCGAAGTATCCATTAGAAAGAAACTTTCTGTTATAAAACAATTTGTTTATTAGCCATCAAAGGAAACAGCTAATGTCGGTGATTACAGTTGCTTGTATGTGCTAATTGTTAAAAGCAAGTTCATGTACGTTGTTTGACTGAATGACTGAATGATGAATGAATGAATGTGTGTATGAGGTCGTGCCTTAGGCTTTGTTATCGTTAAAATGACGTTCTTGGTGGATAAATCAGGACGTAAGGATAAGATTTCTTGTCCTTCAGGTGATCTGGAAACATCAGTAGTTTTCAAATACGTACGTATTTGATCACCTTTAGACAACGTGTTATTGGAGGAGACCCTCTGATCTGATGTACACATCTACCCACAAATGGTACATCGTTGTTGTCATGCCCTGGCAATTGACACGAAAGAAGCGAACCTTCACAGAAGACTAAGAAACCCTGCCTCTGCCATCAGTCTGAGCATAGCATCTAGCTTCAATGTGGAACAAATTTCCTGGGCCATGAAAAATGGACACGAAATTCCTGCTCTTTTTGGCCAAGCCATTCACCCAGAGGAGAACCTTCATTAATCCAACTCAACCCACTCTGAGTTTAGAGATCTATTCATCTAGAGACTTGACCCACAAGGTGGCAAACTATTAGCTTCAGCAGGATTTCAAATGGAAGTCCATTGATAGTCATCCAATCAGGTAATGAAGCCTTAGAATCGCAGGATGTTCCAATTGAATCTAACTTTGTCAAGATTGTTAGAATAGTCAGCTCTCTGATATTTTGGAACTCTAATCTAATCCAGTAAAAAGAGGGGCCAAAAGAGCCTTTGCCTTTGAAGCCCACTGCCTACATGTACATCAAGTACATAAACGCAGTGCAACAAGGTCTGAACGGATTCCTTGCCAAGTTTATCAACTGTCGATGTGCATCTCCGGTCAGTTGGAGGAGGATGCTCAAAAAGGCCGTGAGTCCAAGGATGCCTTTTCGATTGGAGGCAGCATAACCTTTTCAGGACAACTACAAGGAAAAGGCAGCCAGGAATTCCTCATTACACCTTCCATGCCACAACGGAATGAATGGCCTGTTGCAATTCAGTTGCCTCACGCTCTGCCGGAGAATTCTGAGATTGAAACAACTTTTGGAAGAGAATTTTAAATGAAACGACCTCCTGATGGCGAGATGTTGGCGGCTCAAGTTGAAATGTACTTTTTTCTTGGTTGGTTGTTTGGTTGGTTGGTTGAAGCGTGGCTGTTGGGGCTCCCTGACAATCCTAGTCAGTCAGTCAGGGAGTCAGTCCATAGAGTTTTCATTTTCATTTGTGGTGGCCTTACGGAAGACCAGGGGTCCTTGCCGTTCTTCGTTGGTTGGTTCCTCGTTCAAAGTTGTTGCTCTGTTGGCGTTGTATGCATAGTGCAGTACTCGGGAATCGTTTGTGTTCCATTGTATGCAAAAGAAGCCCGAGAACGAGGTGAGGCAGTAATTTATTTAGAAACCACACCGCCGACGTGACTCTTTGTGCCTGGTTGTTGCTATTGTGATGTTGTTGTTGTTGTTGTTAGTGGCAGTGAGATTGAAGAGTCGGAAGAACAACCAACAACCACCTGAACCAACGCCAATGGCGAGCTATGGCACCAATCCTAGTTATTCATGTTTCCTCCATTACCGTGATGGGGAAAATGGTGAAGGTTTCTTTGGCTTACTTCCATTTCACCATCCACTCTAAACCTATTGAATCTACTACTTATGAAATTGAAGTAACAAATGTAACAGCTCGACCAAAGCCCAAACCAGTTTGGATTCGATCTGAGCAAATGTTATCAAAATCCTTCAGCAATGCTCAATGTCGACTCGACCTTGAGTTTCATCATGTTTCTAAAAAGGGGTTAGCAGAGGCTCAAAAGTTTAGGACTAGAAAACAAATAAGACTTTTTCAGTAACCTTTGGAGTTGCTAACGTTTGAAGTACCAAAGATGTGTTGTCAGAGCCTGTTGAAAACGGATTTGTGGCTTCTCATCGCACTCGGTTGCTTTAGGCAAAAGGAATTTTGACTCAAATTTATGGACATTAAGACTACGTATTGCTAACTAGAAGCTACGAGCAGCGCCACCGCGGTCATTTTGTGAAACTCGCGTGTCAGCTGACTTTGCCCTCTCGAACTTCATAGCAACACAGCATGTCCAAGATTTTTGGGGGGATTGTAAAGGAAACAAAAGTACTTCTTTTGTTTGGCCTCTTAGCCTCAAATCGGAACAAGGCTAAGGGAGTAATCTAGGGTCTTCATTATTTTTACCATGATGATTATTGTCCCTGTTGTTACCTGAAGAAATAGGGTCCATAGTGCATGATACTGTCGTAATCGTAGTCAAAATCGGCCGTTGTGGTGTCGAAAGTCTTCTTCCGGAAGTTGGACATTTTTCCTGGAACAACAAAAAAAGGAACCAAGTTAGAAATACTGCAGTTATTGTGAAGTACGGTCCAAACGAGCTTAGACAAAGGGATGGAGAAGGGGAATAATCAAATAGCCAGGCAGCTCAATATTCCATTCAAGTCACACAATATGTCTCAATTCTTGTGCATTCGATGTCTTCTATTGAATTTTTGCTGTAGACTCAAGAGGACTGAGAGGATAGAAAGAGAACAAGAGAGAGAGATCCAATTCCAAATGGACCAATTCAGAAAGTTGAGTGGAATGAATGCATTTGAAAATGTGAATCCCACGATTACAACCCAGGCATTTCTCGGAAACATCTACGGAGAATGTCCATTACGCTGGAGCTTTTAATATCATTTGATGTGTTTCTGGGCGCATGTTGTTCCATTGTGTTTCAACAGGAGGAAGGAAGTCCAGGGAAAATAAAACAAAAATCGGTTTGCCTAAAACCTGATCTTTTCTCTTCACCGAGAAATCCATCCTCAATCTAAGCTCTCTTTGTACGTACATGTGTGAGAACCAGAGAAAAATGAATGTAGCTGAAATTGAAACCCCAAAGTGAATACACAGATGCAAGGTTAGAGGGAAAATAGCATACGCATCGATGGATTCCACGGTTGGGGAACAACTTGACTTCTCAGCAATAAATCCGATCAATAGTTTTGAAGCTAAGATGTGTATTTGGAATAAACTGACTTCCAAGTACCACAAACATGCAACATTTTTGTTCGTTTCCTAATCAAGGTAATATAATTTAACATGTCTATTTGTGTGGAAAAAGTGTGGATTTGTGTTGATAGTAAAAGAAGATATGCCAACAACGTTCTTTTAAAGGATCGCTCTTCCTCCAAAAACTGACCAGAAATGTCTTCTTCAAGGAGCAATACACCCTGACACGAAAGTTGTGTCGTTGTCATACTTTGAGCCTAAAAATGACGGCAATGCGTGGACACTTTGGCGCAATCAAACCACCCATATGCCCCAACAAATGCCGAGAATATTTTTGGATTAGTTAGGATGTAATTTAATGGCAAATAAGTGACAAATTATTTCTGGAACAACAATTGTCAACTTGATGTCCGACGTTTTCTTTTTGCACGGTTCCAACTGCCTTAAAACCGCTGTGAAAAAATAGCGAATGGCGGGAATCAAATTTTTCTCGGTTTTGGAGAAAGAAGACAAGTTTATGAACACCTCTAACCAAAAATAACGGGAAAATTTACTGTTCGACATCAAGAGCTCATGGAATCTCAACCGTTCATCAAAGTTAGGCAACGGGAAGGCACCTGAAAAACGTTGAGCCATCCACACTTTCCACTTTGGTCGATAGCATCCCAAATATCATTTCCGAGGAAGAAGAGACTAGATAAGGAACGATTGCATGTCAAGTCGTTCAAATCTATTTTATATAATGAAAATATTTTGGTTCAACATTATGACAAAACTTTCATGTCAGGGTGTATATTAAACAATACAGGATGTACTGACTAAATTGAGACTCGGTTTTCGCATCATTACTCCCTTATTGTTTATTTAACCAAAAGTGCTTTGTTTAATAACAATACCAGAGGCTAGTTTTTTAGGCGCAAAAGATCGATCTCAAGGTCGTGCTAAAGTACTCTAAGTCCGATCTTGAGATCGATCTTAGCGTCTAAAAAAAACTAGCCTCTGATGCCTTACGGAGGAAAACAAAAGCTCAATTTACAAATTGGTCATTTTAGTCTGCACAGTAGTCTTGAATCTTCTAACTTCAGTCCCAACACTAGCACGCACCTCGATCGGGATGGTCCTTAATGAATTGATTATAGGTCGGTTGTTGAGATAGTTTTGAAGTATGGTAGAAGCATATCTAGAAGCATAGAAGAAACGCAAAAGAAGCATATAAGACGGAGTAGAAATAATTATGCTCGATCAATTTTCGCTTCATAAGCTGCGGTTTTCAATCACAGCTGATGTAGCAAGACTTGATTGAGCATGGTTATTTCTACTCAGTCTCATACGCTTCTTTTATGCTTCTAGATACGCTTCTACTATGCTTCAAAACTACCTCAACAACCGACCTAACGTCTTGCGTTAATCTGCACGCTGTACTACTGGATCAGATTGAAGGTCGGTCGTTGAGGTAGTTTTGAAGTATAGTAGAAGCATATCTAGAAGCATAAAAGAAGCACATGAGACGGAGTAGAAATAATCATGCTCGATCAAGTTTCGCTACATAAGCTGCGTTTTTCAATCGCAGCTTAAGTTAAGAAACTTGATCGAGCATGATTATTTCTTCTCCATCTCATGTGCTTCTTTTATGCTTCTAGATATGCTTCTACTATACTTCAAAACTGTCTCAACAACCGACCTAATAGCAATGCCATTCAGCATCGTGGTATGGATTGTTCGCTTTAGAAATTTCCTGGGTTTCAGCACAGACATGGTCCAAGCACCCTAAATTGAACTCTTTTTCTCTCTCTACTTCTCGAGGTTCGATAAAAATGAATCCCCAGAGAGGACTCCGAGATTTGGGTCAGGTTGTAAAACCAACAGGTAGACAAGGCCAAGGTGAAACACGTCTTGAGATTGTATTCCATTGCCCGTGGAGGGACATTGAACTGATGGTCGAGATTTGTTCCGAGGATCAAAAGCCAAGCTGAAGAGCTTGGGTTTCAGTTTGAAGTTGGATTTGTGTTCATACTATGTTTGTGATTGGTTTTTTTGAGGACGTCTGGGCTTGGTCGGTAGATCACCATGTGCCCCAGTTCCAATCGGTCCTTGAGATTGAACCACAATTGTTGACAAAGAAAGGGAAAGAAATAGCCTGTGGGCTAGTGAGTATTTGGTTGCGTGGAACGAACGGCTGAGGTGACCGACCTCGGGGAGCAAGAAAAGAAACTCTCACTCTTGTGCCATTTCTCCAAGGGCCCTTTGTAGCATTTCAGAATCTAATTTAACGCCAGAGCCGCTCCTCCTTTTAGAAGGATGTTAGTGCTATTCCTTTCACTGGATTCCAATCCAGGATCCACCGATCCACACCCACTTCCGCCTCCTCCGCCCCCACCTCCTTCTCCTCCCTCTTCTTTTTTCTTTTCCTCCTCCGCCCAAAGAACGAACCACTTTGATGGTGGAGCGAAAATTGATGGCATTGCTCACCGTCAAATTCGCATCAAATTTCCACAAAAAAAGGGATCCCATTTCGACAAGAACCCCATTTGAAAGGTGGATAAAGAAGAAGATGGCTCAATGCTAAAGAGAAGGGTAACCAGGATGATGAGGCTGGTGGTTTTATCCATACCATTGAGATTAGATCTCGAACCGAACCTGGTATTCCTTTCAACGCTCACGAGAACCCATCAACGGTCTTTATGGTTGGAGCCCCCATAGCGGTAAATGGAGATATTTTCCTCCTTG
>CM021322.1:11065039-11083889 GCA_010645155.1 Tigriopus japonicus
TTTTATCCATACCATTGAGATTAGATCTCGAACCGAACCTGGTATTCCTTTCAACGCTCACAAGAACCCATCAACGATCTTTATGGTTGGAGCCCCCATAGCGGTAAATGGAGATATTTTCCTCCTTGTCAAATCACGATCATCATGCTGTTTGTAATTTTATCCTCATCATCATTACCCCTGACCTTGCTTGATGGTTCAGTTGGCTGCTTGCTTGCTCACTTTGCCCAAATGGAGAACTGGGAAACCATCGCTCATAATGAGTCGCGTTGAGGGAGGGGGGAAGAGAATGAGATTCGGGACAACCTGCCGGACCCAATGTGGTAATGTGCTCCTGTATGCATATTGTTCCATCGGAATTTTTCATGTTGTCGACTCTCATTTATATATGACTGAGAGGCTCGGCGGGTTTCCTCGAAATGTCTGTCTGACATGAAACATCACGGAAGGTAGACTGAAATTACACCGCAATCAAATACATCCCTTTGCCCTACAATTCTCGATGTTTTTTTATAATTGTCAAATGCTCAGGGGCAAGTTCAATTAGGCACTAGAGCAAAATAACAGCTCCTAAGGAATTTGTCGTACTACGAGCCACGAGATCATTTAAAGGACGTCATCGAAATGTGTACATTATTACCCTTTGTGAGTAACAACTGCTACTTGTCCTTTCAGCTTGTTGCAGTGCTTTTAATAGTAGTACTATTTATTCTCATTTTAATTTTTTGTCAATTGTCTAATGAAATGTTAAAATCAATCAAGGCTATAGAAAGTCGAAAATGCGCTGGAAGTGAATGCTTAGCCAACCAAAAGTATTGTTTCAATTCATCAATTTTGTCCTGGCATGGAAGAAACCATTGCTCATCATTTCAAAGTGTGAGCGAATCAATAATATCAAAGAGGACGAGAAACACTCTAAAATGATTACAATATGGGAACCTTTAAGGGTTTTTTTTCTTGTTGCATTCAAACTGAAACATTTGTGGGCGTAGCTAGCTTCGATAAAGAAACATGGAATATTTTGAATTTTTCCAACACTTCCTGTGACTTCGGTTCTTCAAGGTTTTACTTGCGGGTCATCATAACTCATGGTTTTTCATTAAACCCTTATCAGCTTCATAATGTTCAAAGGTCAAAGATCGTCAACCATATCAAAAGATCGTGTTCCTTAGCTCATTGTACTTGAAGCTGCACGAACTATACCTATGTCTTTTATGCGTTATTGTAGACTACTTCACGCGACCAAAACAAGCAGTGTCGTCGCTTAGTTATCAAGTTGTGGTAATCGGACGGAAACGCGAGGAAAAACGACCAAGAAACTGTCAAAAGAGACCCGCTGGTCACCAAGATTGACAACCTTGAAGGGCAATCGTGAACATCCGGCGTGTCAAAACAGATACCCAAGCCTGTCCAACGCTTGTGAAAACGGCTGGACGACCAAATATATCTTCTTTTTTATTACACTAAACGGTCTTCAAGAAGCGCGAGTGCACTCTTCATGTGCTGTACTACTATCTTTGGAGTGTTGTCCGGTAAACTACACATTGGATCAGCCATTGCTCACGCTCGGATGAGATCCTTCTCCAAGGTCAGGGCAAAATGATCTCGAGGAAATAAATGACAGCTCACTGAACCAGCTACTTGGAACAACTGTTGTAGATACAGAGACTTTGTTCCAGGCGTATGTCATGGCACCAAGTTTAGGTCGAACTTGTTTCATGACCATTTGAAGACCACGCTCACTTGAGTGTCAAATATTTGAATGATTGAGTCGTAAAAGCCACCCAAGGGACCTTCATTTTCAAGTTGCTCGTTGCTACCTTGGTGAGAAGGCCAATGAATGAGTGAATAGGGTAAAGAGAGAAAAGCAAGGCCAGGCTGATTCCTAATGCATGCATTCACATTTCAATGATTTGTTGAACTACGTACATATGTACAGGGCTGTGTATGTGTTCGCTCTAGGTCAGGGGTCGGCAACCGGTGGGCCGCGGCCCAAATGTGGGCCCAAGGGTGGTCGTTAGTGGGCCCAAGAGCTTTGGAGAAAGTCCAAAATAGTGGGTCCGAGAGCCATCCATAGTACTGTACTTGTGGGTCCAAAGCTCTTTGATCGCTAATTTGTGGGCCCTTGAACCTACCAATGCATGTTTGGTGGGCCCCTGACAATACGAATCAAATGCTGTGAGCCTTGAGCCAAAAGTAGTTGCCGACCCTTGCTCAAAGTAGACGTCGTCGCCTCGTTTCTTGAGCCTTTCTCCTTGGCCTTCGGGGAGAGTAATTAATTTCCAAGTTGAGAAATCGTTGCAAAGCGAGGACAAATCCTTTATTGTCTGTGTGCATCAATCCACCCTTCCAATTTGCATACTTTCCTATTTTCTAACCATTTCAAGTACCCCCTGTCCAAGAATGAAGTGCACAAGAAGTTGCCAAAAGCCATTCATTTACTTTATTTGATCTTCACACTTAAAGGCTCAAAATACTGATGTGTTTCGAGTTGGATTTTTGGCAGAGTTTTACCATTTTGGTTTTTAGGGTCAAAAATCTGACCACAACTAAACTTTTCAACAGGCAATACGAACTTATCTACCATAAAATATGGCAGCACTGCCAACTCGAAATCCATTTTTATAACAATGGATGGCACTCGAAATCGAACTAGTTCGAGTGTTGCCAAATTGGTCCCTATTTAGGTCTTTTTAAGAAGTTCTATACAACCTGCCCTATTTAACAGCGATAAACTTCCTAGTTAAAACTGGCAGCACTCCTGGTTCGAAACACATCACTAGCTCAAAAAGATATTCCTCAAAAGGTAATGACAATGGCCATCACACGACCGTTTAGGGTGATAGGTTCAAGTCCGGTTTTTCTTACATTCCTTACCTATTATGAATTTGATGATATACTGTGCATGTCTTCTGGCGTCTGCCTAAACTTTGAATCTGGTTCAATTACGAGCAAATGTAAAAAAAATGAACACGCTTGTAGTTTTCAACCGGAAGATCAAATTCTGGAGATGACCATCCTGGTTGTTCATGATCAACCCCAAACGCAATTTCCATCTACTTAAGTCAGTTGCTACGGATCGACAACAAGGTAAAGCCAAGTTCCATGAAATTCAATTGGGATGATTGACAGACTTATTTAGTGGCCTTGCTCCAGGCATTGAAAGACAAAGAGGAAGATCAGGATTTGGCAGGCAAGAGGTCCTCGGGGTTCATCCTCTTTTTCCAGCCAGCCTTTTGTACCTTCCCTCGATGGTTCTTTTTTTCCAGCGACGTTGGCATTGACAGGTTGTTGTTGTAAAATTGATTCATTTTCGAGGTTAGAGGGCCTCTTGTCTCTCTCTGTATGTGTCTCCCTCTGACTTTGAGTGACATCTCGGGCCTCCCAAGTCCTGACAAATTGTGGAAACGTCGTTTCACTTTCACGGTAGCTTTTACACTCTTTCATAAAGTTTCTGTTCTTCTTTCTCTCCGATCTCTTTTGAATGCCCAGCACCAAATCCTTTCATTCGTTTCAAAGCAAAGCCAAAATGGAGGGCTTACTTTCTATTATTTCAGCTCCCTCCCTCAAAAGGATCTCTCTCTCTTTCTTCCTTTTTTGTTCCTCTTTCTTCGTCCTCACCCAATCGTCTGTAGAGGTGGGTCCGTTAGTTACTGAGCTTAAGTAACATCCATGGACCCCAAAAGAAGGTGGGCGACCAACTTCACCTCTCCGTTCCAAATTTGGAACGCTACCAATTCTCGAACATCAAACACCAACCCAAAGACTAATCCAAGCGAGAACCAAGAGGCTAAAAAAGCTGCTAGATAGCGGATTACAAGACTTACTTACCTTCCTTGACGTTGTTGCTCACGATGTGAATGAACTTGTCCCGATCAGGTCTGGAATGCTCATGGTAGAATCCCAAGGCGTGCATGACCTCGTGAAGGGTTCGACCCACGTCACAAAGACAATGACAGGATGTTGAATCCGGGGGACGAAGGGATAGATCCTGACGACCACCGCGACGACCCACAAACGACCAACACCTAAAGGGATTAGGATAGAGCCCATGATAGCAGATACTGGATCACGAGTGATTGATTGACTGTTAAGTAGTTGGATCTGGACCAGATTACATTGGACATCCAATAGTGAATTGTTACTTTTCTCTTGCAGGTAAGAGCGATCTTGATTCAGTTGGCACGAGGAGGTTCCCATTCGGAAATTCCCAAGGTACAATTTGAAGGGTTTAACGGGACAAAGGTGCCAAAGTTGCAGTATAGAAAGTGAGATTGGCAATTGAAAAATGAGCCCAGTTCGTACAATTGATGACAGTTTAAGAGAAGCTACAAGCAAGTATATATGTGCAGTACAGAATAAGAGCATTTCTGAATTTTGTAATAATTAGCTTTTGGCTGAGGTGTTGGAATAACTCAGTCCTGCATTTAACAAACCTCTTATGAAGCACAAAGTGATGTCGGTTATAAATGGTTCATCACTAGACCACTTGATCATATTTTTTATGAAAAAAGCATTCGCAAACGTAAATTCCCTTAGATATACGCGAAATGATTTTGATTTTGAAGCAAGGTATTTTCTTGTCTTAAAAACGAAGTACGACAAAAAAAACATTGCGAAAAAAAACTAACGGAAACTCCTGGCGGTCTTTTTCGAGTAGAGTTGTGTTTTTGATACAAAAAGGAACGGAGTTCCAAAATACATTCCACGCAACCTCCAAAATGGGTTTCTTGTTTTTCCAAGTTGGCGGGTTTTCTTTTTTTCGTTTCAAGAAGGCCTTACTGTTACTCCTAAAGTCTTAAAAAAACGTTTTCAGGCTCGTATATTCCATCGAATGGTTTGAAAGGGCTATTCAATAGGGGTTTCATTCTTTTGTGTCCCTCTATTGGTTTCCCCAACGGACATCATCCCTACAAATATAGTGTGTGGTGTTGCAATTCTAGTTGTGAAAATAGGGCTTCACAACGCCCATCAATCCATGTTTTGTTCCTTGGAATCCGAGACTTCCAATCCCGGTCTCGCACCCAAGAAACGTCCCTTAAAAAGTAGGGATTTTCCTGCTCCTCCAGACAATGGATGCCCAGAAAAATGCCATTTGATATTTAAGATCTGCATCTGAAATTCACAACCACTTATAAAATCGAACAAAAAAATTGAGCATTAGGTGCGTTCAAGTCTTGGTGTGCCGTTCCAAACCACCGCTTTCTTTGAATCCAGTCCCACTGTTATTCAAGTTTTGCTCCTCAAAGTACTTTTTGCAGTACAATCAAAAAAATCTTCAAAGGGGTTCTGAAAGTTTTTCAGGACAACGAATCGAATCTGATTGATCTGGATTTGGTAAAACATACGGCTCAGTAGTGACCACGACAATTTAGATTTCTCTTGGACTCTTCCTACCAAAAATCTTGATCTATCGTACGCTCGCACTCACATAAAGACACACAACAGGAATTTGTGTGTCAACTAAACTGGTTTCCCAGCCACTTTCAACTTGAAATCGATCGGCATTCCCATCATTAAGAGCTTGATATATAGCCGTGACTAAACAACTCTTTCAATGTCTGAGCTTGAACTTACCCTGGCCTGGTTTTCGACTGATGAATGTACAAGTAGTCGGGTTGGGTGCCATTGTAGGGCTCAAATCGTAGACAGCTCAAGAATTGGAACGTTTTCAGAGCTGATTCGATCATGGTGGCTTCTCTTGTGCCTGAAAGAATACATGTGGTTGTTTGAATGGAATACATAGAGCAATATCTAAGTCGAACCAGCACTTGAATCCAAAATCATCCCTTGGAACGGGTCCAAACCAGCGGTGAATGGGCTCCTTTCTACTCTTGTTTCTATCTGCTAGTGAGTGGATTTAAAACCTAACTTGAAAGTTGGCATGCATATACACTCAACCACAAACCACCCAACCAACAAACTGATGGACATCCGCAGTCTCATTGGATTGTGAAAAGGGCACTTTTGTGTCATTTGCAACTCACGGACACACACATCCAGGCTCCCAATTTGAATAAATGTAATCTTGATTTTATACCCCCAACCAAGAAGCACTAAAATTTCCTTGCTTCTTGCCCCAACGCATCTCATTTCAAGTGGCATCCGGCAGCAACGAACGGAACCACCTTATTTCAAGGTTTGGGTAAACCACGATCGATATTCCTTCCTTTTTATAAGACCCTCCTATAATCTTTTTTGTTTTCACAGAGAGATTTTTTCAAGCTCACCGTAGTCTTTACTCAGAATGTAAGGGATGGTATTGTTCTGCCATCGTTTCTTGGGATAAAGATCCCATCGGATGCCCAAACGGAACAAGTTCTGCAAGAGGAAGAGCCAATTTCTTTGTTTAACTAGAAGTGTCAATCGCTTTCCAATCCAAAGTCATCATATCTCACCTCTTCAATGTCTGTGGCAATATCGCCCTCTATGATCAGGGTTCGCATTTTTCGCTCAGATTTGGCCTTGACTTGACTGAAACCCTCTTCTATTGTTTGATTGCCGTTGAATTGGTGATGGAAATGCCCCTTCTCCTCCTTGACTTTATCCGGTTCACTCAAGAGTTGAATTGCATTGATATTGTTATCCTCGCCTTGGAATCCCACTGGTCCCAAGTTGTGGCTCCATTGCTGAGCAGGCGATGGGACTTTATCCTTGGAACCCTGAAGCTCGAACTGGTTATTCCACGCAGGTCGCGTCGAGAAAAATTGGTAATTTGGTGCCTTTGAATGGCTTGTGGTCTTTGGCAACCACAAAGGGCCTCTCGACGCCACTGGTGTGTGCATAACTAGCCCGGATCCCGGCCAATAGTTTTGATGGTTTAAAGCCCAGAAAGGCGCACGAGCTTGAGTAGTGCCCATCATTGGTCGACTAGGCTGGAATTGACCCCATTGTGAGGATCCGTGGGAATTATGATGAGCTTTGTAGAACGAAGGTAACCCGTAGAACTGGTGGAGGGCTGGAGTCAAATTGAAAATGATTGAAAAAGTGGGTCAGATATTTGGTTTATGGTTGATTTCAAGACAGTTCTTGAAATACTTGTGTAAATAGTTGAGATGGTAGATGTAGACAGACAACTATCGTTGATTGGTCAATCATGTGAGGAAGATCGAGGAGCTAAGAAATATCTGACGAGTACGTCATTTTTTGGAGGAACAAGAGAATGATCATCGGATTTAGAGGAATATCTTGGGCACTTTGACGAGGATCGATCGAGAGTCCCTTTTTATTGTCAACCTTTGATCAAGTTCATTCGCCGGAAACTTTAAGATTCTCCATTCCCTTTCGATCTCTCTTCGGCAAAGATATCTCAGAATCGTGCCAAGACTGCCAATCATCGATTTCATGCCGATTTGATGCTACACAGTGCAACAAAAAAGACGACCTCGCATTTCTGATTCACGGAATCCTTTTGAACTTGAAGGAGGAAATTCTATCATTCGAGGTTGTAGAGGAAAAATGCCACGCAATAACTTACTTTTGACGTGGGGCTCGTTATTTCTCCTTCCATTTCTCGGTGAACTATGCAGGGTCGCGCAGGCAAATTCCCTCAAAGTCAAATGTTGTCACACCAATGTAAAATGCATTACAGAAGAACTTGAAATCATTTCACCCCCTTTGAAGTATTGATTTGCTTTTCAATAAGAATTGAACAAGAAATAAATATTACAACACAAGAGTTACACCCAAACAATCACAAATCAGCAGAGAATGAGCAGAACAGAATATCAAGCTACCCTGCGGAACCGTGATGTTGTGGTTTCTTTGATGGGCATTGCATGACAGCATTGTTCTCGTGAAACTTTAGGCACTACAATATTTACACCTTTCGTTGGCCTAAAGCAAACAAATGGTAGAAGGCCAAATTTGGGGTAGAAAACTTCATAAAGCAAATTTTGGCCAAAGGTCAGGGGCCAAGGGCTATTATTCTTGTAAATTATTAAACGAATTACAATATCAGTAGGGTGTGCAAAACTTTTATTTCACCAAAACCCAGACATCCAGATCCCACTGTGTGCCCTATCAACACCATCTAATCTTCATTTTGCAATTTCTACCCTCGGGGGGTGGCTTCAAGAGAACTTGCAAACCTCCAAGCACCAGTTCAAGGATTAAAGCCGGCAATCAGAAAGTACATGACGATTGATGTGATAGAATGATTTACTTATGTAGTACGATCTACCATGACGACAATCGATGACGCTAATTGGGGGAGAACGAGTTTGACCTCCATATTGGGGACTTGATATTTCGATCTCCGATCGTTAAGACGTGCTTGTCTTCTTTGAAATAAAATATGTTATATTCATAAACATCAACATTACAACGATGTGGATCCGCATGAATTGGCCCGGATCTAACCAAATTTTCGGTTTTGCCTTGTTTAGGCAAGGTTCTTACTTTTAAGGCTAAATATCATGATAACAAATTTTGCATTGAAATCACTTGAACCTTTTTTCACTACGGCAAATGTGCACTCCCTGTCTGTTGATAACGAAAACCTTTGTGCCAATTTACCGGGACGCCCCTGTAACGGCAGATAAGTATCATGATCGAGCTCTTGTTGGGCTCCCTTGAGCTCTCTCTTTCGGGGTGAAAGCCGCCTAATTCAAGTAATCAGTCGGCATTTTTCAGAGAAACTCGCGTTCTTCACTTACCAAAATGGGGCGAGAAACCCTGAGCAAGGATGAGAAGAGGCAACCAAAGACTCCATTGAAATGGATAAAACGACGAAGAAGATGAAGCCGATAAGGCCAGAATCTTCTTCAGTCGGCCTCGAGGACGTCGTCCTAAGAAGGAGGGAGGAAACTGGATGCTTATCCATACCATTATGATCCAGCCGAGGCCATCAGAGAGCCATCTGTAATGAATAAAAGAACGAGAGAAAGGAGTATCAACAATGTGGAACGTGATCGAGTCCTGGCTCTTTTTGGCAATCAATATTGAAACTTATTTTCCACAGAAACCCAAAGCTGATACGTTCTTTGGCAAGTCATGGGTTTTCTCAAACCAGGTAACCTTAGAATTTCCTGTGCACTAATACGCTCAGCCATAAACTGTGCACCAAATTCTTATTTAGTAATAGTAATACTGATATTAATAATACAGGGTATATTTGAGAGTTAAAAGAAAATAAAGCTGGCACTGATATTGTTAATCTCTTGCAACAACTAACAATTTTCTCAAAATCAAATATTACCGATTGTAAGGGTGCCGTCAAACTGACCGACGATAGTATTAAAATGTTATCCAAATTACTTGGTAATTGAGACGCTCACAAAACCATGCCAGAGAATACCTCAAACTTATCAAAGACATAAAAAGCATCCCCCATTTCCCTTTCAAATAGGCATACATCTTTTGTATTTTGGAACTACCACGTTGTTTGGGCTTTTTGTCGTTGGAGCGTGGGCGACCCATCCATTGGAGAACAACTTATTTATGAAAATCATCCTCCCACGCTTGTATCGAGAGGAAAAAGTCCCTTTCAAATTTTGCCCCTCATCGACATTATTTCGGTCTCGCTTACCTTGATCCCATTTCTTTCATTTGACCAGGCACAATTCATTCTCCTAAACACGATTGGTCGCACAGTACAATACCACAGATTAAGACAATGTCTTCACTCGTCACCAGACACAACACCTCATCGCCACTTTGAGCATCCTCATCATCCTCATAATCGTCGAGATGATCGCTTTTGAGACACTGTCCGCAAACAGACGGACGACTCAAACTAGCTCGTTGAACACTCAAACACACAAAAAGTATGTTTAGTGTCCTGCTGAGAAGCACCCACCCCGCTCAAAACCGAGTTCAACGAGCTTGATGTGGAAAGAAAATCGACGAGCCATTTTGGGTCGAGAATCCGGAGAGAACGACGACGAATCGAGCCATGAAAGCGGTCTCGCTCGCTCGAACGCCTTTTGCCAGCTGACCACGTTGAGCATAAAAATGCACGAACGGCTGATTTGAATAGATCGTACGGACCTACTAAAACGTGTAAGGTTGATCTAGTATACTCTTTCTCAAGACGCGGGGAGTTTATGGCGAACAAGGATTAAGGTAGATAGATGACTTTGAACAACTCGTTTGCCTAGTGCAAATTTGACCCAGATTCGATTTTAGCCAAGATTCGTCCGGAGGGCCAGAAATTAGCGAGGAATGCGAGAATTGCCACATTCTTCTGGCTTGCATCCATCCATCTAGTTAAACACTGCCAAGCGTCTACTTTTGGGGTTGGTTAAGCGTGTACGTAATGATGTGTGTGTGTCTCTTGGTCGTAATCATGTGTTAATGCCACACAGCCGAAAGAAACCCCTGAGGATTTGGTAAAAGTAGCTAATCACACTAGTCTTTAAGAGATGCCCACATCACTCAAACGATAATAGCAGGTTTGTGGAAAAGCGCATTCTGACATTAATCTGCGCTTGAAAAGAGGAGCAGATCAAGTGGTTTGGGATTAAAAGTACAATTCTAAGTTGCATTTAATCTGACAGTTTCCGGATTGAATATCATCAAGTGCAATATGAATGGGTGTGCATTCATGACCTTCTATGGATATTCCTAAACACTCAAAACATTAAAACATGTTGAAATTATCGTCATAACGCGCACTCAATTGTCGAGCTTTTGAAGAACCAAAAAGGGAATCGTGGGCTTTAGATTGAATTAAAAGAAAAGCCACGGGTCAATCAGTCAGTCTATCTACCGTTAACGAAAACATGGCCTCTTTATCGAATAATAATTGGTTGATTATTGTTAACCAATTCAACGCCCACCTATTTCACACAACTACGAGTAACAACTGTATGCACTGAACCCTATGTATTGTACTGTAGAGGGAACGACGAGTTTTTCGTCAGATGGAGGGACAGGTTCAAATTAGGTTAGATCACAATCTTGACAAATGTTATTTTTCAAGTAGACATGTTCTTGTGGGAGCCAGAAGCTCCCATTGACATTTAGAGAAACCATATGAATGAGACAAATCGGCATTCCCCAAGCTACTCACCAGGAATCCGACCCTGTTCCATCAATACCTGTTGTTAGATCTTTTTTTAACGACTTGCTTGGGCAAAATAAGCCATTCCAAAGAGGGCAGAACCTATCTATAGGATTGAGGAGGTTACGATATTTTCACTTATTTTTTTGTGTCGGAAAATCAGCGACAAGAATCTGGTCCAGCACCCGAACAAATTCCGATAGAGGTCTACAAGAAGAGTAGAGAGTTCAGGGTGTAACTGGAGAAACTTCGCCCCAAAGGATTCCATGTGGGTAACTTGACTAGTCATTCATGTGTTATTTGCTCTCTGGCGATCAATTTCAACACTTTGCACTCTTCCACTGGAAACTTTTTGGGGTGTTTTCTCTTTTAACGAACGTGGCGTTGCAATCAGTGGGTGTTTGAGAAGCTAGCAACCCAAAAATAAATCATTGGCACATCTCCCGTGGTTCTCCCAGCTTCAAAGGTCAGGTTTTTTATGGGTCACCACCTTACTTAGAAAACGACGACTATGACGACGACAATTATGGTTCTCCATGAAGTGTGCTCTCTCTTTCTCTATATGTCTTTGGGATGCCCCATAAACTCTACCAAATCTAGAACCAGGTACCATCATTTGGCATCGACACTCGGGATTTACGAAACCTAATCCTCGACTTTGACTTTGACTTTGGTCCGGACATGAGACTCGAAGAAACCCCAGATATGATGCCGTAGACCAAGGCATTACACGAAAAAAATCATTCATAAATTCAAGCGTTCATAAACCCTATACTCATAAACTTTGGCCACACGACAATCAAACCACAGCTATTTGCTCATGCTGCTTCTCTACTGTACACAAATTCCGAGAGTTCCGATCCAACAGTTTTCAGCATTCGAGCATCGAAGCTTACCGCAATTCACACATAAAGCACTATTTGATGGTTTGTGATCATCATCCAGGAATTTACGATGTCACGAATGATATCCTCTAGATCAAGTATACATACAGTACACTCAGACTCAAGACTCGAGAAATGCGCTTGCAAGGAACAAAGATGTCCAGACATAACATACCGTCCGAACATGAGGAGATTGAAGACCACAACGACATGAGGGAATGTGGCTTGGTCACCAGGACCTTTGGATTCGTGTTCTCGATTGTTTCGAATAGAACCAACCCCCGGAGGCATTCTCGAATGAAGAAAAAAGCTATACCACCAATTTAAAGTTCGTGAGTCTCTAGCTCGAGTTGAGTACGAACATAAACGGGCCTAACTCGACCCAAAATGTGCGCTAGAAAACGGGAGAAAGAAAGAAACTGGCCCATTTTTTGAAAGGGAGCGTTGCAAAGATGGCATTCGCCTTTCACGCTGAGGATTTATTTCATTTATTACCAAACATACACGCGCCATCTACTTTGTGTATTCGTGTATAAAGTGGGCCAAAACATGCTCGGTCTGAGTTTGGGTAGGCCTGTTCTCGAGAACTGGATCTTTGGAGGCTTTTTGTTGTTTTGAAACGAAGAGTACTAAACCAAAATGTGGTGTCCAATCTTTCAGTAGTCCCGAAGAGATGGATTTTTTACGAGAGCGCCTCATCTCACAACTCTTGTTTCAACTTGGCTTTAGTGGATTCTTCCCTCTTCTTTCTTCCATCAGACATATATGTATCTTTTTTGTCCGATAAAATGCGGTGAAACTTTTGAATTTGTCAAACAAGTCCAATCAGGTGGGTTTTTTTCTTCAAGCTATTCTTGGAATCGCTTTAAAAAACTGATCATATAACTCATCTCCAAGATGTTCACGACAGCTTCGATTGGCAGGGTGGGATGATCATTTGACATCTGAGCAACGCCCAACATCCCCCCCCCCACGCTTGCCAAAATTTAGCACATGCCACTCGAGATTTGGCTCGGATCCATTGCTATGAAACTGGCCATAACTTGAGGATTTCTCCTCGCCCGCTAAGCACATCCTCGTAAATACGTACGTACGTACGCACTTGAGTATGTCGAGCTCAAAACATCGAAATGGATGATGCCTTTCAGACCGACTTGCATCCCGGAGATGAGGCCTATCAGGGCCTCCCGAAATAATGAGCTGAGTCTGATTAGGATCTCGCGTCCATTGAAATGACTCGAGCAAAATTTGGCCCATAACTGTGGATGTGATGGTCAAGTGTCTGTTGGCATCGAGGAGGATATTTATTAACATTCATGAATGGAGGGAATGCCATCATCATTTGCATGTGAAGCATTGCCAATTAGTTAAGTCCTTTTTTGTTTCTGTCTGGGAGAGATGCTCGAACCAAAGCCTAACAGTGAGCACTAAAGCGTCCTCGTCCGGCATTTCAGGATTGTGAACAAAGAAATGCCAAAAAGACCCATTGCCTTCCATTTATATTGCACATTCAATTCTTGTAACCACTTTAATTTCACTTGTTAAGGTATCAAAAACCACCTTCGAGTTAGCTGAGAATCAGACAGGGCAAGTTCGTTCACGGAAAGATCGCCTGAGGATTATGAAATTAATTTTAACGCTATTTCTCATGCCTTGGCCATTGGAGATGTTCAAAACCGTCTTTTCGAACAATGGGTTTAGACCTTTCCACCATACCATCCAAGTATCCAAACATGTAACAAAGTCGTAAGATTCCCCTTCAGGTCCGTATTTCAGAGGAAAATGCATCGTTTTCTTCGAAATAATGCAACAGCCTTTTCACCTTTCAGGTGGTCCCACATCAAGTCCATTATCAGAAATCAAAATTTTCCGTCAGTTCAAGCAAAATCATTGCCAGGCAAAATATAGATCACAGATTCTTGAATCTAACGAGTGATTGGCTTGAAATGCTCTAATCTTTATATGAACACTATTTTCCGAAAAAATAATCCTAAGCCTTATGCAAGGAACGTCTCATGCCAATAAAACTGAGCAAATTTGGGTCATGGAACCGTAGCAGAAGGTGAAATCCAGTCTAATTCATTACGAAGAGAGCTCCATGTTTGTCTCTGGCCTCGTTTTATTTGCACTTTTTGGTCAAGTCTACATGGTTATTGGTTTCGTTCAGACTTGGCAGTATGGTCGCAAAGCTACAAATAGGATTGTGTACTGCAGGTCAGTCAGTCAATAGATGAATGTATCTTTTCGCTCATTTTGGTTCGAAGCCTCAGGGTTTGGACAATAATCGGACCCATTCACTCGCCCGTCATTCGGGGCTCATTCTACAATCGAGGGTAAGTATTCCATTGAACTGGCCAGTCACCAAGGGCTCTAAGCAAACTCCATAATGAGGGAAACCCAAAAAAGAGTACGGAATGTCTGAACGCTCAAACAGACGAATGCAAGATTGATAGTGTTCTTGGTTGTATGGACGTGGCGCTGATTTCACCATTGACACATTTCCAAGAGGTTATGATAATGAAGAGGTTTAAAAAAAAAACTTTTGTTTTCGTGCCAACTTATTATACTGAGGGCAAAAAGTCGTTCCGAATGCAATCACGCGACCACGAGGATTTTCATCCTTAACAAAAGAGGGCCTAATTTGGCATGGCTGAAAGTCTCTCCCTGCCATGACTTGTGCAGTAAATCCTCGAGTCATATACGTAGAGCTTGTATGTAGTGTGTACCTGCAAGGTGCTCTTCTTCCACTAACCAACCAACCAGCCAACCAGTGAGGGTAATTAAAGTGGAAGAGGCTGGTTGCAGATGTTTCCAATGGGCTTAATTACCTTTTGAAGACTTTGGGTTCTTGTTCCCTTTGTTACCAATTCAGGAAAATGAAAGCACTAGTGTACTCGAACATGAGTGGCATTTTTTTCTACGCTTTCAATTATCATGCATTGAAAGAAGAGCGAATCAGTTGTGAAATCTATTCCATGGGTGGGTCAGCAAATGTATTCTTTGGAGAATAACTCGCATAAACAGATCTACATCAATGGTATCAGAGACCTCACACTACGTACTTGCACACTTTTGAGGCACTTCTGTGAGATTGACACTAGGTCCATTAGCAAACTTGTGCCATCGTGTTTGCGAATAGTTGGAATGAGTTTGACTTGGTCGAATGAAAGGTACAGGTTGCCGAAGTTTTCTAATGGCCTCATTTTCGGACCTTTGAGTAAGATACAACAGATGGCACTATCACCAGTAAACCAATCTTCATTATCGCAACCTGTGCCGTTAGATTGGTGTGAAAGCAAACAATAATAAAATTAGATCAAAAAAGCGTCTTCCGTTGTTTCCATTTTCTTTCTTTTAAAGAAAATTTACTAGTTTTTACAAAGACCGTCTTTCAACTCCAACTTCGAGAGTTGTTTCACACTAATTGAAAAATGAAAAGTTGGGCACACAAGGAGAGAAGGGTATTAGGTGTAATGAAACTCGTTCCACCATACCCATGTATAGCCTAAGAGATATCTTCTAAACTTTCCGAAGCCAAACGAGAAGCTAAATTAGGTAGAAGCTTGGCTTAACTAATGGACCAAACTTAGTTAGGGTTACAAAATTCCCAAGTTAGAAAGTATGTTATTCTGGTCAACGAATGCATCTAACCTGACGGGTTGAAGGGGGAAAACACTAATACTGACGCCATATCTTGACTCAGACCCACTACCGCGTTTAATTAAGGTGGAGAAGCCAATTTTTATGTCTCAAAACCATTTCAGAAATGTTTTAAGGTGTTGAGACAATGCCGCATAGATAGTTGTGTTCTGTTAATTAAATCACGGGCCAAAAAATAATGCCTAAACCAGGGGTTCTCAACCTTTTTCCAGGGGATATCCATTTTGGCAAGGGAAATATCCGATTTACCCCCTTATGTAATGACCAATATTACAGCGTTTTTGGGCGTTTTAATGTGACTTTTGTATTTGTCAAAATACGTGAAGAAGAGAAAAACGTGCAATATTGGTCGAAAAAAACAAGTTTTTTCAATTTTTCCGGACACAAATTTACCCAACAGAAAGTCAAATTTACCCAATTTTGGGTAAATACCCACAGGTTGAGAACCCCTGGCCTAAACACACGTTTTCAGAGGACTTCTTTACGAGAATAGTTTGGCACACTTAGGCAGATAATGGTTTAACGTATTCCTGAAATTTAATATGCCGTTTAATTTTCATTTGCTATTTTCGAGCACTATTCTCGAAGGACACAATTTGACTTTTGTTAACCCAAATAAGAATAAAGACTTTATGGATTTTGTCAATATTTCAGGTACACACAACCATGAGATCATCATAGGAATATGTAAAAGAAAAATTCTGAAAATATTTTTAAAGAATGTACTAAGTAACATCGAATGTCGGTTGTTGAGGTAGTTTTGAAGTATAGTAGAAGCATATCTAGATGCACAAAAGTAGCATATGAGGCGAAGTAGAAGTAACCATGCTCGATCAAGTTTCGTTTCAAAAGCTGCAAATGAAAAACGCAGCTTATGTAACGAAACTGGATCGAGCATGATTATTTCTACTCCGCGTCATGTGCTTCTTTCTTGTTTCTAGATGTGCTTCTACTATAATTCAAAACTACCTCAACAACAGACCTAAAGTCCGTTCTTGCTTTCAGGGGTTCCTGGTTCTTGAGGTAGTTTGGAAGTACAGTAGAAGCATATCCAGAAGCATAGAAGGAGTATAAAAGAAGCATATGAGATGTTGTAGAAATAAGGTCGGTTGTTGAGGTAGTTTGGAAGTATAGTAGAAGCACACCTAGAAGCATAGAAGAAGCATAAAAGAAGCACTTGATGCGTAGTAAAAATAACCATGCTCGATCAAGTTTCGCTACAAAAGCTGTGTTTTTCAAAAGTAGCTCCGTTTTTCAATCGCAGCTTATGTAACGAAACTGGATCGAGCATGGTTATTTCTACCGCGCGTCATGTGCTTCTTTTATGCTTCTTCTATGCTTCTAGATGTGCTTCTACTATACTCCCAAACTACCTCAACAACCGACCTTATATCTTAACCCAGGATAACCTATAAAATAATATCACTACCATTGCTATTTTATATTATTACTTTTATACTATTATTATACTTATACTATTCCTATTGTAACACAACCTTGATCAGCCCAGCCTTTAAGTTCCCTCTCCTGTCACCTTTTTGAACGGTTTTTAGATGAAAAATAAGTTCCAACGAAACCCATGCTCCTCAGTAAAGAATGGTGAAAAAAAGATGCTTTCTTCAAACCACTGGTTTTGTTTCGGCAAAACATTTTCTTTTTGAGCATTCCTGGAGAACAACATCGTTTGCACTTTGTCAATGACTAACACAGAACGCATCTCATTTGGTATGCATGTGTCCGAGGCTTCCGTTGAGGTTCTGCTCTCTCATGGTGACTGACTGGAGTACCCATACATTTCGTGCCAATGGAAAGAGGTACATTAGAAGTACAACGTTTCCCATTCCCACCTTATAAAGAGCCATTAACTTTGGTCCAGCATGATGGGAACTTTGAATCCTAGTTGGGCCCAGACCTATTGAAGAGGATGAGCATGAAGATGATTTACCCTGGTTAGAGTGCGGTGGGATTAGCCAAGCGAAACCGGGACCTTTTTCCTCGTGAGTGAGTCTCGCCATGGTCATTTTCCTTACCTACTCAATGCTTATTCCTCGGCCAGGAAGCCAAATTGAAAGAATCTCTTATAGTATATAATAAATACAAACATGTACGTAGTGTGCAGAGCTCTCTTCTCTTCACTTTCGCCGTCCAAGATGGAGGAACGAGGAACATTGTAATCTCATTTCACTTGGCAAGCTCTTTCATGGCACCTCCTTCTCTCCACTTTTCCTTCACCTCCTTCTCCATCCCTCCATCATGATGAAGTGAAGAAATGGCTGACAAGGTAAGAAATAGCTTTACTTTGGAGTGTGTTGCACGTCGTTGTAATGGATGTTCCGCTGGAGAATCAACCCACAACTACAAGTACGAAAGAACGAACGAACGAACGAACGAACGAACAGAAGTAGAAGAAGGCTATTACTGCATTGTCTGTACGTAAGGTCTGAGGAGAGTTGGCTAGAACTGGAACTGGAAATGAGCGAGACGAGCACTGCCCCCCCCCCCTTCTTCCCTCTTTCCGTCCTTAAAAGGGCCTTTGTTGTTAGTTGGACGAGTGCCGATGCCACTTGCTGCTTTTGGCACACTCTACTGAAGGTTGAAGGTCGGAAGCAAAAGACAGCCCAAAAGGAAAAAAAGACCTTCTACAGGAAGTTGAAGTTCGTCAGTTTTAGTGAAAAAACGCCACTAGTCTAGCCTTTGTTGTTTGGAATTCTCCATCCAGACAGATTATGGGCACTTCCAAGTCGGATAACAGCACTGGGAACAAAATAAAGCTAATGGATAAAGAAGGCCTTGTTATTGGAACAGGCTCATTTTCTGATTTGTTGCTCTCGTCTTGGTTATTGTGATGTGGAACACAGTAGGACTAGGGCTTACATTTGATGTGCACTTTGGCCTCATAATACACCGGACGTGGTGAAATACTATCCACTCTTGCCCATATCCAAGAGAAATGGAAACGCCGTGGGACTCGGAGACAAAAGTCAAGGTACAACATGGGTAAGGATCAGAGCTAAGAGGCGGGATGAATGTAGGAATTGCCCCAGGAGGAAAAATCAATTTGGAACTTGACTATCCCGCTTCAGTCGTTCCGCTTCCCAGAACCCTCAAGAGTTTGACTTCGATTGGGCGTGCTTTCCTTTTCGTCTTTATTGGCCGACTAACTCCTTGAATGTAGAGATTTCATCGATTCCTTGATTTGCAACGGGGAACTCCGAAGCGACCGGTTCTTTCTTGTACATGGAATAAATGAGTGGATAATAAAAACCATTTTTGGAACGAAAATGGTTTTACTTTTCCCTTG
>CM021322.1:11087739-11106499 GCA_010645155.1 Tigriopus japonicus
AGGTGGGCTGGAGAAGATTTGGAAGAATGGAGAGGACGACGGGAAAAAAAACTTTCTCCAACAATGCTCCGAGAGGATAAGTAACTATGTCGAGAAAGTTTCTTTAATTGACCTCTGGTTCCCTTTCCTCTTTGAGTGGTTTGAGTTTCAAGCCACTCTTGAATCTGCGAGAGGGTGAATAAAATGAAAACTTTTCACTCCCTACGTTCAGTATTTGTGTGTCTGTGAAAGGGACAAGGGTAAAGAGAGAGAGAGAGAGAGAAAAGAAAACTTCAAAACCATCATTACCTCAATGTTCCATTCCAAGGCCCTCCAATCAGGTCGCCATGTGATTTCAAAATGAGCTCAAGGTTTTGATGGACCCGAGTTTATGAGTTCCAGTGAGACAATCTGTGAACTCGTGCCATGCTTTCCTATCCAATTACAAAATGTCCCTTTTGCATCCACTACAAATTGTCCTCTTGGGTTTCAAATGCACGGTCCCTAGAGAGGTCCCTGACATTTAATTGGATTTCTAAACATATTTCACCAAATTAATCCCACCACATCGATGGGACCCCGAAACAGGGACAAAACGACCAAGGACACAAAAAGCATGCTATGTTAGCTGACAACTTTATCCAACTGTCCAGAGAACCATTAACGAGCTTTGGACTTGTTCCCGAAAACCTCATGTTGAATGAATGAGCAGGGCTGTTCATGGGTCAAGTGTTAATCACATGAACGTCTACACTCCAATAAAGGTTTTCATGTACCAATAAACACTTTATAGAGAACTTAATTTAAAATGAACTTTTTTCTTAGATGTAACTTGGAAAATGTAATAGAGTTTTTTTCAGAACATTTATTTAAAAATTCAGATCCAATCATTTTCTTAGGAAAGAGTCAGGTTTTGACTTAAAAATCAAGAACAAAATTCTTTGAATTGAAAAGAGCACCAACCACCATATTTTAGCCGAAAAAATCCAAATTGAGAAGAAAAAACACTTCAATCATACTTTTTTTCTTTACGTTTTCCTCGGAATTTTCAATTTAACACCGTTTTGGAGTGGGGGGAATTTTCAACTCTGATTCCATCCTCTAATTATCATTTTCATAACCTTCAAGTGCTCCAAAAATGTCTTTTCTTTTAAACCTTAAACGGTTTATTGTTCATTGTTCAAACTACACCTTTTCTGAGGACAAAATTTGTTTCGACCTTCCTGAAGTTGTAAACGATTGATATCAGACGTCATGTCAACAATGGTTAGAAATTGATAAAGCTAATTGTGTTTGCAGTTCGTGAAAGAACTGTTATTGGTCACATAATTACCAAGATAATCAATTCAATTGTGGGCCATTGTGATTATGACGGCTGTGAGGAAAAGATGGATCTCCAACATTATCTCGGCCTTGTATCTCTTTTCTCCCCCTTAAACTACCTATATTTTTAATATGCGAGACTTCTTCCCAAATAAATCATCATCATCATCATCATCATCATCATCCTTGAACACTTTCTATACTACTTAGCACTGGAGACGAAAGGCAACCACAGTCCCAGGAAAACACTAACGACGACGTTATCTGCCACTTCCAGAAGTCATGGAATATCACATCAGAAAAATGACCCTTGGTAGTGATGATAGCGTTCCAACTTGACTTTCACATCAAAAGAATTGACTTTGTTATAAAATCTAAGGAAGACATTTTGTTTTTTGGGGGGATTTGTTTTAATGGTACATCACCTTACATTTACTTTTAACACAACTTTTGCCCATCAATTTCCGGCTAAAATCAAACCTGTATATCATAAGTTTCCGTGAAGCTGGTTCTAACCATTCCTTGGTGGAGAAAAAAATAGTTCCCTAAAATGTTTTGAGTCCATCCTCAAATCCCTTTAAGACAAGAGCACCTCCAAATTTCAAATGGGTTTTGAGTTCCAAGATTTTGACCCAGAACCCAATAGATTTGTCTGTTTGTCTTGATTGAACCCCATTATCCCCTCGGGCCTGCAAGCTAGGTTGGCGTGTCTAAAAACTATATCTCAAAAAATTCTTGACAACAAAGAAGAACAAGCCCAGAACTTCGATAAAATGAATCGTGTTCATATCACTAGAATTATGCATCGCGTGATCGGCACATACTTGCCCACGTTTAAGGCCAGTCATTTAAGTAAACAAATCCACTGAGACGTCAATTAATTTGAAGGTCCTTCGTCCGCAACCTCTATTAAGGATTTGTGGAAGCATGTCTGTGGGTTTAATTGCAGTTGCAGTTTACTTTCCGCTATGACATTAAGAGCTCTTACGGAAGGAAGTTGCAAACCAACGAACCAAGCGGAACACAACAAAAGGCTGAGCAAGTTCGTATCCCTGTTTAAGTCCACAATGAACCCCAAGTTTTGAAATATCAGGTCCTTTTTCTTGAAAATTAAACTTCTTAAGCCCATTTAAGGTCTGATTGAGTTTTCGGGGGCTTTTGAACGATGGACTTTCTTTTCTTCGAGAGATTTAGCTCCGTGGCTCGTTCGTTCGTTCAATTGGATCTGAGAATAGCTGTCACAGCATGACTGGCTTCATTCAATCCTGATTGATAGGACGCAGACCTTGATTTCCATCTGAAAATTCCCCCCTGTTTGCACTTTGCACCCGGTCGACACACCACACCAAGTACACTAGCTTGGCCGGTCCTCTCCTTCTCCAAGGGCAAAGGCCCCATCCATAATGGAAAAAGGTAGTTTTCACTGGTACGTATATATCATTTCAAAGATTCTCTCCCGTGCTTCTCATTCGAGGAAATTCGAGCTGTCAGTGTCAGGGATCCCCGGTCTCTTTCCCTCTTTCTCTAATACTACGTACACTTACTACCCGAAAGTCCTGAAAGTAGTACGTTGTAGAAGTAGAAAAGTAGAAAAAGTGTGAGGTAGGACTGTTGTACATGTAAGCATTGCAGGATATAAGTAAATTGTGATAGCCCGAGTATCTATAAGGTAGTGTGCGTGTGCCTAGTAAACCAGCCCATTTTCAAGAAGACCCACGACAGTTTGTCGAGAACAGTTTCTAACGTGGAACCTGAACAGAATTGAGAATTTCACCGCCTGGTCCTCACCCACTTTTGAAAATGGTCGTAGCACGTACAGCAAAGCTTCATTAATGTGGAAACTTTTGAAAAAAAGACGTCAGTCACATGCATACACTCCAACGTATGCGTTGAAGTGTCCCCCTTCCCTTCTCTGTTTCTTTCGTTCCCTTCATTGCAATCCTCTAGGGTGTAGAAACGAGATCCTAACGTGGCCAATAATCTGGACCAGCTCCTCCTTTGCCCAACCAATGGAATCCCATCTCTCATGATGATTTTCAGTCAGTTTTATCAGATGAGTTTCTTTTGAAGCGAGCTATCCAAGCGACAAGGGGATTTATGGGGCCCTGTATTTCCACACAATAGCCATGGTGTCGACGACCCACGGAAAGACCGGTTTCCCGGGAAAACTCCTTCCCCATCTGAACTGCAGCCTCCACCTGAAAGACTCCTTTGCGAGGCTGGTTTTAATCCTTACTTTGACTGACTTACGTGGCATTAGAATAACACACACCCTCTCAGTTCAAAGCAATTACGTTATCTCTTTACCTCTCAAAGCGCTTTATCGTCAAGTGCAATGGAACAGTTTCAAGCGTGACTTCGTAGAAAAAAAAGGCGACAAGTTCGTAGGTAGCGCACCGTGTAAGCGACAGGGAAGACGACAGCTCTGGCACAAAGTTACCCTTGATACTTTGAATACTCTTCAAATCGTTAGAGTTGAAGACTTTTCCTCGGAAGAGCCACTTCGGTCTGGAATCCAAAGAACTTGAGAGCGACGACTCAACGAGTTGGTTGGGAACCTGCGCACATACAAAGAAACCGTTGAAATGGAGGCCAAGGAGATTCTTTTGCATCCATGTGTATCATCGGTCTTGAGACTAATGCCTCGCCATCCACGTGTCTGACATTGAACATATCGCCTCGACGAGCCCTCTTCATTGGTATGCTTCTTCTTCCTCCTTTTGACTTCTTGGAGTTGTGACACCGTCTACTATCTAAGCACCTCTGATGGAACTCATTCATTTGAGGCACAGAAAGACAGAGAAAGAGAAATAGGAACAACAACAACCAAAAAGATCCACTTGAGATATGTTTCTACGGCTAACAAAAGAAGAGATACATAGTAAAAGCATTCCAAGCCAAATGTACCTGCTATTGTTGGATCCCCGGTGGATTAGATTGCAAGGATTTTGGTTAAGCTTGGAATTGGGATAGTATTCAAGAGCGAGTTGAGAGTTATGTCTCGTGAAGTTTCTTGGTCTAGCTTTGATAGAATAACGGTGACAGCTTTGTCATACCAACTTTCAAGGCGTCTTGACTCCAATGAGAACCTTGCCTCCCAGGATTTATTGGAACCCAATATCGATCGTTGGCAAGAAACTGACGCTCATTCACAAATGTCAAAATCTTTCTCTTCCATTTGGCTTATTTTGGCAAACTGGTACCATTGTTACAGTTGTTGTTTCCAATCTGAGGGAGGTCAGACAACTGTTGATTCGGAACCGAGTGTATTTTTTCATCCTCGTTTAGTGACCAAAGCAAAAAAGAGGCCCTTCTCAAGCCAACAAACTCTTATCGAGCTTCATTATCGAATAAACGTGGCCACCACATTCGACACATGACTGTGCACTCGGAGAAACTCGACAGCAGAGCAGGCTTCTCAATTGGAACTTCCAAATTTGTGCCTCTTTCTCGCCCTTCTCCATTTTCCGTCTCTCTTGGGTCTTCTGTTGGGTTTAGAAAAGCCACCAAAAGCGAGGGAAAGGAAAAGATAGGTTGTCTAGTAGGTAGGTAGGTAGGTGAATGAATGGAGGAGGATTGAAAGAAGGGAAGAAGGCTGCGTGGTAGGATGGCATTTTGAGGTGGACTATCTCGTCGAGATGAGTTCCAATCTATTGGAATTCTAGCACTCGCCCAATAAACAAACAGGTGGCGTTCGTTCGCCCAAGCCCAACAACCAACAAAAGCTGCAACACCAACTTCGACGTAGCTTTCCGTTTGCCAACAGATGGTTTCAATGACTTCGGGAGAAGCTCAGCTCGGCTATCTACGTACTACGAAAGTTGCACCTGATACAAGTTTTGTTCATATTCTGGATATTGACTTGCCAACCAAGGCAGTCCGTAGAAGAGATCCGATCCAAGGTACCAACCAACCTGTTTCAAGAGTAATAGTATGCGCCCTCACTATTTAGTCATGCATTATGAGACACTCCATGATCGCCTTAAATATTTACGTTTACACACACTCGTACCTTTTTCTAGGGTAACTACTCAACCCTTGTCACGTCATAAAACACTTTCATACAAGTTGTTTGGCACACTTTCTCCAAGGAATGACTCGATTCAAGCAAAAAAAAGACCAAGGAAAAAAGACAGAAAGATCGAGAGGAAGGAACACATGAATATTGTTCCATCCTCATTCTGAGAGTGGTCTAGGCTCTCTTTGAGCCAGCGTTTGTATCCTAAAGATACTTTTGTGTGGCTACTGTCATGAAAAGTTTGCAACATGGCCCGATGATATCCTATTGTCTACTACTTTCTCGTATTCGGTTCGACCATCGTAACGTACTTTTTCCTCCTACCAACCTTTGGTCCAGTCTTTTTTGTCTTCTGTGCCTACCGATTTGGTGAATGCATTCATTTGGGGTTAGTTACATTACCTATGTTTCAAATATCAAACAAATCGGGGTCGCATTAGTCACGCCGATGGTGTACTCAATGATGGTGGGTGGGTGGTTAGTTATCCTCATTATGAGACGCCCTTCCTCATAAAAGATTCATAACCTTGGGGAAATCCAAGAACGGATGGAAGCCAGTGGAAAGGCCACCACCCTCCTTTTCCACCAGTAATTGTACGTGCTGTACGTACTACCACACTTGTGGCACACCAAACAAACCGTTTAGTTGTTTGATGAATGGAATGATGCACTCTAATGCCTATCATTTGTGATAGTAATGTTTTCTACCGCATCGACTCACTTTGACGACGTCCTCATCGATGGGAAACCATGGTTGTTGTGATTCTTTTTTTCCGTCTTTCTCCTTTCTAACCTTGAGCCAACCAAAGAGGAAGGGGAGGGCTCAAGATACAAATAAATATGAGTTTAGAGAAAATCCCAAGTACTGCCAAGGTGGGGGAATTTCAACGTCCCGTCTTCGTGCTTTGGGATGTTGGTGAGGGATAATCTTGGAGAATGCCTCGTCATTATGCATCATTCATGGCTGACTCAAGAGAGCACCAGACTTTTACTACAGTCTTGGAGATATCTAAACTAGAAAGCAGGACTCACTAACTGAGGGGAAAAAAACGAAGATCCAAGAAATATGTTTTCTCTTCAAGAGAACTCGACGGAAGATGATGATTGAGAGCTAAGGAAACAACAGCCTTTTCCTCTTGAACTCTGGATGGGTGGGGAAAATGTGCCTTCTTCCTCCGGATCAGCATTGAGTCGAAACGACAGACAGACAGATCTCAGGTTATCTCTCTTCCTCTATCTCTCTCTCTTCTTTGCCTAACGAGAATGTTGTTGAAAGAAGAACGACCCAAAACAAGAATGATGATAGTGATGCTACCACTACCAGCTAATCATTATGATATACAAAGGCTACATTGGGAACAGGCACTTCAATTTGCCCTGACAATCTGTTTCTGCTTGGAAGTCAACGGAGCCACGGAGGAAATAATTGTTTCCTCGATTATAAAGACCTTTTCTTTTGCACGTTACGTCGAGATCATATCGAATGAATGACCCTATTTAGCATGGTCTTAACATGAAAGACCAAGACCACAAAAAGCGGACAAACGTCTCTTACATGAGCATGGTTGAGGCTAATTTCTTGTAGAACATGGCCAAAGAAACAATGAATTTGAAGCATTTGAAACCATGCCGGGTGAAAAGCAAGCCATGGTATGGCATGACGCTCATATCCGTTCTCAAATCGCCCGTTTTATGATGTGTCGGATCCATCCACATAGATAGGAAGCCATGAACCTGACCCTGCAAGAATAATTTTGTTTAACATTAATATGGATTTGCAAACAAAACTGGTGCTGTTCATGGTTTGCTTGTACGCATGTATACCACTAAACTGATTTTTCTTGGGTAAGATTCTGATTTCATGAGACTTGGCAAACCAGTTAGCAGTTTTCAGCTTAATCGAATTAAAAGGGCCCAAATTGGTTTGCTCCTTTTACAATATAAAAGTTTCGAACGACTTTTCATTGAATTGAATGGGAAATTGATGAACAAATATGCGTAGGTAAGGGATTCAGAAGTTCTTTAATTGCAATTGAATCATGACAAGAAACGAAGACGTCATAATCTAAAGGTGGACCAAAATCAGACCCAATCAAATGGAGGTTGGGTCCATTCAGTTTCTTTTCCAAGAATTGGCACCTTAGGTGGGATGAGCTCAACAATGGCGATTAATTAATAGGGAGATGCGCCAGAATACGTAAGTTGAAAAGCTCAGCTCAGTTATCAATGAGCCAGGTTCGTTTTTCTATTTCGTATGTAGTTGAGTTGGGAATTCAGTCGTTGTTCGAAGGCGCTTTCAAGTTCTTACATTTCCCTCACTGAATATACTCCTGCTGTCAGGTCCAATTTGCTAATTGGATCAACCTGAAGTGGAGGAGGAGGAAGAAGAGAAAGAAATAGACGGGAAAAAACGGAAAGAGAAACGAAGTTGCTCAAAGTTCGTTTTGGGGATCAAAAACGAGACCTAGACATTTTTGTTCCTTTCTTCATAACTGACTGCGTCTCCTATCTTCTGGTCGTCTTTACTTCGATCTGGCTTTGATGGAAATCAAGTCGTGCTCTATTCATCCGTCTCTCTAAATTGTCATTTCTGCTGACCCATGAAATGGAACAGTGGTTCATCCGTTCGCTCTCCAGTCGTTTTGTCCATCGACCCATCCATCCATGCCTTGTTCATCTGATAGAGTTACATTGTAGGTCCAAATTGGAATCATTACATCGAAGGTACCAGACACAAATGCTTTCGAGTACGTACACACACACACTACTCATCCCTCTCAAGAGAATAAATATTCGTTCAGGATTGACATTCCAGGTCCAAGAAAAGGATTACATCTAATTACAGGACTCGATCTTGATCTCTCTCTCTCTCTCTCTCAAGTTGGGACTCTGGTCGTCGAATAAGCTTGATGTATGACGATCTTTCTTCTTGACATATGTCCTCCTTCCGACTCTTGATTGTCCCTGGAAAGAATGGTTCGTCCTCAATTGGAAGACTACCTACCTAAGCCGTACTTATTATGATATCCAAGGATTTTTGAACCATTTAATCATTCATTCAGAGAGCGTATCGGTTTGAAACAGTGCATTTGAGTTGTCCCGGATTTCTTTGGCTAAGCCATGCTGGTGATGGTCTTGTTGTTCCACTTCAAATCCAGGCATGTTTCACGTGGCTAGTTTTCCCTTCCTTCGAGCCTCTTTGGATCTGTCTGTGTCTTCAGTGAAGCTAGCTAGCTCAATGGATCACACTTGATTACCCGCTTTGTCTCTGGAGGCAAATTCATTGTCCATTTGCCAAGCCGCCAAAACCAAGGATATCACTGAAGAAGAAGAAGTCGGAGGACAAGGACGAGGAGGCCTAATCTGATTTTCTTGTCCACCCAAAACAATGTCTGATTTCCGACTGAGCCACCAAATACAGAGGGAAGCATTCAATTTATTCATGGCGATGATGATGACTTTGATAATCTTGCTCCTCAAGGTACAACCTCCCTTGCATTTGCAAAAAATGCACATTCCAAATTGCTAGGCATTGGAAATACACTTTTTGGATGTCGAGCAGAAAGTCTAAACATTTCGAGGAGTAAAGTCAGCAGCTGACGATCTCGCTCTTCAATGAACACCTGACCCGAAACAATAAAACTTCTAGAATTTCTACTTCACGGCAATAACAGACATTTTCTCTCCTGGCACTACAAATCGCCATGAAAGTGAATAACAACTGCATGTGAGCATCTGAAACAATATACACAAAAGAAATCTACTAGCATCGTTGCTGAAGAGTCCTTGTACACGTTGAGATTATTGTAGTATCTACTGTCTATCTCTGTTGGTTAGTATGAATGATTCAACCATTAGTTGTTTCATAGCCCCATGCTAGCAGTACTGTACATTACTTGCATGTCATTACTATGTAAGGAGGCGAATATTCCGATGGTGCTCCACTGCGCAATTACTCCCATCATTTGAAGCTCGCCGCTTTGGAAGTTTCGGGACAGAGGTGCTCAATAAAGCCCATTCATGGGACGAATCTCAGTTAAAGCATGAAATGTCCAAGCTAGGGTTCGGCCCATTAAGATTTGGGTCGAAAATGTTCGAATTAGTTCAGCAACGTCTGGCGGAAGTGGACGATGAACGGACTCGAGTTGGGGAAGAGATTCTCGAGCCATCATTAGCAGTGGCCATAAAATGATATCCGAGTAATAACTCTGAAGTACTGCGTTACGTTCCAGGGACCATTTTTCCACAACCCTGAAACTGACAGGATGGGGTTTTGACGTCATGTTGGGTAGTTCCAAGTCGGCATTTGATCCCCAATATCCTTTCGAAAAGCCGTTTAAACCTGGAACTGAGCTTCCATGAACGCTTATAATTGAGTCGTTTTAAATAGAAGTCTTTAATGACTTGTCAACTCAATCGAGCCTGAAGGGTGGGTGGTAGATTAAAAGTAAGGCCCCTCCAAAATGGGGAGATTACTGATTCATGAAGTACATTAACGAATTTTCTACATGCACCCAAATGGACTTTGCAACTCAAGTTCTTGTCTCTACTGGGAAATGTCCTCGTTTTGGGGAAAAGAAATCCTCAAGAAGGATCTCGAATCATCGATTATCTAGGTAGTCGACGAACGATCAACGTCTACTCAGAGATTTATGAATTTGAAAAGGGGCATTACAAATTGGATCCCATTAAAGTTTGTGGTCCATGCCGAGCTTCTGTTCCTCTTTGGTGTTCCACACGTTCGAAGGGGAGCTCGGCCTTCAAATTGGAACCTCTTTGTATTATGTTATGACCGCATAGCGATCGTGGGTTGTGAGCTAAAAGTGCACCTCAAACAGGGATATTGATTGACACCATCAATTCTGGGCCTTTGTTCTTCAAATCAACCCTCAGATTTAGAAGAACAGACAAAATTGGCCCTATAAAAATGTTCCAAGTTTCACATGAGCAGAGAATTTTCTGACTGAGGCACAACTCGCCATGAATGAGATGGAACAGAGTGGTGTACTACTACCTACGTACATAGTACGCAGGTACAGTTCATTTGGGCCACCCTCAACAAGTCATATATTTCAACAAGTCTGCAATTTTGGAAATTGTTTACTACAACACGAGGTGAGGACGGTCCTCAAGCAATCTTTATTTATGCTTCCAGGAAAGTCCCTGTCAGCCCTGAGGCGAGGAGGATACATGGGCGAAAGTGAGGATGATCTGGACAATTCGAGTTTTCAAGGCGAGTCCGCTCTCAGTTTTGCGGAATTCTCGTTTCGAAAATTTTCCAGAGACTACTGGCTCCGGAAAATATGCATTACCATTGTCCTCAACCCGTAAGTTCCAATTTCTCATTTATGCATCATATGAACACGTGTAGGTTTCCCCCCTGTGGAAAAATAGGGGACCCACGTGTGCTGCAAAACCTGGGCAGAACCTGCAGCACTTGCCTGCCGTCGTGTAAAGTACACAAAATATGTTGCAAAATTGCAACTGCACACCGTAAAAAATGAAAATATAATACACGGAAAAGTGTGTCCCCGAGATTCCAAAACACACGTAGGGTCGTTCCATTTGACTTGGGAACATGGTTTTTGTTGAGGACAACAACTAGAGTCTTCCTCAACCCTCTTTGACTCAAAAGTGCCTCCTTCGACAAGGCTCCAAAGAGATTGCATCACACGAAACGTAAAACTCTGGTCCACACTTGATGGACCAACAAGCAAGCAAGCCATATCAGGAGTGGTCCATCTTCCATCTTCCCCCAGGATCATAGCCACACATCCGGATAGGACGAGTAAGTGGCCTTCGACACAACACAAAAGGCTGGCCTCGACGACACAAGAACCAACTGAATGCCCAGTACTTTTCAAGAGCAGCCAAAGCCGATGAAGTGTAGTTGGTTGGTTGGTTGGTTGGGTGGGTGGGTGGGTGGGTGGGTGGGAATCTTTAAAACTTGGAAAAGATTGAGGCTAGATTCACGCTACTAGTTCTTGGACAAAGGACGGAAATCTTTGGGTGGAACTTGGAACGGATTCTGTTTCCGTTGAAAAGGGACCCCGTTGCGATGCCTCGAGTTGATTAATAAATTTCAGCGGGGTTCTCTTTCGTCTTGATGGAGTGACAATGAAGCTCCTGGAATGGAATCCCCCTATCTAATCTATTTCAATCGCTCGAGGCTTGGCTCTTTAAATAGACCGAAATGCTAAACCAAAACTCTTCACTCTACGAACAGGTTGCCAAAGGATTTGTACTTTTCTGCGATTAATGTTATTGAGACCCCACATGAAAGTCCATAATGCTTGATTTTGGATATGATTCAAACCACGTGTTCTTTACTTACACTTCCATAAAAAACCCTTGCACTAGGAGAAATCGATTTGAAAGCGAAATGCCACCCATTTTGACGATTCGCGTTTTCTTAATGGATGGGCGTGTTCAAATCTCGCCACCTCTCTTGTTTTAACAATCGCCAGCTACCAAAATGGGAAGTATGATTGGAGTCAATGGTTTGGAAAATTGCATGCTTCACATACAATACTTCTAGTGCTAGAGTAAAAGGGGGAGGGCCCTTACTTTGATCAGCTTCGATGGTGCTTTTGTTGGTCCATTTTGGATTGAAACATCAAGGAGTTCCCAAGTTTCGCATTCTTGAAAACTCGAAGATTTAGCTCAATTAGGAAATAAAAATATGGTGTATTTCAAAACATCTGCAGATTAAGATTTAAGGTGAACTCATTGGAGTTATTTTTAGTTGAGATTAACTCTTAGCTCCACTTCCATTTTCCAAATATTACGGATATCATAAACCAAGCATTTTCACATTGGATGTGAATCAAGCCAGAAAAAAATTAAGGGCCAGCCGACAATGTTACAGACTAATAAATAAAATGACTCTGAACATGACCTTCCAGCCAATTGAGTTTCATTTTGTCCATGGTAATGTATGAAAGTCCCGAAATACCTTCTAAAATTACGTATTCCAAAGCAATGTTGAGAAGTTGAATCAATGTTGAGGAGCGCTTTTACGAGCGGGGATAAGTAAGGGTAGAGGCCATGAATTAAATATGTCTTCAGTACTCAAAGTGTACTACTACTAACTTACCATGCATGCTACGTACATCCACAGAGCAAGGGCATTTCCTTACAAATGCGCTCGTTTCTCGAAAATGGAACAACCCCTTTGTGCAAGTGGATCTAACGCAACTTGAAAGGTTAAAAAACGGCGAACTTTCGCCAAAGAAATGTTTTGTTTTCGCTCTTCTCTTAGTAACTAACTTTCGACTTCTTGCAAAATGTGCCTTGGGTTGCATCGTTTGATAAAAGCGTCAGCTTAAGAACTTCGAATCTGGCATTCCGAGAAGGAACGTTAACGTACAATACATCTCCTCAGAGGCTTCCAATGATTGACTCGACATGAAAACCCAACCTGGAACGGATGGGCATCGAAGACCCATTTGGAGCCTTGAGCGATAAAGCCCCAAAGTGAGTTTGTTATAATAATCGTTAGGTTAAGGGATGAAAGAAAATACCATAGAGGCTTGAAATCGGATTGGGTCAAGTTCTTTGTGAAAGGATCTTGCAATGGTGGAAACTTTTCGAAAAGATGGTAGGGGTCTTGCTCTTTGAATTGTATTCTTTAAAGCGAAACATATTACAAAACTAAACTCCACTGATTAACGCGGATATCAATTAATTAAACTAATTATTACACTTTTCATCCCTTCAACTCAATCCCTTCAACACAATATACGTACGTGTATACATGCAAGAATATCCCAAGAAGAGCAAACCTTTGTCTATGATATGGAACAGTGGTATTTTGGTCGCTGAAGCAACGGAATACTGAATGGAATGAAGTGATTTGCATAGGAAAAATGTGTCTGTCATTGCCTAATGCTCGAAGAAAAACGTTCCACAAGAACACGTTGGCATGGCTCCCAAAACAATTGCATTCTGAATTCGAGCCCTCATCGTACAAAGGACATGGCCGTTACACAATACAACCTAAATGGGTCTTTTTTCTCTAGCTTACTAGCTGCCTGGGTTTCGGGCTCGGCTCTCTCTCGTTGGTCCCATTTTCCATGGCAAAGACTATGAGGGCACACAATGAAGGAACATCGACCATTGTCGTACCAAAGCCGCCACAAATAGCAATCACACTAACGGACCAGTTGGATAATCCCATTGGACTTTAGTCTTGGGTTGCGTGGGGAAAAAGTTGGGAAATCAGATCAAAAGATCTGCGTGGTAGATCCCCTTTCCTTGGCTTGGATTCAGTCTACCAAGTCGACACTTCATCACCTGGGAAACACTATGGAGTCACAAAACACGAGCTCCTCGATACGAACCCAGAACACGCACAAGAAAAGGCAGCCACTGAGTTATTTTACGAGCACGGAAAACCCCTCGAGTTTCAAACTTTGTACCCATGGATGGGCGGATTCTTTGCTCTTTGGCCCGTGTGGAACAGTTGGACACTAGTTGAATTGAGACATAAAGTCAGGTTGGGGGAGGTGTTAATTTTGCAGAGGCCGTGTTCCCAAACAAGGTACGCTGGAAGTTGGTTCAACTGAAGGAAACTCGCAAGAAAGGTTGAAAGGTTTTAAGCCAATGACATGTAATTGGAAGGAGAAGATTTCTCACATCGAGGTTGGGGCATGTTCAAAAATGGGGACCGTTTGACACTTTGGTCTAATGATGTTCCACAAGTACTTACCCAATTTCCACCACCTACTTTCCTGCTATTTCCAAGAGGGAACTCACCTTCGACCTTTCGTTACCCGCCCTTGAGGCGGAAATTGAGTGGAGAGCAACCAGCCTCAAGCACTTTTTGTTCTTGTCAAGGTGAGTAATGATGGGTGAGCTATTTAGTGGACGAACAGTTTTAGAGGAACGTGTTGAAAGCCATTGCCATGATCCGAGCTTATTTCCCAAGAAAAAAAATCCAATTGACTTGTTGTTTGTTTACTTTGGTAAATTTTGCAAACAGAGCTGCCTGAAATTGATCGAAATTGGTCCGTGGCGGTTTAGATTGCGGAAAGGATGAAAGAAAGGGCACTTGTATGGGCTGAGGTATCGTTTTATGTCAATGTCGTTATTCGATCCACGCTCTAGTTATGGAGCTCCAGTTTACGATCTGTGGAAATCTGTTGGATGGTGGGTCGGGGCTTGTTTCTCACGAGGTTTATTGCCTTGTCTTCACTGGTTCGTTGTTCGTTCCCATGTGGGACAAAATTGCCCTATATATTTTGCTCAAGTTGCGTTGGTTTCTCCCGAATGCCAGGAGCATCTGCGAACCGAAGCCAAAGCAGAGTTACTTTGGCAAACTAACAAATGAGGAGAGTCCAAATTTTTAACCCTGAAATGAGACCTCGCCAAAAATTATTACGACCACCCAAACTGTTATCACCTTTCAGAAGGTAGGTGGCCGGACAAAGGGTGACACAAATAAGGAAAAGTTGTTCCCTATTGCCAAACTCCGTGGGATAGCCTCTTCAAGAACAGCCTTCAACACCATTAGTACTTGACTCATCTGGATCTAAGATGACAGAGTGTGAGTTTCTGGGAAAAAGATCCAGGGTCCTTGGGTCCGTTTTTCATGTGTATTGTTGCAACTTCGAAACCCTTTTGGGTCCCCTTGTGCTCGGAAGACTCGGACAAGTAGCGAGAAACGAGTGCCTATTTTTGTGACATGGACCTTGAAAGGTGGACCGATCACGCCAAGAGGGATGGGACCTCAACGAGAAGCGAGTTTTTTCCTACAATCTGTTCCCTATTTGTGTTGTCCACATTGTTTTACGGGTCCTCCCGTCACAACTCAAGCCGCTAAGGTCAATCCATCTTCGCTCCATTATTGTACCACATGACCGAGAAAGATCCGGTGACTCTTCGTAATGTCTCATCCCGAAGACTGAGTCTGAGAGGGGGAAAAACCGTGTAACTACTTCATATTGTGAACTTGTTTGCTACTTGATTCTCTTGACAGGGCAAGTCAGTCTTCTCTTTTCTCCGCTTGATCGCAATCGGTCCCCAAAGCTATGTGAAAGAACACACGAACAAGAGACAGAGATGTTACAGTACATTCAGCATCAGGCCATTGACATTGTGACCACCACCAACCAGCAATGGTGGGCTCTCTTTCTTTCTGTCTTTCTCCTTGCATAGCGTGTCATGGCACACCATACAGTCACTGAGACAAAAAGAAATAGAAAGAGAGTCTGTCGAAGGTTGATGGGCTGCTGGAATGGCCAAAGAAGGTCTCCGGGGATTTGGAAGGGACAAGGTCAACCCGGCAATTGATGCGTTGCTTTACATTTGTTCCGATCTTTGGTAAAAGAAAGAAAGACTCTTCCCTCTTTTCCGTTGTGAAACCACGAGTCGATGAATTGCACTAAATTTAATGACGTGTTTCCTGCTTCTTGATCTCTTTCAGATGGTTCGAACGCTTAACGATGTCTGTGATCCTCCTCAATTGTGTGACTTTGGGCATGTTCCAGCCCTGTGAAGATGCTACATGTGATTCCAAGCGGTGCCAAGTACTCAAGGTGAGCCGAACCCATTTCCCATTTCTGCTCCTAAAGAGTGCGGTAATAAATGGATTGTGCCTTGGAAATAAAAAGCATCGTCCCCGTTGGTTCTTCGTCACTTTCTTTTCCCTTTTTCGATCAAAATCCCGCGCTAAGAAAACTTTTTGACGGCTCACATTCAGGGCTCGGTCTTTGGGTTCTCTCGCTCTCTCTCTCTTTCTCTCTCGTTTCTTACTTCCCTCTTATGGATCTCAAGGTTGGTTTGTTGTGCTAGATTTTCAATTTTCTTTCATCTACACCCACTCTCATTCAGACCTAAGGCCTTGCTAAGGTAGAGGAATCTTTTTTTAATGCCATCTTTGTCTTGGAAGACCATCTTAAGAGGGAAAAGAGCGAGAGAAGATGAAATGAGGGAAATGGAACTCCATCAATTTATTTGCTAAAATGAGGAACGAGCCCAAGATAGTTTGGCCCCTGTTTTCGTGTTGGGCTCATCTGTCAAGATTATAAGGTATTGGCTTGCTTTTGGATAGAGCAAGAAGATATCATTGGAAATGATGTCTTTAGAACATACGGTGGACTTGGAGCCTTCATTGATTGAAAGTTTTTCGACTTGCTTTCTCCCATTAGGTTTGTGACGATGTAATCTATCTGTATTTTGCGGTGGAAATGTGCATCAAGATGTTCGCGATGGGCGTGGCTGGAAGAGGATGCTATCTGTCAGAGACCTGGAACCGCTTGGACTTTTTCATTGTCATGGCCGGGTAAGCTCATCAAATTGCGTCATTTGAAAATGTACTGTTCCTAGACCCACCATTCTCGATTCAATGTTTGGGGGCAGAAACGTGAAAGGCACTTCAAAACTTGATCAGACGAGTTTTGTTGACGTTATGTCTTCTCCTTCTTTTTCTTCCTCCCATCATGATCTGGGTCATCTCATTCTTCGAGTTGTTTGAATAGAGGTAGATTGAAAATAGTGGGGGTTCCAGGGGATGGCAAATGTCGAGGAACAAAGATTAGTCTCCTCCTTCTTCATTCGTTCCACCTGACGGAGAAAAAAAGAAGGCAATGCCAGCTGCGTCTTGATTGAAGGGACAACCAAGAAAAAGAAGGCAACCGTAATTTGTTCCCGGAATGTTTCTCTATTCATTGAAGTCGAATCAGGACCTCAAAGGATGTAGGAAAGGCTGTGCGTTTCCAGCCAAATAGTCCGACGAAGAAAAAGACCTTTCTTGGGCAATAAATACAATCTAAAGAGACTGCCCAAATTTACGGCCCATTGTTGGGCCAAATACAAGACGATGAAAAAAAAATCTGTATGCGCAAGGAGTTTGACAATGGGAGTTGTCCAACTTGTGGCCATCCTTCCATTCGTTTCTTCCAGCCGCGAGGATAATCGATCCAACGACTTGATTCTTTGTTGTTTCAGTGCCCTTGAATATTTCCTCGACGTGGAAAAGCTCAATTTGTCAGCCATTAGAACCGTTAGAGTCCTTAGACCACTGCGTGCTATCAATCGCATCCCAAGTAAGTCACGATCTTTTCCAGAATAAACGGTTTCTCTGAATCGATGGAAAGTATCGAGTCTATAAATCTGTTCTCTAACAATCATAATTTTATTTGACTATGAATGATGAATGCTACAGGGTTGGTCACTTAAAACCAGCCAAGGAAAATTGTAAGTTTCGGGCAATCAGGGGATTTTGAATCAAATATGATATTGTTTTCCAAATTGTTCTGTTTATCCTTTATCTAAACTTTCATTTTAAACGATTTCTCTAAGGAGCCCCTGCTTTTGACGGGATCTTAAATTCTTGACTTGGGAATAAAAGAAGGGATTCGCCGTCAATACGTTTCTCCTAAAGTTCAAGTTTTTAACATGGAGTCAGAACATGTTGACGGCCAACCTCTTCTGCTTTTGCCAATTAAATTCAAAGCCCCGTCAAAAATTGGGTGCACTATGAGAAATTGTTTAGAATTTAAGGTTCTAGATGATAGTATGAAAATAACTTTTTGGAACAAAAACTCCTTGATTCAAAGCCCTGATTGACTGGATTTTACAATTTTCCTTGCCCGGTTTTCAGTGGCTAACCCTGTATATTGTTCAGGAAGTTATGATCTTGTAAATGTCCAATAAAATGTCATAATTGAATGAAACCAACTCCAAAAAGACTGTTTCTAAAATACATATTCACCAAAATTGCTCTAAAACTTGTAGATAGATAGATAGATAGATAGATGTATTTCGAAGGATGTGATTGTTAATAAACAGCAACACATATTTTTTTTCCATCGTTATCCTTCTGAGGTGAGCCGAAAATCCAAAGTGGATGCATTACACGGCTACCTATTAAAACAAACAAAAAAAGATAAACAAAAAAATAGGGAGGGGGAGGTGCAGAGAAGGGGGAAAAGGGGGCGACTCAAACATTTACAGATTTAGGTGGCATTGAAGCGGCATACCTCACAGTCAAGGATTGTACATGTTGGTGAATATTCTTCTAAAATATCTTCCTTTTTCAAAAAAAAATTTAATGGCAAAATATGCAAACTATTTTTGTAAATCCACTTTCCTCAGGTTCACAGGGTTTCTATCAGGAATAAGACGCACTTAATACTTCAGTTTTAATGGTTTAGTTCGTGAATCTGGGAAGCACATACACGTTCTTCAAAGCAATTTCTAGAAATCAAAACCAGCTGACCAACGCAAACTCCTTTTACAATAATATAATAATATATAATGTCAGGGTGATCAAACTCAGAGAAACTGCGGCTACAATTTTTTTGAAATAAAGGCAGAAGATTGCGCCCTCGTCGCTAAACCGGATAATACGAAAACAGATCCAAACCGCGTTGTTAAGTAAGGACAACATGGAAATTCTTTACTATTTTTTACGTCCCTTTTGTGACATACAATGCT
>CM021322.1:11110337-11155466 GCA_010645155.1 Tigriopus japonicus
ATCCGTCTCCCAGAGTGGTAAACATACTCTTATACTTAACCCCCAACCTTCGATTTAGCCTTGATTTTGGGTCCCTTCATCGGATCTAAAAGTCAAGTAAAAGCAAGGCCGTTTTGAAAGAAGACCAAAGGGAAAGTTTCCAAAGGCTTGCGAATTTATGAGCTCCGTTCTTTTTTAGTGATCAATTGGTGGATGGAACATAGCTTTGAAACGACATCAAAGCCTCCTGTATTTCTATACATAAAGGCCAATGAAACACTTGATTGTCTGGGGTAGTAGTGTATTTTTCAATATCATGACTTACACTCAGAGTTGGTCTCGGAACTTTCCGTGCCAGTGACATACCTGGTTTATCTCGGGCTAGGATTTTCAATTTTTAACTATGAGAAGACGGATCAAACGGGGTGCTTGACAATTCTGATTTCATACCCGAAAGTGCTTTCCAGTAGTCTATCTTGGATCTTTAATTGTCATTTAAGATGATCGCCAAATCTAAATAATTTTGTAAAAGAAACATCTCAATATTGGAATCGAAGCATCTAATTATGGCTTGACTTATGTTTAAAAAGAGAACAACTTGGAAAAGCTACCTCGGAAAAGTAAATATGGGTGTACAAATGAGGTCTCATGCTGAATGAAGGCTTCTCGGTTGGATTCAAACTTTCCTTATCCAAAGTCCGTTTCAGCCCAAGAAAAAAGTTTGTCTTTTGTAGAATTCAACTGCTCTTTCGTAGATCTCCCATCCACTCACCCTGAGGACCAAGTGAACCTTGGGCCTAGTCAAGCAGCCAGGTAAAGAATATATAGAGATCGGAAAGTTTTTCAATTTCATCTTCACTTTGTAAGCGAGAAGGCTGTGGAGAAATATAGTAAAGGGTCCCTTTGTTTTCTTACCCGCAGCCAAAAATCGAGCAAGCAAAATTTGAATTAAACATGGCATGTGTTTAAACAAAGGCTCGTCGACTCACTTTCAATTAGCTAACTGAGTGAATCTTGGAGTATTTTTTCGGAAATAGGTCCGAAACGAAAGTACCTAATAAACACCCGTCTGGCCGTGGCAAAGTATCCATTGTCAAGCCCATTATCAGACACATTGGTGTATGCATAAGAGATATTGGCCACACTCAAAAGACCCAATTATCTACCCTATGATGCATGAAAAGATGCATCGGAAATTTGACCGTAGAATCTCATTGGTTGGGATGCTCTTAGAATAACGATCAAGGCTTTTTTTCTCTCTCCGCGGTTTTGGAACTATTCTTGCGTCTTTGATTGTAGCACTATTTTTCACATCAATCGTCTCAATTGAAGACTGACCCCATCCTGTCTCTTCAATGGGTGATGCGTCGCAGAGCAGACCACATGGCCAAGATTCTCCACTTGAAGGACATCGCAGAGAAAACGAGGGTACTCGTCGAATCACTAAATCATTCATCATCCCTTTGCCAAAAACTGGGCGGCTTCTTCCATTTCCAAAAGACGGCAAAGGCTTAATTTCATTCGAATACCTGAAGCGTAAGATCCTTGAAATCGCTTGATTGGACATGGCATCACTGATTTCGGCGATGCATTTCTTCATTCAGTGTGACTTTTCACTTTCGATTTTTGAGCTAATCAGAAATGTTCTTTCTTAATGAAAACCTTGAAAGCGTGTCTTGGTATCAAAAAGGCTTCATTGTCAGTAGAATACGAGATGTATTTGGTTTTTGGCAAAGGTCTCCTTACAACTTTGACATTATGCAGGACTCGAACTTTCTACACTTTTTGCGGCTTCATCAAGACAAATTATTCGGGTGTAACGAGGAGAGCAGTAAACGAATCCGAGAAATCATTCTCAAGTTGGAGCTCCTGAGGAAAACGAATCAAGCCAAAGAAGTGTGCCAAACCGACAAATCATCATGATCGTGACATTTTGTTTTTACCCGGCTATTTGTACCCGAACGAACTTTAATAAAAATATCTTTGCCATGTTCTCCTCTTTCATTTTCCCATTGAGTTTTTTTGTTCAACTGCGCGAAGAGAAAATTGACCATGTTCCGTTTTCAGGAGTCAATTTGTTCCCTATTACCAATCGCCGGATGAAAATGAAAAGGAGTGGATCTGTTCCACCCCCGACAGTTCGGGCATGCACAAATGTGGAGAACTGCCTTACTACGAAGAAGATGAGGTGGAGTGTCATGCCAGCATCGAGACGGGTCTTTACAACTCCTCGGATTGCATTAATTGGAACCAATACTTCACCGATTGCAAGCCCGGGGCCATGAACCCGTTCCACGGAGCAATATCCTTTGACAATATTGGATTGGCCTGGGTGGCCATTTTCCTGGTAATCTTTCCTCGTACCTCCGTACTACTTGCTACCTCTTTCAAATCCTTAAAGTTATATGGAGCTACACATTGTCTGTTTGGTGATTAGCCAAGGTTTGGCAACAAAATCAACCATTTCCTTCAGCCTTGCCAAAATATCCGCTAATTCCAAGTGCACACGCTTCTTGGTTTTGCTCATTGGATTCGGCAGCTGTGCTAAATTTGATGTCACCGCAATGGTTGCCAGAAAATGGCAATTACTTTTTTCCTCGCTCTCTTTCGAGTCTGGATTCTGGAACCGTGACTTAACTGGGTTTAACAGCTCGGGATTTGAGCTGAGACTTTATTTATGGATTCAGATCTTGGATGTGCACCTGAAATTAGAGCTTGTTGGAAAGTGGTTGCTGCTGTCCTTTCTCTTTGGTTCTTGCCGGCCGTTGAGAGGCCTTCTTGTGAAGTCCGCAGCCTTTAGCAATTTCCAGAGAGAGACGGAACAAACGCATTCTTGAGTGGAACACAAATCTGCGAATGTCAACTTGCCTCTTGTAATAGTGTGCACTTCATGCCACGATTACGAGTTACATCAACATGAAGAACTTTAAGCACACATAAACAGCAAGGCAAAGAAACAGTTGAAATGCAAAGGAGTGTCTTAACTTTGCCTGTCTTTTGATTACTCTAGGTGATAAGTCTCGAGGGATGGACCGATGTTATGTATTTCGTTCAAGATGCCCATTCATTCTGGAATTGGGTCTACTTTGTCCTGCTCATTGTGGTAAGTGGTCGACTGAGAAAAGCTTTGAAATAAAAACCGATTTGGATCAAACTTGATGGGAGACTAATCCGTTAGGAATCTTAGTAGAAATGTGCAATCTTTGCATTTGTTGTGGGTCTTAGAGAATATAGTTTGCCCTTGGGGTCTACCTTCACGCATACACAAACAGTGGCTTGGCTCTTCATTAATATCCTTTAATATCCAGTACGTCATGTGCTCACGGCCAAGGATTAAAACAATTAATCACCATCTTTTGGCAGTTCCTTCCGTTGTGAATGTGTGTGCACTCGTACGAGTTCCCCAAAAGTTGCCCACCGCATAATCTTGCCGCGAACCGCAATTCCAAAAAGACCTCTCTCCATATGAGCGGGCCGCACATGATGCCACCAAATAAATACCTTTGTGAATTCCGCCTTCAGACTCACTCTAAATATTTGTCTGTGTTCACTGACTTGAATAGCTACGGTAGATGTCAGAATTCCTCGGCCTTCGTTCCTCCTTCCTCTTCTCCTACTATTTCCCTGTCTCTCTTTCTCTCTCCTCTCATTTCGCTAATCCAGACAGCCCTTTAGAGGCCTTTGGTGGTTGAAAAGCCGGTCTTGCGTCTCGCTTTTGATTTCGTTGGATAAGCTGGCCAAGCCTTGGAATGGATTAGAGACGAATTTGGGGGTAATCCCACTCACTTAGATTGTTGTTGGCCCTCAAATTCAGACGGAATGTGAACTTCCCAGGTCCTTTTCCTTTGCTAGCACCTTGGGGTTCTATTGTTAGAACTCGAGATGGAGACGAAAGATCACGTTCATCTTTTGATAGCTTCTAATTCAACTTAAGTCCTTGGGGGTAAACCTCAAAAAGAGAATCGCAAACTTCCAACGGAAAGAGAATATACGTAAGCGGACAAGCTTCAAACAAATTAGACCAGTTGGCTTTTGAGGCTATCCGAGTGTCCTTGAGCCCAACGATATTTTAGCCATTTGATAACGACCTCCACCAACAGTAAATGTACACCACGCCCACAGCTTCCAATCAGGGCCTTTCGAGTTAGAAACAAATCGCTTTACTTTGTGCAAAGCCCTCCTCTTAAACAATGGGCTTTGTAAGATATCATCCTCAAGCTCCAGCTTCATCCCCGTGTTATTATCTTTCCGCAGATTGGTTCGTTCTTTATGATTAACTTGTGCCTGGTCGTCATTGCCACCCAATTTTCGGAAACGAAGCGCCGCGAAACAGCCAAAATGAAGGCCGAACGAGCTCGATTTCAATCCTCATCTACTCTGTCGAGCTTCACCAATTCGGAAACCACCAACTGTTACCGTCAAGTGATTCGACTGATAGCTCATTTGTTCCGAAAAGCGATGAGTCGAACCCGAAAACTCTACCGGAAGCATCGCCTTGAGCATTTGAACAAGAAGGAGATGTCACTCATGGAAAAGCAGGAAGCGGGCAAACTTCAAAACCATCACATCCGACGAAATGTCTACACACAGAGCGTTATCAACCCAAATAATGGTAAGAATGAGAGTTTTAGAAAGGGCTGCCTTGTACAGTAACTATATCACACCTGTCATTCAGACTAATTATGACACGTTTGAGTGTTAGACCATTTAGATTATTCCAAAGGTTTTGTTTAAGTAAAATTGACGAATGCCCTCATTGGCATTCAAAAACTTTATTTTTGCTTGGCCATTGAAAGGAAACCCGTTGAGCTTCTCTGAAGCCTTATCGGGGTCATGTAATGGAGTCACACACAAAAAAGCCCTGACTGGCAGTGAACACATTGGTTTCAAGATTGTGTGGTTATATCCGCTCGCCATCTTTCACTCCCAATGGGAAGAACGTTATCACGAGATCATCTTTCAAGTTGCTCCTCTAAACTTCTCCATCGCGTTGGAGAAACTCTTGTTGGTGGTATGGGAAAACTTTGAAAGATAATGTATCACTTAGGGATTAGACCTGGGCTCTACGTACTGTAGTGTGCAGGTAGGCGGGTCACTGGGCCTTCGCTCAACTCTATAACTGATAGGCCTCATCTCTGGCCGGCCGCATTGTTTAGTTCCTGTTTGCTCTTCAAATTTTGATCAAGAATGCCCTGAGGCGCTGATAGCGGTATTCCATCTCGCAAGGAATGAAGAAGGTCTCAAAGGCCAAAGGCCATTCTAAGCCCGAGATCTTTCCTAACGTTCCCGCGAAATTGCACAGGGAACGAGTGAAAAGGGAAAAGGCCAGATGGGTCATGGGATTACGACCCACTGTTGCACGTTCTCGATAAAGAGTATTGAGGCGAGCTTTTTCCTCAGGGGGAAAAAAGGCTGACAAAATAAAATGCAGTATATACGTACAATACACGCGAGTGAGCCAAGCAAAACGGCATCAAGACCCTTTGATGATGAGTCAACAGGCAGGAGACGATTCAAGGCCCTTCTGATGTTGAAATGCATGTTCAATTTCAGGGCAAATCGATTTGAAGATCGAACTCGACGATGTGACCGTTTCCGAGAATCGAGTCCCAGAACGACTGCCCATTTGTCAATCGGAAAAGATGACCCAAACGGATGCTTGCCTACTTGATCGTGGACAAGCATTTTCCAGGTATTCCAACCGAAGAGGAGGGGGAGGAGGCGGTGTTGGAGGTGTTCAAGGTCAAAATTCCGCCGCAAATGAAGCCTCTCCGTGCAATCACCCTAGTTTAACATGTCAGGTAAGTTGAACTGAGGCGAGAGTGTTTCGTTTCTGCGCGGTGGGATTTTCACTTTCCTGTCACGCGGAAAAAAGTGGAACAAGAAGATGGATCGATGTCATGCGGTTGTCGTCTGAGAAATTTTGGGATTGTTTGCACTTTGGAGGAAATGGTAAACAGAGTCGAAGACAAACCAAGCTGTCATACACCAGATGAGACTTTCCATCATCATGCGCCTCAAGATTGTGCAGACTCACTTTCACCGCTCCCTTGAGATCCGAGATGAATCTGCGAGTCCTTGGACTCACTCGAGTCCGGTTCTCTCGATCTTGAGCAGTCTATATGTATACAATACTCGAGCAGTTGAGATATAGATAGAGCAAACTTGGCTCATCACTCCATGGGACGGAATGGATTTCCCTTTCGAACGTACTCTCTGACTTTCCTTAGTGAAGAGTAATACTACATCATCACTCATGGTCCCATATTAAGCAATACGATCCATCTGCAATGGTCTTAATGAGAGGGCTCTTTAGCTCTTTGGGATTGGTCGGGAAGCGTGCGAGATGGTCGTTTCAAGATGATTTCTCAAATGACGATGATCATCATTGCTCTCGTGTGTTTTCTTTTCCTGATATCTGCATTGGCATTGTTGCACCGTTTCTGGGACTAGACTAGAAAACTGACCATATCTGGTGAAGCGTGTTACAGAACAATAAGTTACTGTGGTTCGGGTATTACGTGTTGAGAATTTGTTCACTCTGGCTGCCTGGATGCCAAACAAACACCGTTTTGTCGCAATAAGATTAAGTTGTAACTGGATTTTGGGCCGAATGATCCAGGGTGACCACCACTACTTTGTATTCGATAGGAACTGCTCGCACTTTCATCGGCACTCTCGGCCACACTCACTGCCCAAATTGGAGGGTTCAATGCCTCGCAAATCAAGCACTGTTCAACCTATAACTTTCCCGAGGTGGGACAGAACTCGGATGAGAAATTGGAGTCCGGATGTGATGCGGATGGCGAAATCTACGAGCTGGCGGTGACGCCCAAGAGACCTTCCAGGTTTATTGCGTTCTGCGGGTGTTGTGGTACATGCCTCTCTAAATGTCAGGATCAGCTCGAGAAGTTCGTGGATCACAACATTTTCCAACGTTTCATCCTGTTTTGTATTCTCATCAACACCTTTAGTATGGGCATTGAGTTCCACAAACAGGTATGTTCCGGGAATATTAATACGACACGTGAGCCTTTGGACAAAGAATGACGGGGGGACAAGCTAGGACAATAATGCGACCGACCAATGACGTGGGGTCTTTTTTTATTCCTTCCCAGCCTGAGTTTCTGACCAAAACTGTGGAAATCAGTAACCTGGTTTTTAGTGCCATCTTTGCCATTGAGATGCTCCTCAAGTTAGCTGCTTACGGGCTCTTTAAATACATCAGTGACGGGTTTAATGTGTTCGATGGAATCATTGTCATATTCAGGTTCGTCAGAAATGCTCCACATTACGACCTTCAATATCTCGATGTGATATTCATTCATACTCCTATTTAGTTCCATGGAGCTTTACACTGGCTTTGTTCACGGGATTCATCCAGAAGGGGGCAGCACAGGTCTTTCCGTTCTGAGAACTTTCCGCCTTTTGCGGATTCTGAAACTCGTGCGTTTCCTGCCCAACCTTCGACGACAGCTCGTGGTTATGTTGAGGACGATGGACAATGTGGCCGTGTTCTTTGGGCTGCTTATGCTCTTCATCTTCATTTTCAGGTTAGATACTACATTTCCTTCTTTAGCCATACATCCTGATCTTTCTCCAAAATTGGGGATAAATTACGCCAATAGTGCAAGTCAATGTTCTTGTAAAGAGTGTCAACTAGACAAAACGCATGTTCGAAGCGGAGCATTTCAATTTATCTAGAATGGGCCCTTCAGATTGGAAACGAGATTGCCGAGTGAAATGCTTTCTCTCTTGTTCCAACTTTCAGTATCTTGGGCATGAACCTCTTTGGATGCAAGTTTTGCGATGGCGACGTCTGTGATCGTAAAAACTTTGATACGCTCCTCTGGGCCACTGTCACCGTGTTCCAAGTGAGTTTCTTTACCAGCTTTGATTTCAATTCCCCATGGGCCTGTGTAGCTTTATTTTATGGAGGTTTGATGGCCTTTTTCCTTCTCGTTCGCCCCGTTTAAAGGTCCTGACTCAAGAGGATTGGAACATTGTCCTCTTTCTTGGCATGAAACAAACGAATCATTGGGCAGCGTTGTATTTCGTCACTCTCATGACCTTCGGCAACTACGTCCTCTTCAACCTTCTGGTGGCCATTTTGGTGGAGGGATTCTCCAACCAAGTAAGTCTTGCGACCGACATGCATGAACGAAACAGGCACTCTGTATTGGTGTCTTATTCAATTATTTGTCCTTTGCTTCCCACCGATGATCTCTTTTGGAATGAATGACCATGCTTCTGTAGAACTAGAATCTCCTCGTGGAGGGGATTCTACGTAAACCATTCTCCCATGGCTCCAATCAATTTTGTCTTAAATACATGTGCATGGAAAGCGTGAAGCCAATGTCAACCAACAAACCATTAGCCAAAAACTAGTACTCACACCTTTTCTTGACTTCAATTCTCCGACAGACTCTCAAGCTTCCCCCAGACTGGCGGAATGATGATGACCAAGACGACAATGACGTAATCAAGCAATTGTAGAGTACTTTATTTCTAGTGCAGTATTAGTAATATAGACTAATGGCGGCCAAAGCTATGAGTTTTGATCGTTCTTAGAGTCAAATGCACTTTGGTTTTGGTCAGAAACCACATCACTTTGCTGAACCATTAGGAACCGCATATTTCGGCGGCTCAATGAACCAGTTGAGCGAGCACAAAAGAGAGAGAGAGAGAGAAACGATCTTCTTCTCCTGGGTTTGACAAGCAATTTAGAATTATGACACATCCTTCAATAGCTCAGAACCGGGCCGAGCAAAGAAACACACATCAATGTTCCTTGCACACGCTTCAGACAAATACGGACCTTTGATCGGTTTTGGATTTTCTATAGTAATTTAGAAATATGTATACTTATTTTAACGCTCATCCCAAAGCACTGAATGATCTAGACAAGTCTGTGTTAGTATAGGTAAATGTAATGTAATGATATTTTTAAATCATCCTGTTTACTTGGGACTTGGCTCCGTTAAAGGTGGAGACTGATTTTTGAACACGTCAAGGTTAAAATGGAACCTTTCCAAACTTTTGTCGTCTGTTTTTGGCGACTAGTAGTCGCTTCAAAAAAAGCTTTCAAGCTTTGGAAGATCCCCATTAGCGCAAATCTATCCCTCTCGACTTGAAGAAACATCCCGCTGTGTTCCCTTGAGAAACGGGTATAAAATCCTTCTCTGGCAGAGAAACTCAGCTTTGGAGCTAAAGACATGAATGTTTGTTTGCCGGGCTCGATTGACAGCATACACATCATGCACTCAACAAAAATAAACTCGTTTCTTTTCACTTTATTTTCACATCTAGGCAAGCTCTTTATCATTGGTAAGCCGGTTTCTCTTGGTGTCGACATGAGTCATGGGTAACAACATCAATCTCCGCATGCCAGTCTTCAATGCAAGTCTCAAATGCCAGCAAACAAACACACTTTTTTCGATGCCTTTTTGCTTGATCAAGATCAAGGTATCATCCGAATGAATGATGAATGGCCATGTTCATAAACGTACATAACTAACACGTCACCAGCCTCGCAAGTTCTCATTGACGGAGGGCTTTTTCGACTGACCTTTTTGGTTGCCTCTTCTGGCCCTTTCTCTTTCAAGATGTCTAAAATAACCACTCGTCGTCAATCACTTTACCAGACGGAATCAAGCACTTGATCCGATGATATTTCCATCCTTTCCTCTTCTTCTTCTTCTTTCACTCTGCATCGATTTTAATCATTTTTTACTCGTTTTATGTACACGACTTCACTTTGCCACATTGAGTGAGTCCGCTTTTGACTTGGTTGGAATCAATTTCGTTTGAACAGAAATAGGAGCACTCATCTATTGCTAACGAGTTTCCAAGGCTTTGATCTTGGGTAGATTTATGAATGAATTAGGTTTTATTTGCATGAGGAAATTACGTACAAACTTCAATTTGGACGGCAATCTTGCCTGCATATTTCAATAGGTGACAATAGGTGGGAAAATAAGACCGACAAACAAACGGTCGACAAAAAATGGTGCACACATTTTCTCAACCCAAAGCCAAAAAGTTTCAAGAGGGTTAGCAAATGTAGGTCCATTGTACGAGCAAACACCACTTTAAAACCAAACGAGCTCGAGAGCAACACCTAAAATGCGCCTCAAAGATACTTCTTCCTGCGTTCCAAGTGGATCTCCAGGGTCTCATATTCTGATAACTTGTTTTGAGGTCCAATTGCCGGAACGACATGGAACCACTTCAAGTCATGTGAAAGAGCAGGAGGCGTCTTCGCAAAGCATGATTGGATTATTCAGTTCAATCCACTTCCTTCTTGTTCCTCTCCTTCATCTCGAGGTCCTGCTGCTGTTGATGTTGTTGTTTTTATTGTTGTTGCTATTCCTGTCGTTCTAGTTGGGACTCTGGCACAATTTTTGGCAGTTCCAAGCGACTTTGTTCAAGATGTTTAAATTAGGTTGATGTGAAACCAGGTTGCCTTCAGGGCGGTGAGTGACGTCGCTGAAGAACAAGAGGTTTGTTTTTGGATCCCGCAGGTGAGCTTGCCTTGGCTGTCTCTCAAGTCCCCTCAAGGGCTGCTCACTCAATGTGTGTGGGTGTGTGGATGGGTGAATGTGAGGGGCTCTCTGCTCTCTCTTGGTCCATTTACGAAATTGGTCACTTTGCCTTGATGAGACGCGGTCACGGAAGAGCCAAGGAACAAAACCAGCGGCATTTTTGCACCATCAATTCCTCCTTCCCTCTTGCTTTTTTCCCTGCCCGCCTCAAACACTCGAGTCGAGGAAACAGACGATCTTAAAAGGATCCCCTGTCTGATGATGAGGGGACCTCCACTCTTTCATAAAACAGTACATACCATGAACAATCACTTTGCACACCAACAACATGTAAAAAACATACCTATTCGTGACTAACCTGCTGGGTAGTAGAATCAACATCTTTTCACTTTAGCCAAAGCGTAAATTTACTCGTACCATTCACACTTGGCTTTGATTGTGGAGACTCGGAATGTCCCTCACTCCCTCGAGTTATCATCGATCTCTTTGTGCCATTTTCACGCAGAAAGGAGCAATTTAGTTGGCGACTCCGGTAGTCACCTCGTACTAGCGGATACAACTTCATCAAAGATTTCAAAGATTTCCGTTCGTATTTTCCCAGGATGACAAGCGGAGCTCGGATCGGAACTCGTTGTATTCCAAGGATGCCAATAGTGGTGCAGGTCTTTCCCAGAGTCCCTGTCAAAGTCTGCATAATTCCAGTCAAGGAGGACCAAGAGGAGGCCGACGAAGCGATAGTCTCAGAGGTAAGAGAAGAAGACACTGGCAAGCTAGCTTGCTAGCTTTTATTGGACATTTCTCCCGAATCCTCCCCATACCAACGGCCATTTGAGCTTGATGAGCTCTCTTGATTTCTTGCAGGATATCGACGACCGGGAAGCCTCAAAGCCAATGGCGACTCCATGGTGGTATGTCGGAATGAGCGTTTCTTCATTAGCTAGCCTCTTGTGTAACCTGATCTCTTTCCTTCATGTTCCAGAAACAGATGTCGTATGCCCAATCTCCGAAATTAAGCAAGTAAGATATGTTCCCTAGTTCTGCCACGAGGGGTCTGCTTCAGGCACTTGATTACCTTCCTGCAGGCAGCTGTAGTATGGAGCCCTCCCAACTTCCTTCTAACACACAAGTACATTTAATCTTTCACATTCGTCATTTTTCGTGTCTGCAGACATGTGATGGAAACCCTGCGGAACAATGTTCTGGAGATGGGTGAGCCCATGCAATTGATGCTTCCCTGTTCCAATTGCGGAGAGACGCGCGTGGTGATGGCTCGTCAAATCAAGAAAGAGGATGTGGAATGCAATCCGGTATTTGCCGAGTTCCTTCAGCAAACCAAAGGTGGTTCGCCACCCAATGGAACCATGTCATTCAGACGGACTTCCAGGGGATCCAAAACATCCAGGTACGGACATAGTAAAACGTTGAAGGTTGACAAAGAAGGAAGAGAGCGAGAGGCAAACACAAAAATGGGACCGAGAGAGAAAGATTGAAAAAAATATGGCTTAGAACGCATGGATTTGAAGAGAAATGACAAAATCCGTTGGAAATTGAATTACAGGAGTAGCAGTCGACGTCGCCGGAAACCCTCGAAATGTTGCTCGCTCACGGAATCCACATGCAGTAAATGCGAGGCTGCCGTCCATCCGCTGGCTGCGAATTCCCATTTCACGGATATTTCCAAATCTGTGGTTGCCAAGAATGGATCCAACGGACGGGCGAATTCAGTTCATTTGATGGAGAACGGTGACAACCAACACGACAGGTCGAGTGGTTGTCGAGGAATGTGGGAAATGTTGTTGTATTGGAGGAGAACCGTCTTGTCCCGATGGGTGCGTTTCAAATACGAGCGAGAAACGTTCTCCCTGTGGATTTTCAAGCCCGATGACAAGTGAGCACCATGGAATGGAAATCCAGCCAAGATCTTGATGCCTGAAAATCGTGTCTAACTCTGTTGACTTTTAGGTTTCGAATCTATTGCCAAGATCTAACCAGCAAGACATGGTTCGACTTCATCGTGTTGGTGTTCATTGCCAGTAATTGCATCACTCTGGCCATGGAGAGGCCCAATATTCCTCCTTGGTCGTGGGAACGACAGTTCCTTGATCTCTTGAATAACATCTTCACATTCGTGTTTTTCATCGAGATGTTACTAAAAGCTATCGCTACTGGTATACTTAATCGAACTCAAATTCAAACCACTTTACTTTATGCTTGTTAGCTAAGAGCTGTGAATCTATTTGGTGATGCAGGTTTACTTTACGGCGAGCACGCGTACTTCAAGTCGGGTTGGAACATCATGGACGGATCTCTGGTGATCATTTCCTTGGTGGATACGGTGATGGTGGTAATTTTAGGTCAAACGTCCAAAATCTTCGGCATCTTACGAGTCTTTCGACTGGTTCGAGCACTGAGGCCGCTTCGGGTGATCAATCGAGCTCCTGGTCTGAAATTGGTGGTTCAGACCCTGCTTTCATCCCTCAAACCCATTGGGAACATTGTGCTGATCTGTTGCACTTTTTTCATCATCTTTGGTATCCTCGGCGTTCAGGTAGGTTGATTCGCATGAGTACTTTGACTGGTAACTCATTTCTTGGTTTAGCAGTGTGAAACTTTTGCTCGATGCTCGAAGCTCGATGCTCGAACACTTGTTGAAAGGATTAGTACAAAATGCAAGAATTTTCTGGCCTGTCGTCACGTGAAAGTTTCCGTGTGTTGATGATATTTTCGACGGTTAAAATGTTCTTTATCCAAACAAATTACAAATCACCGATCCGGTGGCTCTCTTATCCTTTTCCAGCTGTTCAAGGGCATCTTCTATTACTGCGAAGGCCCCGATGCCCATCGAGTGAAAAATAAGACCCAGTGCCTGGAATTAAGTGGTCGCGGCAATCGGTGGATCAATCACAAGTACAACTTCGACAATCTGGGCCAGGCACTCATGTCTCTGTTTGTTTTGTCCTCCAAGGATGGGTGGGTCAACATCATGTACCAGGGCCTGGATGCCGTGGGATTAGATCAACAAGTATGAACGAACACCAATGCCATCATTGGCAGCGAGGTCATTGACAGCCTCCTTCATGTATGCTTTCAGCCTCGAGAAAACTTCAACGAATGGCGTCTCATCTACTTCATCTCGTTCTTGCTCCTCGTGGGCTTCTTTGTCTTGAACATGTTTGTGGGCGTGGTCGTGGAGAACTTCCATCGATGTCGGGCGGAGCAAGAGAAGGAGGAACGCGCCCGGAGAGCGGCCAAACGCGCCAAGAAAATCGAAGAGCGGCGACGAAGTAAGTCGGTCGAAAGCTTAGCGAGCGAGCATTCGAGTAAATTGGCCTCTTTCCTTCCTATCTTCTCTCTCACGTTTTCTTTGTTATTTAGCCAATCACTCTTATTTCATATACTGTTAATTATTCACCTCGATGTTCGGACAACTTCCCAGGGACATTCGAGATCGATCGATATATAGACAGACAGACTGACCAGCAAACAAACAAATGTACCACGAACGTCTAATTCGATTCGATGGATCATCTTTATGACTGTAGTAGTGACTAACAAGGACTGACGCAGACTCAAGATGTCACTGTCATGTGGTCACTTCAATCCCCGCAAAAAACAGCACGACAACAGAGATGGCTCATCTCGACCTACTTGCAACACGCCCTGCTTCGTTGATATTTCACCCCCCTAATTGACTGACGAGCAAACTATTCCCATACGTATAAATGTATGTCACTAAACTTTGATTCTTCGACATTTTTTCTTTCTTTCTACCTCTTTCCTAAACAGGGGGACCTCGGCGGAAAGGTAAAAACTTCAGTTTCTGCCTGAGTTGGTGCAGGTTTTTTTCTTCTTCTTAAATATCGGTCTCTCCAAACACGTTAACGAAAAAGTAAAGTAACCAAGTGCTCATCCAATATCGCTTTAAATTGAGGGCGGATTTGAGTCTTTTGTTTAACTTTTGGTACGCCAAACGAGGAGACTCTGTGAGGACATTGTTGTTTTTGCTTCAGCGATTTTTCTTCCACCGCGACAATACACCACAGAATGTCTCAAATTTCTCTCAAATCCTCCCTGATTGCGTTGCTTTCTAAACTGAAAACGGTATGATTCTAACACAATATATAAAACTGATTTTTTTTAAAATCTGTTTTGAAGAATAACATACTGGGCATTTTAAATTGAAACTGACATTGAATAGCTACCGAACAGATGAATACGTTTACGAACATAACTCGCACCCGCTTTCTAATATTTCTAAACAAATAAGCACAAGTCCGGTTTCAAATCATAGCAATTACATAAAATTATGACAGGGTGTAGAGCTATTATGAGGGAAAAGAACGATTGTTGTACTTTACAATGCAACACGTTTTTCACCCGATTTTTAGGTTCATTTATCCCTTTTGCCTCAGTTCGATGTAGAACTCAACTTATAACAAAAAGACCACGGGAAAGTTGTCCATCTTATCTACGAAGGGGGCTCTTTTAACATGGGCACAAAGGCCAGACGGCTTAAACCTTTAAAACTCGCCAAACAAAGAATTCCAAATATCTCGTTGCAAGGAAGGCCAAAAGGAAACGATGCTGTCGGTTTTTTTGCAATTTTTGCAGACTGCGCAGCCTGGATCTCGTAATAAAGTGCGATGTTAGATGAGTTGTTGAGCTTTTGAGGGGACCAAGATGGGAGTAAACAAATTACTATCAATTGCAACTCATGCTCTGACACCATATTTGAGCGTGATTATTTGGACATCTTTCATCTTGACTTGCACTACACCTTTTGATGCTTTCAACCACTCATCTCTTGTTAACCATACAAGGTCTCGAGTTAATGCATGAGTTTAAAAAGGTCAAATGGCCCAAGATCAATTCAAAACCCTTTTAGTAAAGTTATTTTAAAGGAGTTAGAGAAAAAGCCTTCAAATTTTGTGGCAAACGGATTTATAAGTTTCATGTGCAGCCGGCATATGCAAACATAGGGTATTTGGGGCATCTTGGGTCACATTGGATACACAAATGGCCTTCAGGGCTACAGAAGTGACATGTACCAGAAACTTTTTCTAACGTGCCAAAGAATTTATCATATTTGCCAAGGCTTCTATCTAACTTGGTAAATCTAAATTTGGCATGGGCCGCTTGGCAGACTTGACTTAGAAAAATGAAAATCGTACTATATTTGTGGGCCTTCAGTCGAGGGAGATCAACACCACAATGGGCATTTGTACCCCGCAGCTTGTGATTGGTGAGCCTTGGCACACCAGTTCAAGTTTGATGAGCCTTGGCAAACAATGCTGAAGAAAACTCTTGTCCCAAAGCTGGCCAAAGACACGTTTTACACTTTAGCGAAGTCCTTTGCGCTCAAAGCAACACGAGAACGTTGTGCCCTTTGTCCTAATTTTCAAGCAAATTGGATTGTCTACAAAAGAAATTAAAGGTCCCTACGTTCAGACCAAAGGAATTTAAAAGATCATGTCATTTATTGGTTCTACATCCTGTCCTCTATTATTATTATCATTTTAAGCGTTTACCGTACCGTTAATTTTCTACAAAAATCAGTGAACCATGAAGAACCATTTCTGCATTACCGATCAATCAAATACTATTATGGCCGAAAACTACATGAGATTCATGTTCGTATTTCTCTACCCTCCTCAAAAAGTGTCTCCGCCTCTTCCATTGATGTGACCAGCTTGTCAATAGCGATGTCCAGCTTCATGTGATGCATGCCCGGGACCCCGGATTCAATTCCAAAATCCGGACATATTTATTTGTGTTCAAGTGCATCTCATAAATGTTTGTGTGTCCCCCTGCATTAGCCTACATTTTCATTTCCTCGCTTACTAATACGCTCATTGATCCCCTCGCTATCCCCACTACAGCCAAATATTTAACAATTTTGTCTCCTAAATAACCCCTGTATCTGTCTTGCCAAAAGAGATCCAGGGTTGTTGTTGTTTTTTCCTTGTGAGGCAAAAATGTCGATGTCAGCAGCTTTCTTCGATAAAATATGAGATTCCATAAATTTAGCATACGGTTATCGTATTAGATTTTAAAGGAATGGAGCCATTTGGAGATTTGTGTAAAAAAGAGCTTTGCGATAATAGAGCATCCCCGTAAGATTTGTGACCTTTCACACTTGATCTTTAAAGAGCTCCCTATTTTAGTTGATCCTGACAATCCTGATTTTCATTCCAGAAATGATGGAAACGCCCTATTACATCCACTACTCGCCCAATCGTCTGATGGTCCACAAAATGGTGACCTCCAAGTACTTCGATCTGGCCATCTCGGCGGTAATCGGACTCAATGTGATAACGATGGCCATGGAGTTCTACATGATGCCCCGAGTAAGCCCCTGCAAACCATTCACCAATAAATTAATCTGTCTGCCTGTCCTCACATTCGAGACCTTTCCAGATTTTGGCCAACGCTTTGAAAGTGTTCAACTACTTCTTTACGGCTGTGTTCATTCTGGAAGCTGGAATGAAGGTATCCGCTTTAGGATTGGGACGATACCTCCAAGACCGGTGGGTTGATAAGGATGCTCAGTTAATTCTTCGTAATATCACACTTGTGTTCGTTTGTTTCCAGGTGGAATCAACTCGATGTTGTGATAGTAATCCTCTCCATTTTGGGCATTGTGCTCGAGGAGCTCAAATCGGATTTGATGCCGATTAACCCAACGATTATGAGGGTCATGCGAGTTCTACGAATAGCGCGAGGTGATTAATTCATTACCATTTGGCTCAGTTTTATAGCATCAATCATAAGTTCAGAACCCTCTTCAAGGAGAAGATCCCTCATTCTCTTCAGTACTTGACTTCATACTTCAGTTTATCTTCTGGCACTGATTCTTCATTGCCTTGCTTCACTGGAACACTAATGCATAGTACAGTTTTGTAATTTGTATCCTCTCCCTGGATAGATGGAACAGAAAATAACTCAGAAATGATGACATTTCTTCATCTTTTTTTCCCTTTTCCTCGCAGTGCTCAAGCTCTTAAAAATGGCCAAAGGCATACGTGCTTTACTCGATACTGTGATGCAAGCGCTTCCACAAGTTGGAAATCTTGGACTCCTCTTCTTCCTCCTGTTCTTCATATTCGCTGCACTCGGAGTGGAAATGTTCGGCCGATTAGGTAACTACAATAGCTCACATGAACACATGATTCTCCCTAACCATTGGAGACTTCTTTCCAGAATGCGATGATCATCATCCGTGTCAAGGGTTGGGTGAACACGCCCATTTCCGGTCGTTTGGTATGGCATTCTTGACGCTGTTCCGCATTGCCACGGGCGACAATTGGAACGGCATCATGAAAGACACTCTCCGTGAAGAGTGCGAAGAAGGCGACGAATGTTTGCGCAATTGCTGCGTTTCGCCCTATTTTGCGCCCTTGTTCTTTGTGGTCTTTGTCCTCATGGCGCAATTTGTGCTGGTCAATGTGGTGGTTGCCGTATTGATGAAGCATCTCGAGGAATCCCACAAACAGGTCAGTAGAGGATCAAGAGGAATAATCAATCGACTAATTGCTCTCGATGTGATTGATTGTGAACCCTCCGTAATTTCATGAGTACCCTCCGCGTATTGTACCTAGGTTTCTCCATTTCAGCAAATTCTGGAATTCAGCAGTGTAAGAATGAGGCTTGGTTTGGCAATGACCATTGATGCTTTTCGGGATTTGTTAGTAGTGTTCCCTAGTTTTCGAGCTCAACTCAGATGTTGGGCAATACGATTGCAATTGTGATGCAACTTTCCCCGGGTTTGCTCACGTATCCTCTCGAGCTTTTCAGCCCATAGACATGGCCAAAAAGGATACGTGAACATTAGAGTTTGTGCTTTCGAGTTCTTCCGATGGCTCTCGAAAAAGACAATTTGGACGGAATGTCTGGAGGCCATTTCATTTCCAAATTTTCCTCCCATAATGTTTAATCTGCCAGCTCCAATTTGTGACAATCAGAGCATGGAGAGATCTAATAAAGGCAAATGAAATGCCACCTTCTAGTGGGTCTCCCGAGATCCATCCCACTTTGGATTATTCAAGACGATCCTCAAAGTTGGAGAGGTTTGGGGATTATTGAGTGGTTTCAGAGCAACCAAGGTTGCGGTGGTATTTGGGCTTAGCTTGACATTTCTGCTTTTTCCTTCCTCAGTCACCAAGATAACTTTGTGTTCCCATTTGGAGCAATTCACTTTTTGCAACCATATTTCAAGGCGCGTTTGCATCAATTCCATTGCTCTGCGGTTTTTTACACTTCAAAGCACGAGACGTGAGAGAAATCGCCACTGTATAGAGCATTGAGCTTGAACCAAGCAATTTGATGTACACTCATCAACTCAATTTGGCGTTCCACTATTCTTTTCAGATGGAGGACGATGTGGAAGTGGAACTGGAGCTGGAAAAGCAACTCTCCTTGGCTCGTGAGATGTTCTAGAACGTCAGACCTCCTTCAAATCATTGGTACCTTCTCAAAATAATCGGAACTGCAATAATAATTGCCAACTCTCACATAAAGCGGGCTTACCAGAAGTCCTCAAATAATGACTACCTATATCCAATAATAACCTAACCTCAACCCTTCCTACTTCAAGGCTACCAATCGCACAAATCCACACATATGATAACCCTTAAAAAGAGAATAAATCAGATTACTTCATCATCAAACCCGTTTGAACCGTCCGTCTTCTTTCTACTCGTGTTCCTAACCAGCCTCACCTCACATAGTAGTTCATGGTGAGTGCTCTTGAGCACATGACCAAAACAAGTTCCATGAGGAGTTTCAAGGCAAAGGCATGAGAATCTTCCCCCGGGGGAAAAGACACTCTGGCCGTGCCAATTTGCCCCCTCAGGCTCAGCAGCCTTCCTCATGGCAAAACCACTTCGAGTGGGAGACGTGAGGTCTCTCCAAATTCGGAGAAAGTCCTTCAATGGGCTTTCTCTAAGATCCTCGAGCATGGCAAGTGGCCAACAAGAGTGGGCGAATAGAAATGAATTCCCTCTCTCTCTCTCTCTTTTCTTCGCTACAATTGACGAAAGGGAGAGCTAGTGCAGATTTGGCAGAGAGAGCGACCAACACCATCAACCCCTCCGTACGTTCCACTTTAGGGCTGGTTCGTTTCCATCGAGCTTGTTCCAACAGGCAGGGCCATGTACTACTAAAAGGTCGAGTTAGTGAGGATTTTGGTTGCTCTGAAGCAGGCACGGAAGAACCTGAGTTTTCATTACGTTTTCAACATCTAACGTATCAAATCTAAAATGGATCTTAATACATGATTAGTGCGGCATCGGAATCCCGTTCACCCCAACCACAACGCCAGCTTGTCTAATCCAAAGTGCGAATCCTGTGAGCCATTTTGGAGTGAGCACAGAATCAAATATATCATCACGTGAGGGGCAGACAACTGCCTACTCCCAAGTGAAGATATCGAGGAACCATGTCGATGTCCAATGAAAATTACGATGTGGGAGGCACGGGTGGGGCACTTTTTGCCGAGAGTGGTCCGAAAAAGATACCCACCAAAGGAGCAGAAGCTCTCGGAGATGACTACAAGGCACCTCCCGGACTTCCCGCATGGAAACAACCCAGTTATGACGATGACGACAGGGTGGACCCTGCCACTTTGAAAAATCCAATGTCTGGCCCTGCAGCCTCCATCCTGTCCCGGTTCTTCCCCGATCCTGTAGACCAAAGCTTAGCCTTGGCAAAATTCTTTTATTTCTTCTTCTTTTCCGCGTTCGGATCGTTATTACCATTGCTTGGTGTTTACTTTAAGCAACAAGGAATGGATGCTGGTCAATGTGGTTTTCTCATGGGAATTCGGTCCATTATCGAGTACCTTGCCACTCCATTTTGGAACAAAATGTCAAACAGGTAAAATGCCCCATAGGCTCTTCTCATAAACAGCGCAACCTCTCGGCTAACTTTGAGTATCTCTAACCGCAGATTCCAGAAGGGTAAAATCATGTTGCTGATAGCGGTTGGCTCTTGGATTGTGTTCACTTTGCCTATTGGATTTATTCACCCTCCGGTGGTCTCTTGCAAGTACTTCAATGGCACTCAATATCTCCTGAAGCTTCCTAAGACTGAGGAGAGGGCCAAACGAAGTGTGGAAGACGCATGGGAGAGCTATCCAGACCCCGATTTAGATTGGTTGACTCCCGACACCGTCGAGGAATTACCTCGAGCTCTTCCTTTAACGCGAGATTACAACCAATTGCGAATGAAACGCGGCATTTATGATCACCGATGGGCTCCTGGTTACGTGGTTGGAACCTCTCCCCAAGCCATCATGTTTACTTACAACTACAACGAGAATAAGCACAAGGAATGGGTCTCCCCTGCTTATAGCAATGAGGTTTTTGAACGAGCCGCCGTTCATAAGGTGTTCTTCTTGATCACACTCCTCACAATCATGGGAGAGTTCTTTAGGTGGGTTAGTCAATCTTCCTAAGATTCCTAGGACTGGTTACCAATTTCATATCCGTTTCAGTTCTCCAGCAATTGCGTTGGCGGATTCTGCGGTTATCTCCCTTTTAGGCGAGCAGCACCAGGATCGCTATGGAAAGCAACGAATGTGGGGATCCATTGGTTGGGCAGCCACCATGTTTTTCATGGGTATGGTGCTAGACCACTCTCACTTTGACTTTGAACATTCCAAATGCGACCCTCACGACGGCCAGAAGAACTACCACGTGTGCTTCTTCGTGTTCACGTTTCTGATGTTCCTGGCATTTCTGGTGGCGTCCCAGATTCCGTTCCGTTACTCAGTGGTTCCCACAAACAACGTTCCAATGGCTAACATGCAACAGCAACCTAATGGAAGTGGACCAAACAAGAAACAGGAACAGGGCGAGGGTCTGAAGAATATGGCTGAGAAAACCAAGGTGTTTGCTACACAGTTGCGCTCCATGCCCGAATTCAACGCTGTTTTCAAGGCCATGGCCAATTTACGTCTCTTGACGTTCATGCTCGTGGCTTGGATCATGGGTATTGGAATGGGACTCATTTTCACATTTTTGTTCTGGCATCTCCAAGATTTTGGGGGTGGTCCGACTTTGTTCGGTATTGCCTCGGTCATCAATCACTTATCGGAAATGGCAGCCTTCTTCTACAGCTTTAAAATCATCAACAAATTTGGTCACATCAAGGTCGGTGTTTAAGCTTAGTTGAACGCCTCGATACGTGTGTTAACCCATCCATCTCATATCAGGTTCTTGCAGCTGGTCTTCTGTGCAATTGTATTCGCTTCCTGTACATTTCCTTCATCACGTGGCCATGGTTGGTCCTCCCTTTCGAGTTCGTTCAAGGTTCGATGACTCGTTCCTCGTCGTTTGGACCATAAAACATTGTAGTACGATGATGAGCATATTGACATTTTCGTGATGTTCCACTCTCTTCTAGGCATCACTCATGCTGCAATTTGGGCTGCCTGTTGTTCCTTTATCACTCACAACACAGACGCGAAACTTCGATCCTCTGCACAAGGGTTCTTGCAGGGGATCCACCACGGATTTGGAAAGTTCTGCGGAGCTGTTTTCGGTGGCATGCTTATCAAAACCAATGGTACGAGCTTTGGTGGCTAAATGGGGGCTGGCACAGCTTATTTCTCAATGGAGTCCCTTATTTTTTGAACCATTAGGAACAGTGGCTGTCTTCCGGGCGTATGGATTCACTTGCTTGGTCGTCTTGGTCGTCTTTGTGGCGGTCAACTTTTACAACCGAAATGAAGGAGGATTGACCGGAGATTTGCCCGAGGACGTGGATCCTCGAACCGTAAGTCTCGCATGTTCGACATCGAACACCTTGATTTGTGTATTCGTTCGTTTGATAACTCATAAACATACCTATTGTTCCCCCATGGAACCAGGTCGAAGACGTGGGTAGTCATTTAGCTCCACATGGAGTTCCAAGCGGAGGAATGCCACGAGCACTCTCCAATACCGCCTTGGAGCAACCGGCAATGGAAACCGACACTTCTGCCCCCAATTTGGGCGTTCCGGGTAGGTGTTCCAAAGACAAATCAGGATTTCAATTCACCTCTCTTCATTGCTCTGATTCATGATCTCGCTTTCACATTTCAACGGCACGTTTCTTTTCGCTGTCTTCCTTATGTGCGCTTTTCAATGAGCTTCAATGAGCGCTCAAAAATATGAAAAGCAAATTCCATTCAACTTTTGTTCCCATTTACACAATAATAACCAGCAATGTTGTTACAAAGGGGGCACTATGTAGAATTAATTGTTTTTAGAATGACTTTGAATTGGGTCAAAAATACTTTTACTGTTATAAACCCCCGAGTGATTACCCCTAGAATTATTTAATTTAACGAGCGAAAGTTGGAAAATAACAAAAAGAAATGAAACAACTTTTGAATCATATTTTCCCTTTTTTAACATCAGTGCTGATAACCCATACTTCTCACACTTCTAACACCTAAAAATGTTTATCACAGCTCAATCACCAGAAGATGGTAAACTATAAGCCAAAGGGGCTGGAAAGTCGCATGAGTCATAAATTAATTGCACGAAAAGCACGTTGCGCCTAAAACTTGCAGAAGTTTCCAAGTGGAAACTGTACATTGCTGTTTTCTTTTTAAAGGTGTTTGAGCAAACCAAAAAAAAACACTCGATGCTTTTATAGTGTAAACGTTTGCAAAACCTTTTATAGGTGCGGATTTTTATTCCCTCTACTAGGGAGGGGATTTCCTGTTAATAAATAACTCATTAATATTGTGTATCCAATTAACATTTATATATATTTGGTCTACCATCGAGTTATCGTTGTGAGGTCGATCTTGACAATCCTTAAGTGGGTTCATCAGGAAAATATTCAAAAATATAACCACTGTAATCCTGTTTTAAAAGCTGTTAGAGGGTGTCTATCGGGTGTCTCTTTTAAAATGATCGAAACAAAATTCTTGTAAAAGGGTTTTTCCAAGAAAGATATTCAGATTACTGGTTTTTTCAGATTATATATTTTTCTACTTAGTTGATAGTCCACTTTGGGGCCTATTTAGTATATACCGGTTGCTTTTTACCCAGGGAGAAGTCGGACTTTTGAAGAAAAAATCACCCGATACGGAAATGTTAGTGATATAGTTTGGCTTGCGTCTACCCTTGTGATCATAAGAGCAAACAACAAAACTCTGAAAGTGCAGCCTGCGTAGGTATTCACTCACATTGAAATGCATGCCTTTTGAACAAAAGTGTTGTAGAAAATTCCGTCCTGTCCAAACTACGTACTTGAACAAAGGCAAGTACAAAGAATCTATTGACAATTTCAGGAGCTGCTCAGAATCCCTTTTTGGCCGATGCAGCCATGGCCGAGGCCAACAATCCCTTCAGCTATAACGCTCACGGTCAAAGGATTGGTGGAGCTCCTGAAGGCGAAGAACAATACTACGGTCGAGGCTATTCTCAAGCCCAGAGCGGGTATTCTTCAAGTGGATTCGGTGAGTTTTTTTGCATAATCTCAAAGTATCCAGAGAATCAGCAGCAATTGTGAATTGGTTGGGATTTCAGGTCTACAATAAGTCAACCTATGTTAATTCATTCTCATCGATACCCTTGAGGATTTGCAAGCGTTTCTGTGTGACCTGTTGAATGTTTATCGAGTTACTACAAATATTGCCCTAAATCTGAAGAAAGAAAGAAAGAAAGAAAGCAAACAAATCAGCACCATCCACGTGTACAAACAAGAAGAGACATTAAAAGATGTGATTCCACGAATGAAACTAATTTGGAACTTTGGCAAACCGGAACAAAATTTCTCTTCGGAATTTTACATGTGAAATTCACCCAACCTTTTGGGCAATTTCATGTCAAAATAATCACCATGAACAACCCTTTCTTTGGTCTCTGTATTTCGTGGAATGATGAACTGGAAAACATATCATTCCCTTCTCCTTTCCTGATATCCTCTCTTCTATTTCCTTGATGATGAGATGTTGTTCCGGCTTTATCTGATGATCATCCCATGTGTGAATCCCTAGACAGAGTTCAACCCAAACCGCATCGTTGTCATCAGCTTTCTATCAAGGATCTCAAAAGCATCAGTCGAATTGATGATCATTCCGTCTGTTTCATGGCTAACACGTCAGTCACTTAAACCGGTAAAACATCCTTTAGATGATACAAAACGGCCATTGATTCAAACCACCCTCTTCTCTTCAAATCATTTCTCGTTTCCTCGCCATTTGGTAGAACTAAAGCCGCACTTTGCCCGCCTTCCTAGCTTGGTGTGTACATAGAAAAAAGCAATCATAACTCTTTTCCCGAAAAATTACCTTAACTTGTTACATTTTCTTCTGTCAGAATGAAACTAGATATGGAAAAATACTGTCCACAATTATTACTATGTTTATAAAGATGTTGTTATTGCGTCTCCCCGTCGAGCATTAATACTTGGCTTTATCATTGAACCCCATCTGTTGCGTACCGGGCGTATCCATATGCCAAGACAAATACACTTACAGAAACAATAAAGTTGACAACCAAGGGTATCATAAGCAACATTGGTTTGTGTGTATTCACTATTCTGTCAAACAATCTTAATATTCATAATTGATAACAATGCTTTTTTTTGCAAGAAGGAGAACAGGAAGTAGGAGGAGGTCGAGGCGGAGGAAATCAACGAGGAAATGAGAGAGCAAGAGATAGGGAGGGATAACTAGAGAGAGAGAAAGAGACGAGGAGAGCGTGCAAAACGCTTCAAGAGAGCTCATTTCCGTGGTGTTGCAATTGAAAGTTAATACTTGAAGAAAATCATAAAGCAAGCAGTCTCTTACAGTCTGGTCTGAAAGAAAATAATGGAAAACAAAGCGTAAATAAGTGGCAGAGAGGAATGGACCCACACTGGTTTGACTTGATATCTCGCCTGTGTTCGTTCATTCACCAACCTACAACCCAACAAGTCCAAATCTGCGACTACTCCGCAGGTTTGATAAAGCATAAATCGTGACTAAAATCAGGTCTCACGCAACAATTCAAATCAAACGAACACCAATATGGTATAATAATAAGAATAATGATAATTAGAATATGTAAATGCAACCAAGAACTCACACAGTGATATGAAAGTTATAGCTATAGTGTTAGCATATCAAAGAGAAATAGAGTAGGCCTGTAGGTGGTGGTTGTTTGGGTGGTTTTTTGGTAGGGTTGGTAGCTTTGTGGATGGTCAAGTCTCCCCAACTGGTTTTGGTAGACAGGGAGCGTCAATTTGACGTGAGGTTCGGGGACAAATTCGTTTGCTTGGTAGGCTAGAGAGGCAAATTTAAAAACAAGATGGCTCTGTTGATATTATCGATGGTGGTAGTGATTTTGTTGTTGTTCTTGTTCTTGTTGATGAAGATGATATTGTTGTTGATGTCTTAGGTGACATGATGACTGGATGACCTGGAGGGTGAGTGAAGACGAGACTAGAAAAGGGCTCGAATCTCACTCTTTAACCGCCATGGAAGATGAGGATTGAATGAACGTGAAGAAGAACAAGTAGAAACTCACTGAAAGAGACACCACCAGATGTTCACCATGAGAACTCAGACAAAAAGTACATGAACAAGTATGTGCATGTAACCATGGACACACCAAAACCGACCACGAATACAAACACACAACTTGAACCCTGAGTTCTTTATGTGTAATTAAAACTTACGATTTCAGTTTCATGATAGGGCGTGTCCTTGTAGTTCCTTGTTATGATGCTTTCACGACTTGCTCGCAAATTTCTATTGGGAGTACTTCCTGTAAGAAAGTGGATAAAATGTTCATTCAAAGCTCGATCAGTAGGTGATCAAATGATTAAACAAAACAACAGGAGAACAAGAGACGAAGATCAAATTGAAAACGGGTCATGATAAAAGAAAATAAAAAAACCAGGAAAAAACGTGCAAAAACAAAAACAACAAACCAAGGACATACATCTACAGCCTCTAAAGATGACTGACCGCCTGCTCCTGCTAGATCTCCCGAATACGACGACTCGGTGTAAGAGGGCGTGCCTTCCGTCCACGTGGGCGTGTTCCATCCGCCACCCATGGAGCCCGTGCCTACTGATAATCGGGAAGGCGTGCCCTGATCATTTCCGTAGCCCTCGCTCATGCGCGATTCTGACAATCTTTCCCTACATGAAGAAAAGACACGTGGATCTTCGTCAATCATCATCATCCTCGTCATTTTTTCCGAGTGATTCGAATACGTACGAACTAATTTCCGTGCTGGTATGCTTGACTTGCTCGTGCAAGCGGTTGCGAGGGCGTGTCAGCGAAGAACTTTGCCCACCCCCAACGGCACCTGACGGCGACGAGGATAAGGCTTCCGAGGATCGGGTGGAGGCCGAAAAGCCTGCTGCAATGCCTGCAACGAATAACCCATCCCCCAATTACTTGTTGGACTAATCTGAGGTCACGAGCTTCAAACGGTATTAGCTTGGAAATCGTTAATCATGCTTGATCTCGCTTGTTTTGAGATTATTATGCTAGTGCGTATGTTATATCAAATCAAATCAAATCCACTGAATGATGAATGATCATACGCAATTCATGAGTAGAATGGATCAAGCTACCAACAAGTGCATCAACTCACGACATCTACCTGATACTTGGTATTACTCGATACTGCTACTGATGGTAGTAGAAGGAACACTACTACCATTGGAATGCGAATTACGAATGTGAACCGTGCCAACTAAAATGCCGATATGGATACGCCATTCGAGCGGCAGCCGCTAAAACACAGAAAATAGAGAAACGAAACTTGAGATCATGCCAGGTCTTGTGCCGAGGCCATTGATTGGGTGGAGCCAAACCAAGGAATAAGGTGAAGGGAGAATCCTAAGAAAACGGGGTTCGGTGTGGAACATCAGCAGTCATAACAGCAACAAAAATCAACAGCACTCGGTGCTAACCTCGATGAATCACGGTTCGAGCCGACGAGCTCGACGACGACGCCGAAGAATGGGGAGCGGCCACACCCACAAGATCGCCACCGCCTCGGGGAACAACACACGCAGAGGGCGGAGGAACGCGCATTTTCGACCCGTGAGGACGATCCCAAAGCACGGCCGGTAAATTGATCATGGCCTCAAGATTCGAGGGCTCAAAATACGCCTGATCCACACCTTCCAGACACGGCACAGGCTTGTCATGAGCCGTGGTGGTGGTCGTATCGGTATTGTTCGTAGTCGTGTTCACGCTAGGCGAGATCAACGAGCTGCCCTTGGACAGCGAAGTGATCATCGAGTCTTTGGGGTTGCTCAATGGCGACTCTTCGTCGTGGGGTTGGCTTGGCTGCGATGCCTCGGTCATCATCATCATCATTAGCTTCTTTTGACGAGCTGTGGGTGACGAATGACTCTGCTGAGAGCCGTGAGCTGCCGACACTTGTGCTTCGATCACGGCGGCGGCAGAAATGGGCGCTGGAGCGCGATCCTTGGAGTTCCACCCACCTAATGAACATGGGCCATGAACATCAACCCGCCTTAATCGGTTCAGCCCCTCGTTCAAAACATCGCAACAATGGACCGAGCAATACGTACTATATGTGAAAGATCCCTCCCGCGACTGTCCGTCGCTTTCAATCTTACCTGAACTTTCTTTATACTTTTGACTAAGGTCGGCTTGCTCGTCAGACGAGCTTCCACCCGCACCGCTGCCCGCATTGGCCGCTTGAAGTGCCGCACTGACAATCGAGTTCTTCTTGACGGAGTCTCGCTTACTCTTCCGACTTGGTGAATGTTTCAGGGCTGGAAAATGGCCAAACGAAATCCGATTATGGTCAATCTGCTCTGAGCTAAGCTGAGTAACACGTCGTGGAGGTATTTTGCGCCACAAATGCAAACAACCAAGTGAATGAAGAGCAAGAAGGAGAAGAAGAGGAGGAAGGAGATGACAAAGAAACCCCCAAAATACTTCAAAGAGAGCATCAACAGTGATGATTGGAATTTGGTATTGTAATCGTTTTCTGGCTTGTTGCTTGCATGAGTAATGAAGAGTAGAACATGACGGAGAACAGAGAGGGAGAGAGGTTCTAAATTTGTAAAAATACGGGATCCACAAAAGTAGAGACTCATTGTGTCCGTTTAAGTTTTTGTTCCTAAAACACATTCTAGGTAATAAGTATTCAACAGGAATCTAGATTGAATTACGTACAGTACAAAGAAAATGATCGCACTGTTCGCTGTATACTTCACATGGATTTAAGGATCGTGAAAATTCATGCAAGGGATATCGTTGGATGAAAAGCAATGGCAAACAATCAAACTACCAACCATGCTTGCAAGACTTGAATATTATTGTGTGGTGACTATCTACGGATCTGTTTGAAGTGTTGAGTGTAAAAATGTGTGTGTGTGTCCTGGATGGAGCGAAAGAATTTCTCAGGGCAAACTTCAAGAATGGAAAACAAACGGCTAGAAGTGCACAGTATGTTTGATTTGATCCAATCACGATGGTTTTGGGTGGGAAAAGGGAATGGATACAATCAAAACGGAGTGATATTATTTTTCCGTTGGTTGAGCGTAAATAGGTAAATCTTGAGAAGGAAATGCAAAAAAAAAGACATTGAAATGAAATCAGATTGTCCACATGAACGTCTAGGTCAAGTTTAGCAGGGAAAACAAACGAGTCAAATCAAACTCTGGAAATTGTGAAGATGTTGAGAGTAGTAGTAGGTAGTAATGGCAGTCAGATTTGACATAAATCAAGAGACTTGAGTAGTTACGCACCACTGCTTTGGTACTGTTGTCCAACCCCTGATCAATCATCAAGCAACCATTCATGAAGAGTCACGAGGAAAGTGGTTGTTAGTTTTTGTGAAATGAGAGAGAAAGAGAGAAAGAGGAGATATATATTGGACTATCCTGGATCCATCGGCTGTCAATTCGGTTTGTTTGAAATTTGATCATGTACAGTGTTTATGAAGAAATTAATGGGATCGAACAACCCTAGTCTATTGTTGTAATTAAAAGAGGCTCTTGAAAGAGCGCATCCGATACTAGACTAGGTGTGTTTGTGACAGGTGTGTGTTGTTTAGACCTACAATCCTAAATCCTAAGGGAAAAGAAAAGCATCTGTCTCGGTCAATTGGTCTCAGTTCCAGGAGGATTCTGTCGTTCCAAGTTCCAATACAAGAAGAGTGAAATAATGAACCAGCAAACAAATGAGTTGAAAAGGAAATCAAGATATTAATCAGCCAATCAATCGAGAGCCAAAGATGCCGACAATCAAAGCAAAGTTTGTGACGGAGGAGCCAAGTGCTCCGTAAGTGATTGTGCAGAATATTCAGTGAGTCCCATTTACAACAGTGTTCCGAGTGGAAAAGTCAAACGTCCCAAGAGAATTAAATCATCAAAACACACACATCCTTTGTTGTCATTTAGCTATGAACCACGCTGATTGGAGTTCCATGATTATTGGGCTTTGAAGTATGCATGTTTAGGGCGATTTTTTTGGCAAGGCTAATTCACCAGAAAATATGCTCAAATGTGTGCACAATAATAATTGATCATTTCATATTTGCTTTTAAAGGTTACATCGTCATCGAATCAATCGTCACTGAGAGGGAAATTGGACTGATTGCGTTGACATATAACATCATTTATCAACTTCTCGATGCAAAGTGACGGCAAAAACAGATAATTGAGCAAATTTGCGATAAATTTCTTTTCTTTGCAATCGATAGAGCCAGGCATGAGTTTATTAACGCACATTTTACCTTTTCTTGACTACAGTCTGATTGTCTGATTGTTTAAGGCTAAAAACAAATCATTTTCTTGGTATCCACAACCGAATTTGGGGAGAAAGTTAAACTGATGCAAGTCCGTTTTTTACATATTTACAAACTAATGCAAAGGGCGAGAACATATAACTTTCATCATGGATGACTAAAATGAAGTGATCAAATTGATGACGTTGGCAATCAATGCATTGCATACTAGTTGAGATAAGCTCATTGTTATTACCGGTATTTGCCAAGAGACTCACTTGGGATCAAAGATTTTGCTACTTTGGACAAGGTCGCATAAACCTGGTTAGCGGATACCAAATGGGCATGAAATTGCGTTTTGTCAGTCACAATTGGCAACACGAGTAACAGAAGAAATCAAATCAGCATTAATCATATTGGTCATAGTAAAAAACGAATAATGAACCAAAAGTGCAAATCATGTAAAAGAAAGAATCATGTGGATAATGAGACGGTGATTGATTGAACTAGTACTCAAGAGAGCTGGGAGAAATTGCCTACCTATCAAACTCGAGACAAGAGTTCGAAACTTCCTGTGCGTCCCTTTTATCTCGGGCAAATCCACTGTGAAGAAGAAGTAGTAGTAGTGGAAGAAGTAGTAGTGGTGGAAGTAGAAAAAATATGATGGTTAAGGAGAGAAGAGAAGACACGTGATATCGCAATGGTTAAGAGTTAAAGGACCAGCAGTCATAAATATGGCTAGAAACTCCTTCAGAGCTAAAGGTGACATGGCAGATCAAGGAGATGAATCTGCAGAGGTGCTTTCTAGACAAACACGCCCGCGCGAAGGTTTCAAAGCAATGTCAAGAACCCTGGAGTCTCTGCGAAAAGCAAACACGTGCGGGAAAATTTCGTTCAGCTTTGTCCAAATTAATGAATGTGTTCTCTTTACTTTCGCTTGTTCTCATATCTGGCCCAAAACGTTGCGTATAAAATTAGACAAGTTAAACAAAGAAGCAAGTAATCACAGGGCTAGACTTAAGCATCCTTGACATTCCATTGAACAGAGCTTTGACCTTATCACACAAGCGTATTGTAGAAGAATCAGGAAAGAAAGCGTGAGGAGGGCAACAATTCGTGGTGTTCATGGTAGTAGCAGTAGTTAGTGCGTTTAAAATGAATGGATTGATGGGCTCGTTCTTGACTCACAGCGGAGAGAAAAGATGGGATCGAGGAAAAGCGATCAATTTAGACCTGCTTGAATGGAATCTTGAAGGTCCTCATCCAATTTACAACCTCCTAAGGAATGTTTCATGGCCAAGAAGAAATCATTTAAGAGGCAAAATCGGTTCAGAAGTACCTTTATTTCTCTTGAAGATCGTATTTTTTGGTATATCCTTGGCTGAACCAGTTTTGCGTTAAAAATTGGCCTCCATTTCTCAGAGACGATAAATCTAGTAATAAAATTTGCCAAATTGCCCGGTTTAAGACTGGATGAGACGACGACGAGACTCTCACATTGCTGCAGATCTACATGGAACGAGCTTCCTCGATAAAACTTAAAAAACATAATTCAGTGCATAAATAGCTGAATATATAGGAACGAAGCTTGCCAATAGAATTTCAAATCAAAGGAGTGCTCGGGGGATTTGTCTTTACAACTCAGCCACGACGATTGTCCATGGAATCTGATTATAGGCTACTCAACCAACTGCAGTTTGTCAGTCAACTGCCTTGAAACATCTCCTTCCACAATGAATATTCCAATACAACACCACAGCCAATTTAAACCAATCATTTACAGCATGCTCTAGGATCTGATTTCAGTGTCTCTGATCATCGTTTGAACTGATTGGGCCAGCTTTGGTTGGTTACACGGACAAAATGACGAGAGGCAGCAAAAACATCCACAATTGGGTTACAGTTCCAGGGTGGGTACAAAGTTGGGCACACCAAGAATGCAACTGTTTCAGAGGGCACGGTGTTGGATGGGCGTGATGAGCGATTCAAGTAATGTTAAGTGTTTGAGTTGCGTACGAAACACAACCGAAGCAACTGAAAACTCTAGACGTATGTTCCCCCCCCCAAAAAATAAGAGTAGCTGCCGCATTGACGAACATTTAAAAAACACTTGACTGTTATACTAGCGCTTAATTCACTAAAGTGTCCACGAATACAGTACACTTGAATGAATGGAGAAGGCCTAGGATGATTAGCTTAACAATGGGTGGGTCATGATTAAGAAAGAGGTGGAGGATACAATAACACTGTCCGGCACAAATAAACTTACGTGAGGGTATCTTTTTGAACACTTTGTCTGCCATGAAATCCAAGAACCGATGGGCATAGAACCCTGGCCGATGCACCGACACCGTATCCTAAGAAAGGGCAAATATAAACATTATGTCTCGTCTGAGGAACGTTGGTTTTTTTTCTTGGTTAACGCACTACATACCCCGTCGTGAATGATTGACTTTAAGGTATGCTCCAATTTTTTCCTCATCCGGTAACTTTGGAGGATATCGATGATGCCTAAGTAGAGCAGAAGCCGTTCGCCCTTATGATTTCGAGCGGGAATCCCCCCGGGCCTAAAAACCATGGACAATGTTTGAAAAAAGGCCGGGTTTGATTTACAAAAATGAACTCACGGAAGGTGTTCCTGCTCGTCAATGGGCTCAGTTTGTGCCTGAATCGATTCCATGGCCGTGGAATGAGCCACTAGCTTTGGTTTCTGTTGGGCCGAGGTCGAGCGATTCAAGATCAGCTTTTGATTGTTGCTATTGTTGTGATGGGACACGCCTCCTCGAGAGGACGACGGTGCACGAGGACTAGAGGAGGAACCATCAGCAGTCCCACTGGCAGACTGCATTCATGCAAAAACAGAAGAAATGAACAAATCAGAGGATTGTCTCTTCCTGGTTTTAAAGTGTTCATTCCTACCTCTTCCCGACTGGCTTGATCGAGGTTGTGGATGCCAATGAGCAGACTGTAATCCATGATTCTAAAGCTTTCCAAGACTCGACAATCACGTCGGAGTGTCGAGATGAGGGCATTGTACGTCTCCGGTTCCAAAAGCACGCCTTCCGGAAGGAACTCTGAGATATCCAGGTCCTTGTATGTGGGGGATTTCTTTGCTCGCTCATGTCTATTCGCCTAAAGAAGGATGCAGGGTTCATTACATGGATGTTAATTTTGAGAAACAAAATGTCAACAATTGTGCTCTCTTCCTCTGTGAAGAGCAAGGACATGGATGTTGCCCCCCCGTTTCCGTGCAAGCCTTCAAATTCAAAGGGTGGAAAGGGAAAGCACTTCCCTTCCTTTTCTATAAACTACGTTTCCAGACCCACGTGCAAGTGTGCTTTCTCTTTCTCGACGAATTCAAGCCAAAAGCTCCCAATCAGGGACACCGTTGAAGGTCAACATAGAGGCTCGTTCCAACTACGCACATGACGGGTGGAATCAGCTGGGAGTGGACCTTCAAAACATGGCAATGTGATTCAGTTCAGGCTTGGGCGAGGTCATCGTCATTTGCTACGTGGACTCCGAAGATAGATATACGTCGATAAACATACGAGAAGAAGTCGAGAGCAAAAATGGTTGCGTGTGCGTAATCGTCGCTTTGGTGAGCCAAAACTCGGTGCATCGTATCAATGAGAGAATGGCCATTTCTCCGAGCAAAATCAGAATATCATTTTACCGTCCAAAAGCCTCGGGGCAAGACGTAGGGAAGCCGATCGGACGGACCCTAATCATCATCATGAGCTCATGACAGATCCAGAGTGGTAAAACGAGTTTTCTGGAAGCATCTTTCACAGAAAAGTACTTGCCAGCTTGCCCCACCACATGGAGGAATAAGCCAAAAAAGAACACTCAACACGCATTATCGAGGAAGCATCAAGTGAGAGAGAGAGAGAGAAGGGGGGCCTGGCAAAGTGGACGTCGACTCTTGTTTTACGCCCGTGGTCAAAAAGGGCTCTTCAACTTAACATCTCTCAATTGAAACGACCTTCCTTTGCTTCCTTGCTCGGGAAGCATTGACTTCAGTTGTGTATGAACGCTCGCCAAGGGATCCGATTTTGGATACAGAGACGGACTTCCAAACGTATTCCCTTCCGATTGATTCGATTCGAAACCATGAAGAGCGATATCAAAAACTTGCCGCCTGCCTGCGATTCGCCCATTTGGGGCTATGGGCCTATATTGGACACCATTCAAAAATCCGGGATATTTTCTGACAGCAAAACTTTTGTCGACTTGAAACTTAACCACTCCGAGGAGAAAATCTTGGAGAACTTCAAGAAACTGCCCGACAATCCCAGTCATGGAGCTCTTTTGGAATTCATCAATGAGAATTTCTGTCGAAATTTCCACCAAGAGATGACCACATGGACCCCTGACGATTGGAACGAGCAGCCCGAATATCTGAAAAGCATCAAGGACGAGAAACTCCTCTATCTTGGTCGACAGATCAACACCAAATGGTTGGAGCTCAGCCGAAAGTGTTCCTCAGAGTTGGCTCAGACGCCAGAGAAGTTCTCCAAGATCTATTTACCTTACGGTTTCATCATCCCTGGGGGTCGGTTTCGAGAAATCTACTACTGGGACAGCTACTGGATCATTTGCGGTCTGCTGGTCTCCAAAATGACGGCCACTGCCAATGGCATCATTGGGAACTTGCTTCATCAGGTGGACCGTTTTGGGCACGTGCCCAATGGCACCCGAATCTACTACATACGTCGTACACAGCCCCCCTATCTAATCCCTATGATGGCGAAATACATTGAGAAAACCACCGATCTCAAGTTCTTACGTGAAAGCATCGCCACCATGGAGCGCGAACTCGATTTCTTTGAGAGGAACCGACGGATCGATTACACTTGGGAGGGTCGAAGGTACACGGTTTTCCATTTCAGTTCGGAGAGTAGTGGCCCTCGACCCGAATCCTACAAGGAGGACCTGATCGAAGCCCAGGCACATTTCAACACGATTGAGGAGCAGGAAGAGTGTTACATGCACAAGAAGGCCGCAGCCGAATCCGGATGGGATTTCTCGAGCCGATGGTACATCGACAGTAATGGCGAGAATAAGGGGCCTTTGATCAACACGAAGACGTGCTACATCGCGCCCGTTGACCTAAATGCACTCATGTACCAGAACTATCGATTCATGGCCAGATTCCATCGCATGCTTGGCTCCGAGGACAAAGGCCGGTTCTACGATGGCAAAAGTGGTGACATTTTGCGCAGTTTAAACGAGCTCTTCTGGTGCTCTCGTGAGGAAATGTGGTTCGATATCGATATGCTCAACAACAAACGGCGCTACTACTTTTACGCTTCCAACTTGTTTCCGCTCTGGGCCGAGGCCTATGAGCCTTTTCGAGCCTTCCACGTGGCCAAATGCGCCGTGGACTACCTTCATCGAACCGGGGCTTTGAATCACGAAGGCGGAATTCCGGCCAGTTTGGAGCACACCGACCAACAATGGGACTTTAGTGTTTGGGCTCCTTTGCATCATTTCATTATTAACGGGCTCAAGAAGACTGGGGACGAGCGAGCTATTGAGTTGTCCAAGAAGATTGCCAAGAAGTTTGTACAAGCCATTTTGAGCAACTGCAACATTAATGCCTTGTCGACGTCTTTTTTCGAAAAATACGACCCGGACAATCCGGGACGACCTTTTGACGGGGGCGAATACTCGGTTCAAGTCGGATTTGGCTGGACCAATGGCGTGTTGGTGGACTTTATTAACCAATACGGTGACGACTTGACCAAACCTTAGTGCCTTGGAAGACTTGAAACTTTTGATATCCTAATCTTGCCCGTTGACAGATATTTCATTCGTTAAAAGCAATAAATACTTCGTCGCATGTTAAACATTGATTTGAGGGAGAGCTAAGGTAAAATCATTTAGTGTCTATTGTCCGTCCTACCTTCCGTTTGTAGGTGGATCCTTTGAGATCGAATTTGAGATGCATCTTGACGTTGGTGGGGAGCAGATTATTCATGACGGTGAGGCGAATGTTCTTCTGATTACATTGGTAGCAGTACATCCCAAAGAATTTGGGCAAGAGCGTGTGCGGGTTTTGATTCAAGTTCATGTAGTAGCCGGGTAGGAGCTTCTGAAGGAACTCGGCCTCTTTGTGTTGAACGGTTTTCAGGATAAACTCATCGTCGTTAGTCAGATAGAAGATCGAACCCGACGCACCGGGATTACTCAACTCGCGCAAGGGTTCCGTGCACAGGGACACCTAAAAAACAATCCGGGAACATGGATGAGCAATTCTGAATAAAAAATGATAATAATTCTCCCGATGAAACACGGGCGGCTTACCATGAAATCCTCGCGCTTGATCCCGAACAGGTTGAGAAAGTATCTGAAAGCCAGGGGTGCCATTGTCCGGAACGTGAAGTCTGAATAGGAATGGGCGGGCGTTAGTTGAGACCCATGCTTGGGAAACGACACCGTGTCCACAGTCATAAAGTCCTGCATGAGGAGATCACGCTCATCGTATCGGCCTAGGGCTCCTAAACTGTTGTGAATGCCCAACTGAATGGAGCCCATGAGCTGGTTGGTCTGGATTTTCTTGTACGACACCTGCCCGGTGTCGTCCACACGTCGGTGACCAATTTTGCGCTCTTTGTCGACAATACTCTTGGAATAGGAAAGGCCGCCACTTTTACCGCCGGATTTGTCCCGAGAGCGACTGGCCGAGGATTCTGCGAACGAAAACAATCACAGGAGAGAGATGAATGACCAGGCACTATGGACCCACTCCCACGGGTGGAGAACAACAACGGCAGCCCTAACGTCTTGCCCAGCTCAAGAATCAAAGAGCTGGATGTGTCACTCGCACATGATATGATTCGAGTTGGCTCAAATAATTCGTCTCTTATCTCGCCCAACTCGAGTACAGGCTCCAGGGGCATCCTACGTCATGGCGTAAGGTGAGGATGACGCCTTCCTGACTCGAAGATCTCCTCCTCCTCCTCCTCGTTTTTCTCCTGTATCGTTGTTTCTTGACTTGACCGTGGTTGGCTCGATCGCTATGGAGGCCTCCATAGCCTCGGCGCAACGATCAACATCGATCGAATTTATCTCGAACGCGATTGAGGCGTCCATAGCCCAGCCTACAGTACAATTATATATACATATCCCGCCATCTATTTATCCATCTAAGTTAGAGTGTATGATGTGTACTTTCCCCCCCTACACACACGTTGTCCGACTCGAGCCGGCCTTGGTCATTCCACGAGGCTGACATCTCTCACACTCAATGGCAACTACCACTCTGGACGTCTAATCGGTGGCGTTCATTCTTGAGACCAGAACGGGTAATTTCGCATCAAGACATCTGATTCGTTCGTAGGTCCGCGAGTAAGTACGCATGCTCGGCTCTTTGTTATTGAGCGCCCCCGAGAGTTCTGGGAGACCCAATGAACTGACAATGACTGACTCGTTCGTTCCCTTTTGCCCGGCTTCCACGAACGTTCAAACCTGATTGATGTCACCCCGTCAAATCCAGATGAAGATGAGTTTGATGATCTCGATGGGGATGGACTTGAGGCCTCTTGGGAAAGGCGACGAACGACCTTGACCCGCCAGTCAGTCAGTCAGTCAAACGACGAAGATCAGCCCTGATCCGATTCATTATAAGAAGGAGGATCCCGTCAAAGCTTCATTTACTTACCGGCTTCATCGTGGACTTCGTGCGAAGAGCCATTGAGAGCTCCCATGGCTCCCGACGAAGGTTCGCCGGCGGCGTTGGCCTTCAGGTCTGGCGAGCCTCGGTGATTGGCCACCCGATGACTTAGATTCGGACTGGCGGCCATCATGAAGGGGCTGACGAAGAGGGGAGCGCGTAGCTTGACGCCAGGATGCCTTACGCCGATGGCCACCCGGACAACCTCAACGACCGCGAAGAAAACGCCGCTAAGATCGCGGACATGACCCCAATCGCCGGAGGACAGGGGCCGCGGGCGGAGGGCCAAAAGGAGGCCGAAGGAGTGTCGATTGGATACTCGGACGTTGAGCCTGGAGCAGCGGGGGCGGTTCCCTTCGTCCGGAGATGGGTGGGTGTGTCTGTCGTAGGTGGGTGGTCGATGGAACCCAAAGGCCACGCAGGAAGGAAGGAAGGAAAAGGCCTGACACGGGAGGCACACGCACGCACGCACTCACGCGGACGGAGGTCGAGCTCAGTGTCGCTCAAACTCGGTGGGTTGACATAGCGCGAGACAAACGCGCAGGGTCCCTTGGGCGGATCGAGATCAAGCAAAACGAAGACGAAAACGCGAATCGAATCGCAATTTTGGCAAAAAGTATGAAAAATATGTTGAAAAATGGAAAGAAGAATTAAATTATTTTTAATACAAAGCTTTACCGTGAAGCTTAGGAGATTTGCCTCAAGCTGGTACTTGTGCATTCAAATTTGCCTTTAACGTGAAATTGAAGAGGCCTGAAAAAAATTCTCAAAAAAATCAAACTACAATTAAATTTCATTTTCAATAAAAAACCAAGCACCCATCCACCTCTATTCACATTTAGTTTCCCATAATTGCATGTTTCATGTTTTAGAATCAAGTTGTTTGAATTCACTCAACAGGAGCCAGTGATATAAAGGTCATGACAAAAACGTTGCTCCCTTAAGTGATGACAAGAACATTAAACATCAATTCAAGCTTTTTCATCCAATGGCCCGAGATCAAGATTTTTGTGCTTTGAGGTTCTAAAGTTGACCACAAGAGGCTCACCATATGCAGTTGAGAAAAAACAAGAGCGTCATATTAAGCAACTTTTGAAGATGTTAGTTTTGTAAATCAAGACGTTGTATGATGGAAACATTTACAAATATGCAACAGGACTCATACTTGACGATTTCCTCTCATTTTGAGGTATTTTTGTTGATTCTGAGTCAAATTTGTGGCCTTGAGGATCATCAATGTTTATTTAGGTTGAGAGAATCTGTTTATTTTGACATTTGCTGCAGATGAGAAAACGTTGTTGGTTTTGATTAAGAGTCGGTATTTTTCAGGGTGATCGTGTTCATAATTTTCTAAATGGGTTTCAAAAATTCTACTTTGGTTTTGCAATCTTTCTTGCTTTTTTAAACTAATTTCCAATTTTAGCTCCGCATCAGTTTAAGGTATTGTAGCGATCAGCTAGCAGATTAAGCTGATCAGCTTCTGACCTCTCACTCATTTCTCAGCACTCGTCGAGTTCACACGCCATAGTATCAAAGCGTCAAAACTCAAGACAGGGTTTTTGGAAACCGTGTATAATTTTAAGAACACTAATATGACATGGCCACCTTGAAAAATACTGCATATGGTGCGCCTCTTGTGGCCCATTTAAAAACATCAAACACAACAAACCGATCACACTTCATTGATGGGACATGATGAAATTGAAGAAATACTCCTGCTCAAAGATAATTTGGGTCAGAAAAGTTCATGCACAATGAAAATAATCATTGCCATCATCAAATCAAATCATTGCTAGCTCCCCTCCAGAAAATTTAGTACTTCTTGCCATCAAGCTAGGGACTTTGCTTCAAACAAGTGAGAAAATGTTCCATTGATGAATACAAGAATGATTGGGCTTATTCTCGGGCAGTGAAAATCAGAAAAAAGAATTGAAGTTTCTAAAAAAAAGATAAAAAATCATAAGTTTCGGTTAAAGCTTACGATTCAACAGAATTGAAAATATAAATTATTTTCAGGATCTTGCATGGGCTTGAAAAAAAATTTAATTTACCATTTTGTAGCAAGCAGTCTATCCTTGGCAATCAGACTCTACTAACGTTGCCATATGAGGTCTCAAATTCAAACTCCAGAGGCTAGTTTTTTTAAGCGCAAAGATCGATCTCAAGATCGAACTTACAGTACTAAAGTACGATCTTAAGATCGATCTTTGCGTCTTAAAAAACTAGCCTCAGGATTCCAAAATTAAAGACGGACCTTCAACTAAAATGCGAAACTACATTTACGTGTGACTACGTAAGCAGAAGCAAAATACAAAAGACAAAATAGGTTTCCCTATTCATTAGACGCAAATGTCGTTTGAGCGCCTGAAAATTTAGAAACACTGCTCACGAGACCCTCGTCCTCGCTTTAAAGCGTTCGCCCTCCTTTTTCGGAAAATTTATCAGGACATTTGAAGGTGACCAATTTGGCACCGGTTCAAAAAATGCATAATCTCCCTATATGTCAATAGACGACTCGACTTAGTATATGTGCTTGAATTAAACGGTCATAGCGTCTGAATGTTAAAATAACGAGTTAAATTACTTTCAATATTTTGTACAATCGGTACATTATAGTTTAATAACGATACTTTTTAATACCACGTTTCACAAACTATGAGTGAGGGATACTCTATGATGCTCAAATAGATAGAGTTTAGTCGATAAAAACCGGCATTGCTTTTTTGCCTCAATCGTTTCATTGAATGAAGGAGAACCCCGGTTTAAGCTCTGAGACACTATATTTTTAGACAAAGCTAAATGAGATATTTATTCTCCGTATTACGTCACCTTACTGGCGCTGAGGGGGGTTTCCATTTCGAGGTGGTGGTTGAGTCAGATGACTTGACCCGGAAGAAAAGAAAAGACCGTCAAGGCCGACAACCACCCCGCGTGAGATCATCTTTGTCCATGTCACTTCGTTTCCATGGATCAAAATTAGAGACAATCACGCCGAAACGTGTCCAATCTTGGACCCTTTTCAAACCAACTGACCTAGATTTGATTTTCGTTTCTCGTTATGTTTGTTTAGATTCTAAAGAAGCCAAATGAGCCCGCTTTGAGCGAGGCCAGGAAGGAAATGAAAGAATCTTATCTCGCACGTCTTTCAGGGAGTCTAATACGGAATCAAGCGACGGATTGTTTTTTTTACTGGAACAATTACAACATTTCAGAACCTCTTTTTTCCTTAAAAAACATTTCAATGATTTACTTGATATCGTTCCAGCTTTTAACGCGTCTTGCAAAGTCAGAAAAAGGAACGTAGCAAAAGTTTTGGCCTCTCCAATTTATTGACCGACTCGCGATTATTAGTCACACTAAAAGAAGGGACGAAAACGTAAATCGAGTGAAATTCTGAAAAGAAGAGGCCAGAAAGAAGAAGAAGAAGGCGTCCGACTGACTGACCGATCGACTCACGCTACACGCCTCCTTCCTCGCTCCGCCCATCGCGTTGATCATTTCCGGCCCTCGGTCTAAGATGACGGACGGTGGCCCGCCCCTCGGCGCGTCGGCCGGCGATGAATGGGTGTGTTTAAACGTGGGCGGAACCGTGTTCGCTACTACCCGCACCACTCTGGCCAAGGATCCGGCCTCCTTTCTCTACCGCCTCGTGGTCACGCCCACGACCGCCACGCCCCCGCCCGGTCATCCGGTCGAGGGGGTTAATGGCGTGGCGGGCAGCGCCCCGCCCAGTGGCCCGGGGGGTGGGTCCGCGAATAGGGGCGGTTCTTCGCCATTGGGTTCGTCGCGAGATGCCAATGGAGCGTTTTTGATCGATCGCGATCCGAGTTATTTCAGTCCGGTGTTGAACTATTTGCGTCACGGCAAATTGGTCATGGACAAATCCATGGCCGAAGAAGGTAAATGGGCGCCGCCCATGGCTCATCATTCCGGGTTGCTTGAAAGAGGGGTGGTCATTATAAGAAGTCGGGACCCGAAAGCATTCATCATCACTAGAGTGCGTAGAAAAATTTACTGATTTTCACAAAAAAAAATAAATTTAATTTACTCCAAAAAGACCAAAAAATTTTTAAAAAAATTATTCCCCAACCGTATAAAAAACGGTAGTATTGAATTTAAAGATGCCTTTAGTCATTCTGGTAATCATTCTTTGTAATTCAGCTACAACTCTACACATTTAGTTATTTCTGGCTAAATATTAAGGCTTTATTTTTTGGCATAGAAGAAATTTGAACTGAAGACAGGTGTGTTCAGCGTGTCCAACTGTTTAAGATCAAAAAGAGCTAAATACCTCAGTTTAGGGGCAAATTTTCGAGCTAAAAGAGCTATTTTTTTGGAAAAAGAGGTAAACAAGAGCTAATTTTAAAAAGGCTAAAAACACTAATATGATCATAGTTTTGGGCCTTACGTAATTGGCAGTGTATTTAAAACATGGAAAAATTGCTTTTTGTAGTTTTTTTCTTACTGTATTAAAAACGACCAAGAAGAAAAGGAAAAAGGTTGTTCTGCAACGTGATGTTGGCTTTTTGAATGTTATAGATAGAGCAACGATATTGCACAGATCACTAGAAGATAGTGATCCGTGGATAATAAAAGACCTTTATGCCTCGGTTATTGGCAAAAGTTTTGGTTTTTCATTTCGGGGCCGACCAGAGAAAAATCTAATTTAACCCATTGTTTGGCCCCTAATTCAAAGCTCACAAGCTAAATTTCGACCACATCAAATGAACTTTTTGTCAGTTAGAGTAGAGTAGTTAGAATCAAAGAGTAAACTAAGTCAAGGTTTTAGTCGGTACCACTAGAGCTCTAAATATAGAGCCCTAGGTACCACCACGTTAATGGAAATCAAAACCATCCAAAAGCTGCTATTTTTTTTGCTTCAGCAGGAAGAGCCATAGTGTGGAGTCGATTGTGCTGAAAATCTTACGTATTTGTAAAAAGAATGACCATTTTTAAACAAGCCTCATTTTGTTGAGGTAGAAAATCTGGCAACTTCAAAAATTGTAAAAAGGAACCAAAAATCCCTAAAATTCTCAGAAAAAGAGCTAGAAAATGGCCAAATATTTCCAAGACCGGCCAATTCTAACGCGTTAACCGACCGAATATTTCATTTCTGTTTTTATTGTAGGCGTTTTGGAGGAAGCAGAGTTCTACAATATCACGGGTTTGATCGGATTGGTCAAGGAGCGGATCCAACAGCGCGACCAGAATTGCGGCCGAGAGGGTCGAAACATTGTGTATCGGGTGCTTCAATGTCACGAAGACGAGCTCACCAATCTGGTGTCCACCATGAGCGACGGCTGGAAGTTCGAGCAACTCATCAACATCGGCTCGCAATACCAATACGGAAGCGAGGATCACGCCGAATTTCTCTGCGTGGTCTCGCGTGAATACCCCTTTGATGCCAAAGCCAACGGCCACGCCATGCCCACCGACAAGGGCAAGGTCTGTCATCCGATCTCCGTTTTAGACACTATTTGTATTTCAACGAATTCAAACATCTTTTCAGTTCTTGCGACAAGCTGGATCTCGCATGTGATGTCCGCCCAAATTCTCGTGACCCATTGCGATGAGAGTTAAACATCCGATGGCCTGGTTGCCTCATTGTCCGTCTATCTGCCTGCTTACGTACCTAGTCGTTCCGCCAGACAGCCTTCTTCTTCAATCCCCGATAACCGTGCATTCGCGACTCGCCGATGACCGTGTTTGTGATCATCGGACACGCGTGAACTCACTCAATCTTCGAGAAGGGGCCATTCCAGATCTTGTGAGGTGCTGACTTGGCACACCCATCATCACCGTCAATCTCCATTCCGGGCTTTGCATCCCTATCTCACAGTCTGCGCCGAGTGATTTCCCGGAACGTGATCTGATCTTGGTAGGGAAAGTCAGGTCGCCGTTACCTCTCCCCACGTATTTGTTTTGGTTCGGGCCTGGCCTAATTTCTCTACCTGTATTGGCCCGTGTTTTCTACTCCCAAATAATCTTGACTCTTTCCCACCAACAGTATATCTCTTTAAACACCCCCTCGTCATGTTCAATGTAACCCAACCCGCCCAACACCCTCTTCTGTCTGTGACAAATTGCTGCTTTCAAAGTAAAGTGGTCGCCCAATCAATCACCACCGCTTGGACCAATCCTGTTATTATGAATGAACGACATTATCAGTACAAGATCCACCCATTTTCGGATCGAAATGAAACATTTATATATATTGTTAAAATAAATGTACATCAACAAACACGAATGGGCTGATTTCGGCGTGAGGTTCATAAAAGAATCTGGGAGATGAAAGGGTCTTCTCCGTCTCCACTGGACACGAGAAGAGGCCCCAAGAATTGCACATGACATCTAGAGAAACGCCCAAAACTACATCAAGAAAGTCCCAGGGAAAGGGATCATTGTAGTGATTATTGTCAGGCTAGGCGTGGGGGTGGTCAGAATGAATTTGAGGAAGATCGTGGAGTCTGAATTCGAGACGATAGAGCGAAAGCAGCTTCTAATCAAGAGATGGTACACTTTCTGGACGCTCCGCAACTGACTTTGCTTGAGTCTGACGGGGATGAGAAGAACTTTTGCTGCTTGTGACGTTTGGCCTTCATGCTTTTGTATTGAGAGCCCGGTCGGAATGTGGAATAATTGGTCAAGGCGTAGGATTTGAGGTTTTCGCATATCTTGTCGGGCAACGGCAACCGATCGATCCCGTACACCGTGGTGTTATTCACGATCGCATGGGCGCACAACTCGTACAAAGAAGAAACTAGAAATAATAAAAACTTCTATGTCATTTTAGAATCCCGAGGAAACTAGCTGTCATACACACCTTTATTTGATCTCCATAGTCGTTCCATGCCATTTCGCTTCAGTGCCATTCGGGCAAGCTCCACGAAGCTCTCGGATATGTTGAAATCAGCTAGAGGGGACACCTCGAAGAAGCCCATGGCGTTCTTTTCCGCGTATAATTCGGCCTCACGTTGATCCACTTGACGTTGGAATTCGAGGTGGAGGCGGTTCCCGATCAAAACCTTTGGAATGCCCGGGGCGTGCTGAAAGCATAAAAAGAACAAAGTTTTGGTAAGGTTTGGTGCGTTTGGGATCAAAAGCAACCCGTGGTGTACCTGATCCACTTCTTTTAACCATCGGTCAATGCCTTCAAAGGACCACTTATTGGTGATGTCGTAAACGAGAAGAATGCCTTGTGCTCCGCGTGAATAGGAGCGGA
>CM021322.1:11165637-11179519 GCA_010645155.1 Tigriopus japonicus
GCCTAGGGGTTTTCATTGTACTAAAGGAAATAATTTTTGTGTGGGACTTAATTGAAAAAATGTGAGATTTTGTGGGAAATATAGTGTTAGGGAAATTTGTGAATAATTATAGAAATAAGGAAGAAATGCTTGAAACGTAGGAAAAATTGCTTGTGAGGTAGGAAAAATGCTTGAAGAGTAAGAAAAAATACTTGAAAAGTAAGAAAAAAGCTTGAAAAGTAGGAAAATCCTGTTTATCCCGTTTATCCCTTTTTACTACTTGAAGGAAAATCCCGTTTATCCCAAGGTGGATAAACGGGACTCTTTTCGGAGGGGATAATCCCCCCGACCAACCCTGCTAATAGGGTTAATAATTTCAATATTGAATATTGAATCACTGGGCTTTAGCCGTTCATCAAAAAAAAGGAATCCATTACGATTCCCATTTTTTTTCAAAAAAATGAGGAACCCGTTGCTCTCGAATTCGTTCTAAGAGAATGGATTGGCGGTACACGTTACTCGTTACAAAAGTACTTAATAAAAAGGTCGTTTTATGGAGGGAGGGTATCATTTTGGAGGTCATTATTTAGACAAAATTTTCTAAATAAGTGGGTGTAATAGATGAATGTACAGTTCTATGTACACAGACATGACACTCCCAAATTGTTCGTGATTCAACAAGCATGCACTGTGTGTGGGATGGGATTGGACATTGAGCACAACTATTTACGAGATTCAAAACTGGAATTTGCGATTTCTCGGAGTCAGTGGCGGAATTGCTCTCTCAACTAGAGACGCTACTCTCAACTACTGAAGTGTTTCGAGTTGGATTTTTGGCAGAGTTTTGCCATTTTGGTTTTTAGGGGCCAAAAAGCTGACGACAAATAAACTTTTCAACAAGCAATAGACCTTATCTACCATAAAATATGGCAGCACTGCCAACTCGAAATTCATTTTTAACTGTGGATGGAACTCGAAATCGAACTAGTTCGAGTTTTGCCAAATTGGTCCCTGTTTAGGTCTTTTCTAAGAGTTCAATACAACCTGCCCTTTTTAACAGCGATAAACATCCCAGTCAAAACTGGCAGCACTCCTGGTTCGAAACACATCACTGCTCTCAACTACGCTCGAACAAGAGCAATGCATAAAGAATCAATTCACCTGGCAGTATTTTTCGACATCGAGAGCATTTTGGACACCCTTGTGTCCAAAAGTGTCCAAAAGTGTCCAAAAGTGTCCAAAAGTGTCCAAAAGTGTCCAAAAGTGTCCAAAAGTGTCCAAAAATACCCAGAAGGTGTCCAAAAAACCCCAGGGGGTGTCCAAAAATCCCCAAAAGATGTCCATAAGTGTCCAAAAGTCCAACAAACGTAAAAGAAAGTTGTACAAATCAGACGAAAAACCAGTTACACTACATAAGTAATTGAATTCTAAAGAATGCATGGTTGTGTACTTAAACAAAAATAGTTCTATTAACGGGAACATTACTTGGAGAAATTAACTTTGCCATGATAACTTGTTAAAAAAATAAATGTTTTGTTTATACAATATGGTAAAATGTGTGTAACTGTTCAAAATGTTTCAAGATTTACATTTTTTTTTCCTCATCTGTAAAAAAGAGTCTTGTCTTTTTTAATAGTAAAACAACACTGCTTTAATTCTTTGGCAAAAGCATTATAATACCCACATTGCAATCTGATATCAGTTTGAGTGTGCTTTATTATAGTTTACATTTTTTGGACAGTCAGGTCAAAAGACTTCTTGCCTCTTGGATGGGAAACACTTGCAACAATGATAAACTTTGGAATATAAATCAAAATACTAAGTAACCTTCTCTTGTCACAAATCAAGACACAATTAGCTTTAAAATGTACTCGCATACTATGTTTAACATCAAGTGTGGTGTGAGTGTGTTATTAGTAGTCCCAGTCTCACATTCGTTTGTTCGTTCATTCCTTCAGTCGATCATTCTTTCCCACATTTTGGACGATGCTCGGTGGTCAAATGAAAAGAGTGGAAAGTTCAAATGTCCAGTTTGGCCTTCAAGTTATTGGCTCATTTAATTTTTTAAGTGTAAGTTTCTTATGCTGAATTGACTTATTCTTGCTTAGATTTCGTCAAGTGACGTTTATTTTGGAGAGAAAGTTTGTAGAATGTTATTCTAAAAATGTTTTTAACCATTATTTTTCGAATTACTATTTTTGGACACTTTTGGACACTCCTATTTTTGGACAGCCTTATTTTTGGACACTTTTGGACACCTTTTGGACAGGGGTGGACAAAATGTCCAAAAATCAAATGCCCACCCTGCCTGGCACCCTTGCTGCTGGACTGTTAAAATGAGCTCAAAACAAATCTCCACTGACCTAACTGGAGTGATATGTCTGTTTATATAGAAATGTAGATGAGTGTAGTCAGACGAGTTCAGCTGGGAATTTTGGAGCTAAGCTGGCTAGGGATGGATCAGAACTAGGCTGAGGCAGTTCATGGTTTAAGTTTGTTGCGTTATAAGTTCTTGTTTCCATTGATTGTCCATACGAAGAATGCAAATTGGGCTAGGGGATTTTATTTAAGGTTATTTGAGGGGTTACTTTTGGCTCTGACGCATCCCTAGCCATTTTGGGACGAGAATCCCCACTTGACTTCGTTCGATTACACTCATCCAAGAACCATTGAATTTCTCTAGACTGGGAGGCTAACGAGAGGAATCATGATTTCCAGTAAAACTAATTCAATTACGTGCTTCTGCAAATGAGACCTTGCATATGTTGAGAAGAATCCGTATTTCAATTTTCAGCTCAATCGAACGTCGGAGTCAAAAGTTATGCTCACTCAAAGTTCAGTGAAAATCTTACTGACAATGAATGAACTAGCCCTTTTGTGGTAATTGCTTTACAACAAAAGGGTGAACGCTTTAATTCTCTGCTCTCTTCAGTACATAAGTTTCGGAAGGCATAACTTATCACTCCGTCATTCGATTGGGCTGGAATTTGAAATATACAGTCTCCTGAATGGAAGCCAGGTCTCGTTTACAGAAGAACGCAATTGAATTAATCCTACAAAAAATCATATTCTCATTTTTAGCCTCCCACTCCAGAAATTCAGTGCTTCTTGACTCCATTACTTGTGATGTCAGATTTGATATACTATGAAATTATGACCCAACCCGAGATTTAAAATAATGCTAATGTCATCATTGCATTATTGCACGTTCAAATGTATAACGTTTTACACAGGGACATATAATGCAATAGTATATTCTTCACTTAACTTCACATGAGTATGGATGATAGGTCTTTTTGTTTTAACATTCGTAATCTGTCTTTTCAGCATTTTGTCGGAGTTTGTCACACTTATTTTGGCGGGAAAAATGTTCAGAAGACGTGTTTCTCTGATGAGCGTGAAAGTTAGATTAAACGAAGATTTAAACCAAGTTGTTGCAACAATGCCTTTCTCATCTGCACAACTTGAAGTTGGAGTGGCAAATCTTGACATTTTCCACAATAGTTATTGTTCTGCGAGTTGCAAAGTTATTGGCTTCTTGCTCTACCCTTCCCAGATCTTCAGTTTGTAGAAGCTGATTCCAGGCGGGTCAACGATATCCTAATGCCCTTGAAAAGTGAATGGTTCCTTTTCGGGTTTAGATAATTTATTCGTGACTGCAAAGATAGGAATATAAAGAGCATGTAAATATGATTGACTGATTCGATACAATAAGGAGTAATTAAGGTCGATTAGATAAAATATAAGAATAAGGTTGGTCCTTACCAAACTATGGAAGACCAGATTTACAACTCATTGGATGAATGGTGATCATGTGAATTGCGAAGCATGGTTATGTAAAAATGCTGATGGCACTAAGGCTGATGCCAAGGTTCGGAGGAAGAGACAAGTAAAGTCCCGACGTTACACAAAACCCGGGACGTTTAAAACATCAGCTTGCTGACGATACAGTTATGTTTCATTTCTTGTCTCTAAAATTTTGCTACAAAAATTGATGGGGCTCTTCCGCACTTTTGAATCGGGAACGCCTGTCTTGGAATAAACGGATGGCAAGAAGCGACATGCTCTTGTGGCAACTGAACATAAAAGGAAATCATTTGTTTAATTGCACGTTTCCAATTTCTTCTAGTGTTTTGTACTTACTCTACAACAGGGGTCGGCAACCACTTTTGGTTCAAGGCCCACAAATTTGCTTACATGTAGTCAGGGGCCCACCAAACAGACGTTGGTAGGTTTTGCGGCCCACAAATTAACGATCAAAAAGCTTGAGGCCCATGAGAACAGTACTATGGATGTCTCAGGGGCCCACTATTTTGGACTCTCCCCATAGCTCCTGGGCCCAACAAAGACCACCCTTGGGCCCACATGTGGGCCGCGGCCCACCGGTTGCCTACCCCTGCTCTACAAACTCTTCAACATACATAATCCATGCCATTAGTTTTATATGCAACTTTTTTCGAAAATCTGACCCTAGAAAACTCAGGCATTTTTTTGGCAAGTTTAGACTGCTAATGGCAGGATTTCTGAAAATTGATATGGTAATCACTCCCCTTGATCTCAAAAAAAGGAAATATGTTTCAATCGTTTCAATTTATCAAAGATACTTGATATTTCAGCTTCAATGAGTTCGCTGAGGTGAGGTTAAAATTAAGCTTTAGTTAAAATCACCTAAAAAAAGTTATCAGCTCAATTAAATCAGAATGTTGACTTATTAATGAAATGGTCAGAGCAAGTAATGTTTAATTACATGTATTGACTTTGGTTGGACTTGCTTCAATCTTCTCATTGGCCTCATAAGCAAAGTTTTGCCTAAATATTCTTTCTTTTAACTAGCTATAGATGTATTCTTTTCATACTCACTTTATACATCAATTTTCATGCTCAATGGTGAGGATATTCAAAAATATATTTGTTCCTCTGCTTGGGTTAACTGTTTTGGCACCTCTGTTCCTCAAAGAGTCAGTTTTTTACTTTTGAAATGATATGAGAGAGAGACACTGAACTTGGAAAAGTAAGAAGTGCTGTTCCGGCGTTCAAGTCGAGTCCGAGGGAGGAGACGTGGAGTCGTGGTTAGCGCAGTTTCCTTCAGTGAGAGATCCCAGGTTAGATTTTCATCCACGACCTTTCTTAAGGAAACTTTAGACGCTGTTCTACATCCACAGACGGAGAACCATTCTGATATCGGACTTGAAATTGCCTATGGGAAAAACCTTTGGGCTTTGCTGGCCGGGCGAAGCTCAACCCTCCGACCCTAACACACAATCAAAGAAAAGAATTACTATTCTTGTGTTGTTTCCGTTTTTTTGTGTTTTGTTGCAGTTGTCCTGTCAAGTAAAAAATATTGTCAGCAAAAGTTACTTTTTCGGGTAATTGTAGATTTTTTTTTTCACTTGCAAGCCCTCAAAAAAGCCCCCAAAAGCCCTTTTCAAGATTTTTTGCCATAGGTAGTCTCAATGGTAATTAGATTGTGTCTGTCAATATGAACAAAGTTCAAAAAAATCAAACCAGATGGATGCACATTAATCACTACAGCCCCTTTTATTTGATTTTAAAATTGTCATTCTTTAAGCATTGGGTTGACTCCATCTGGTCGTTGCTCCGATCCAGCTAGTATCGGCGCCCAGAAAAATCTGGCCTCTCTGAACCACGAAAACCACTGGGTTGGTTGCCTACTGACGCTTTCTATTGCTGGGCTTCACGAATCGGGCAATAGGTTTTCATAAGATAACTTTTTACTAATTCTACACATTTTTCCAGTCAAGTGAAAGGACGAAAGAGTTTTTTTCATTCAGGTAATCTCTGAAATTGAGTGTAGTTTAATCATTTTTTCAAAAAAAAATCTCAAACATGATTTTCTGGTTAGGTGCTTTCAGTTTTGTTTTCGGTTAAGCCCTATTTCGGCGTAACTTTTGATTGCGGTGTAAACTCTTTTTATCCACAATCAGTTCCTTTCAAATATAGACACTTATCAGTAGGGCCAGGAAATAATTTTTTTTATATATAAAACATTTTGAAAATATTTTTCCGTTTTTCCTCTATTTTTTAAATATTTTGGCTGTTTCAAGGAAAAAATACATATTTTCTCGAATATGTGAGTCAAAAAATATTTCAGGCAAATTTGAGGAAAATAAATGAATGACCAATGCTCAAGAGGGCTTACCCAAAATGAACCCAAAATGCAAAAATTTCCACAAAATGGCCTTTGTATTGAGATTAGACATTCACAACCAAATTTTGCAAAATTATTGTCAAACACGAAAAAACTGCGCCATCTATTGAGGCAAATTGAAAATTGTACTTTTAAATCAATTGCATGTCAAGTATGCCTCCGTCCATGGTCAAATGCATTAAATTCACCAAAAACAAATTTGGAAAATCGGTGCACACAGACAAAAATACCAAATAATGGCGTGGTCAAAAAAATATTTCTTAAGTATCTGGCATTTTCCAAATATTTAGCAAATATTTGGAGCTTTTGAATAAGATATATTTTGGATATTTTGGCACATTTTTGCAAATGTTTAACCCTAGTTATCAGTCTAGACGAGGAATTTTAGTTGATGAAGATGTTAAAAACAGCTTATTAATTAGCCTTTTTTCGACAAAATGATCGGTAATAAAGTTGAAAACTGCCGAAATAAAGGAAAAAGTTAAAATCATCTATTGCTCATTTCAAACGATTGTTCTGTGAAATAGAAAACAGCCTTTACCCAGACACTATGCCTCAAGAAAAAGAAAATACCAAGAATTCCATTCTGATTTTTGGAGTCTCTAATTTCCAAAACGTAAGAAAATTCAGCTTTTCTAAAACTCATTAATTCAATTTAAGTTCTATCTAGACAGTCGAAAATTTCGAAAAAAGTTCATTCATGGGCTCTTTCCTATATTCCTAATCAAGGATTTGAGGTCAGAGGTTTTACTTGTGCTTTGAGAGCACCTCCAAATTCAAAGAAATCCAGGCGAGTTCAAACAATGAAGTCCTCCACTTTCCTTTTTCGGGCTCATTCATTGTTCAGTCTATTGCCCATTAGTATTCGTCGGGAGTATGTAGGAGCGGATCCTCTAACGAGCAGAGTTAGATAAATTTTTGAATACTATTCCTGATCAACCCATTATTCAAGGGTTGTCCAGATCTGCTAAGAGTAACTCGTGGGTAGACAAATTTCGTATAAATTTTAATTGTCTGAATTATTATATTTGTGAATTATTGTTTATAGGGAATTTTTTATCTGCTCCCTTCTTATCGCTACCAAGCACCAAAAGATTACCCATTTGAATTTTGACCACCATTAATGGATCAAAGGCAATCGCGATCGATGGTTCGGCCGAAAATTTCCCCACTGTTTTGGCCGGAAATTTCGCCAATATTTCGACCGGAAATTTCGCCATTATTTCGACCAGAAATTTCGTCAATATTTCCCAATTTTTCGGCCAAAAGTTTCCCAATTATTTCGGCCAAAAATTTTCCAAAAATATCGGCCAAAAATTTCCTAAATATTTCAGCCGAAAATATTCCCAAAATGTCGGTTTTGCTTTCGCTTATGACTGACGAAATCGAAAAACGAATAACGAATGGACGTAATGTAACAAATGGAGTTTGACAAAATTTTGAGTAATTGGATTGACCTTTGATTCAAAAACCTCTAAAACCTAGATTTCTGATTTTTTAAAATTATGCGATTACCTATGTACTTCGAACACATGACCAGTATAAATTTCAAGGCAAATTTTGCAGGAAGACTGATAAATTTGTAGTCAACAACGTTCGGTTTTGGTTCTGATTGAGCCCTCTTTCGGCCAAAACTTTCAGTTTCTGTTGAAATCCCTTTCGGTCCATCACTGATTTGAATGTATTTCAAATGAATCATCCCATGGCAATTCAAATCTATTAACGTAGCCCATGTCAAAACATCTGATGTACAACAATTCATGCACATCTTTTCGCATTTCCTAGCACTACAAATCTAGCCTCGGAAACAGTAAATGTTGTAGGTACATCTCCGGTCTCCTCACTTCACATTTTTCCGCATTATCCACGTCGTCAAACGGTTCTTTCATTCAAAGTATATAGTACGTATATTCATGCATTCATGAAAGCAGAAAGGCAAGGAAGTCAGCATCAAATCATGAAACATGCAATCGGAACCAGGCGTCACACATTATGCCAACTCGGTTCCGAGGGCACCAACACCACCAGAAATCCCGATTCCCTTCACAGAACACGTGGTGTGTGCAAGGTGTCATAGTCCATCCTTAGACGATGAATGTTCGAGTCGACCATCGCTTAACCGTGTTCACGAAGACATTCACCGTTACAGACCGGACAAAAATCCTCGATTTCGACGAACAGACGGACACTCACTTATTCTTTCGGGAGTCGGTCATGCAGTACAGAGAATGACGGAGGATTCGGATTTCCAAGCGCGAGTCCTTCAAGAAGACGCCAGTTTTTCGGTATGGTAAAAGGATCATAAATAGGCAGCATGACGTTGCTTCTTTGTCGAAGCTCATGATGCCAAGATCAATCTGAGAAGTGCTGGACTTGCAGTTGTCGGGGTAACAACAGCTACAGCACCCCATCTTCATTTTCGAGTGCATGCAAACATGACGTCAAAGATGTGGTGTGTCGTTGTAGTGTTCTTGGGCTTGTGTTGTGTTATCGCCGACTCACAGGTACAAAATTATAACCAATATAAAGTGCTCAAAGTGACACCTAATGAGCGAGATCGGCCACGCGTGACCCATTTCCTGGAATCAAGTAAGTTATTGAGTGTCCTAAAAAATGTCTTCTTAACTCAGAGTAATGTTCATGATTATAAAGAGGACTTACATTGTGGAGCTCTTAGATTCCAAGTGTTTTTGCAGTAGTATAGCAAAGCTTTAATGATGATGTATCAAGAAAAACAGCTTCAAAAAACTTTCTAAACCTTTATTTCTAACCAATCTAGGTCGAGTTGTAACATTTGCAATGGAGGTAGGAGAGGTACAAAGTACAACGAAATAAACGGACCATTACTATTTGATATGATGAACGTACCTTCGATTGGTAAATTATTAAAGTTACGGTCGAGTTAACAAATGACTATTTTGACAAGCTTCTCTTCAAACCAGGACTATGATTGGCAGCCAAGGTCAATCGCAGTATCGGAGTCAACAAACAACACGAGGTGTTAATTTCACAAATAGTGGTTTATTGACCTAAAGAATCATCAAATTACTCAATTTTTATTTTGATTGTTGCTAGCACTCAACCTTGGATAGTCTTTTGGTTACGATAGTACTTGGATAGATGAGTGATCTTTCAGAATACAGTTTATAGCACCCTTTAACCCTTTATAGTTCATATTTATTGAAGTATCTTGAAATCAAAGTTGGGTTTGTCAGATTATATTCTCTTGATTCCACCCTGCAAGTTCTTGAGGAAACTCTGTGGTAAATTTTTAGTCCAAGACAACTTTAACCAATCACCTCAGGAAGGGAACAATTTACATTTGTAAAGTTTACGTATTTTTTTACATGAGTTATGAATTTATTAAAATGCCAAAAAATTCAACTCATTTGTTTTTTGGCGTATTAATAGACATTAGCTTTAATTATAATTTTTGATTGCTTCAAAATATTTTCAATGAAATAGAACACAGATGGACTGATGGATTAATCTAATAGTGGATTAATCTAATAATGGATTAATCTAGTAATGGATTAATCTATTAATATATTTCTCTACCGAAATGTTTAAGTTGTGACAAGTATGTAGGCCGCATGTTAACGCAGCTAATTCAAAAAGCGAGAGTACACCAAAATCAAGTCAGATTAACGTTTGTTGAGTAAATACTCACCAGCTCCTGTGTTTCCAACACAACAGCTGTCGAGAGTATGTACTCTAGGCACGTCAATCTGACTTGATTTTGTGTACTCTCGCTTTTTGAATTAGCTGCGTTAACATGCGACCTTGTATCTTTGATGCACTTTAATTCCATTCCCGTAAACCTCCTTCAATACGCAACAACTACCAAACCGTGAAGGCATTTTGATTCGGGTCACTTTTCCTTAGAAAAATGAAAACGCATGTTTACGCTTGCTCAAGCGTATTTTGTACTCTCAGATCAAAATCAGGGCATTCTAACTCTTTTTCTGTTTTGATTTCACTATTCCTCTAAACTCGGCAAAAAACTCCCCGCCAACAGTTTTAATTGCTTCATGCGAAATTTTCATGGGTTGACGATCAGCCACAAAAAAATGGGCAATTCCCGTGGCCAACAGTGAATGAAACTGGCATTTTTGCAAACATTCTGAATAACTTTTCAAGACATTTTGTTAAACAGGAAAAGTTATTTTTGGTGCATTTTAAAGACGCTCTGTTGCAGAGAGTGTTTTGCACTCTTTTGCAATTGCAGAGATCTTCACTTTTTTCTGAGACTTTTTGACTTCCTATCAATAGGCAAACTCTTTGTAATGGGGGAGCTACCCCAGAAAATAGCTTATTCCAAATGAGATTGAAAAACTCCCAGGCATGACAGGTGTTGGGTCGAGTTGTCCTTAAACCGACTCTTTAATATCTGTTGATATTGTATTGGGAAATATGTTGGATTTATTGGTGTTAAGGGATGAAATGTAGTTATTTGAGTTAATATAAAGTCTAAATCTTCATAAAATACCTTTAATATGATACTTTGACATCCCAAAAACAGCCATTATAAATCTTGCCATTGAATCAAATACCTAACCAGAAACTTTTAAGCACCGTGAGCCGCAGACTGTCCTGTAGAGGACAGTTTAAGGGAATGCGCATTTTAATCTAAAATAGCTTTGTCAAAGTAGTTCCAATTTATTGGCTATATTTCCGATTGAGGAGTAATTAAGAAATCAGAAATGAGATGCTCGTCAGTTGTCATTGAATCTTTTGTTCCGATACCGTTTCGAAAGTTCTGCAACCCTTCAAAACATAATACCAAGGGTAAAATTGCCCCGACACTTAAACTGTAGTTATTAACATGCGTTAGAATCTAGCAAGAATATTACCTCTTCAAATGCAAATCAATGTAAGATTATTTGTAGTCCAAATTCCTAGGGCAAAATATTTACAAAAAGTGATGATGATGATGATGATTATAGCTATCCAGTCAAATATGATATGGTACTCTTTATCAAATAAAACTTGCTTACAATAACTTGTGTGAAATTGAATGGTACGGGTGTAGAAAATGCGGAGAGATCTTAAGTGAGCACAGGGCAAACTTGATTTTTTAAGACGAACGAGTTATTGTTCAAGGCTTCATCTCTTAATCAACATATGCATACGTACTTCGGCCAAAAAAGCACCCACAGAAATTTGCATTGAGCGTGCAATCACTCACAAGACAGTGCCGTTTTAGAACAAAAATCTAAGCTAAGCAAAAGAGTACTGCTATCGATTAGCTTTAGAAACTTTCTTTCAATCGTGCCCAATTTGCATTTTGAGGAAGCGCATTCCAGGATATTTCCAACGACCAAATTCCGAGGTCTTCTACCATTTGACTTGGGCGAGCTGGGTCTATAAAAAGCCAACTCCTCTGTTCATTTACCACACAGGCATCTCATCTTTTTTGTCATATTATGGCCCAGCACCCACTATGGGAGCAACAATCTTGCCCTTGAGAAAAGTTGGCGAGAAAAGTAAGGTTGACGTGACGAACCATCCAATAATCACTTCAATTTTGAGACACCTCTTAAGCTTATTTGATCAATATTTTCCATTTAATTGGATAACCACTTCAACATTTGCAGTTCTATTTTTCATCCAATTCCATCTATAAAAAGGGTCACACATCTATAAATTGAAAAGTCAACGTTTTCACATTTACGTGCAAACCAAAATTTATAATTTGAAAATACGATGCCTGAAAGAGAATCCGTTCTCTTGCATCGCAGAAAAGGTCAAATTCTTAGTATAAACGTTTCATAAGATTTTTTTTCAATTTGGACGTCCCCCAACTTGGGGTATTTGTTTTACTTTGAATCCTTTTCAATTGTACTTTGAGCAATTAATGAGCAAATAAGTTAGTGCACGATTTGCAGACATTTTGGGTTTTCCTGGAGTTCACTTTTTAAGCCCTGTGTCTTTTGTTCAAAGTAAGAATATCCAATATTGAATATTCTTCATTTTTGTTTATTTTGTCACAACAGATCAAAATCACATATAATATTACTTAAATCATACTTAAAATACACATTTCTAAAAAAATATTTTATAATTATCTTGACTTCACTAAGTTATGCACTCATTTGAAAAATTAAGAAAATCTACTGAACAGATGTGCCTTTGCATTTAGTGCGAAATTGATTTTTCTCGGAAGACCATGCTCAAATAGGACCAAAATCGATTTTATGAAATCCTACACTACTGCTAGAATTTCACCAAATTTGTATTGACAACGTACCAACATGTACTTTTTATGGTTAAAAATCCTTATTGCAGAAAGTGCATTGAAGTGTGTTATAGGTAGCAATACATATATTATTTTGAACTGATGTGACAAAACTAACAAGAATGAAGAATTTTATATTTACATGTTGTTTTTATGATGTAATTTACGAGATTGAAAATCTATATCATTTGCTCGGGAATTTGAGTTTTTGTGTACCCGGAACGATTTTTCGCTTTTTGAAGTCAAAAATGGGCCAGTTAAACTTGAAAAACTCAACAGGTGATCAACATATTTTCAATCAATTTTTTAGTTCAGGTATCTTGGGCAGCTTTAAAAATGTGTTGGCTAGATTTTCGAAAAATTGTTTATAAATTTTAATCTAGACCTGATATTGAAAGGCGCTAAGAAATAAAGTTGTTCCACTTGGTTTCCTAGGCCAGAATCACAACTCATAGGGTTGATGGAATTTCTCTGCAAACCTGATACGATTTTTTTCAGCACCGTGTCACAACAGCCAAAGTAGAAAACATGTCTAAAACGTACTATGAGTACCATACTTTGCCTGAGGTGAGTTTTTTAAACGTCCTATCTCGGAGATACCTACGGTATAGCACAACTCATGGAGTAGTGGCATGGATGGTAAACTTTGACTTCGAGTGAATATCTGCCATTTAGTGGCAGAAAATGGCCGCCTATACTGTGGTTACCTGCGACATAGGGCGTTTAAAAAACTCACATCTGGTCACCAGTTTCTAATATGTCCGTCGCCAGTCAAAAGTAAAGTCTACCTAGGAAAGAAGAAGAAAAAACACTTAACCAGGAAAAGCGTGTGCAGTAATCCTCGACCATCTTCTATGTCCTCAAATCCTTGCGTACTTCTCGTGTCCCACAGATGACAATCATATGTTGCCTGGTTCCTTCCGACCACCTTTGTAAAGCCTGTATGTACAACAGACTTGGGGCGATATCACCATTATCATTTTACTAGTGGGGTGAAAGATCAAGGGATATTCTCACGAGGAAACCCCTGTTTGCCACAGGCTAAGATGGCAGGATAAGCCTTTCAGAATTGGAATTCCTTGGATCACGAGTGCTTGCTTATTCTCCTGTCTAATCAAATATGGGGACGATTTTTCTATACTGTACAAATCAAGCACAAAATATTCGTTAATAAACGAATTGATGAATAATGACAAAGATTTTCCGGCAGTGTGCAATTCCAAAATTTGATTGACGTTCTCGCCTCCAGCCACTTTTTTCTCTCATGACAAAGAGCAACACTTGACTGAGAAGATATCATACAGAACTCGGTTTCCTGATCTCTTCCCATCTTCAACTGTGACGAATGATGAGCGTTCAAAAATCATTTGTTCACGGGTACAACACACATTCACGCATGAGATGTCTTGCGGGGAATGCTATCATCATAATAGAGGGCTAAAGACAATTCATAGTGGCGGGTTTCCCTCCTTGATGAAGTTTAGGACATGTTCAAG
>CM021322.1:11188068-11220156 GCA_010645155.1 Tigriopus japonicus
CTGTAAGAACACGTCACTTGTGTTCTCTTTGGAAATATTACTATTTTTTTTTTAATTTTCAGCTCTTTCAAATGGGAGAATATCTCTCAAAGTTTCGTGGTCAAGAGAGCACGGGAAGAGTGAGCCCGTCCCTTATGGTAAAAAATACCTAAAGAGGGCTAGATCATTATTTATGTGTATGAATATGGAGTTTATTGTTTATTGTCGATTGCCACTCTGAACACAAATAAATTATGTATAATAGAGTATTGGCCGGAATATATAAAAAAGTGAACTTTAAGTGAGCAAAAATTTTAAGTTTGACGTTCGGTAGATCTGGAAATTGAAATACGTCGTCCACCCAATGTAGGGGAGATCTTAACTGCTGAAGGATCATTTTTGCTAGAGACGTCTCTAATTTTTGCTAGCCTCGTCGTCCAAAGGAATTCAGTGGCATTTGCTCGATCCCTCTTACCAACACTAAAAATAATTACACATCGTTCACGTTTTAGGTGGGCAGTTCCCCATTTGTGCAATACACTGCCTCCGGAGGCTCAGACGATTGGGTCAAAGGTTCAGCCGGAATCAAGTGGGTGTTTCTCTTGGAGTTGCCTGATACTGGAAAATATGGCTTCCTCCTGCCAGCCAACCAGATTGTCCCTACAGCTCGGGCTGGATTGGCGGCACTGCGGGCAGTGTCGTCAAAAGTGAGCTACACATTAGTTCGATAAAAAATAAATCAACAAGGAGTGCGCTAGAGGCCGCTTTTAAAACTGATCGAGAGGCATTTCCACGAAAGTGAATCACGGAAGACTTGCATAATCAAAGCCATATCTAAACCCTTGAATTCAAATACCTGACCTGACCTATTATTGATCCTCCCTGATCACGAGAAGCCACACTCTGGTGCTACAAAATTCCGAAGAGGATTGAGGCTCCCTGTGCTCGATGAAATGGCGGGACGTGTTTGGAAGAAATCCATTTTTCACCTGTCCCTTGCGCTGGTTTCCTGTTATTTATCAAAGAGTGTTGTCAAGGTAGTCCACCTTTTTGTTGTAGATTAGTTAATTTGTTTGATTGTTGCCAATAAATAACATTTGCCGGACTGGACGTGTAGATTACTTTTCTAGGACCATTAATCTCAAGAAAATGCACATGTGCAAGGTCACGAGACAAGCATGCAAAATCTTGGTTCTAAGGCCATGATGATTGTCACTCGGCACAACATGACCACAGATGATAAAGCCCTTTTTATCTTCCATTGAATATAATCCGTGTTCCCCTGAAGCTAATTGAAATTAGCCACAATTACGGGACGAAATTGCCACTTTAACCATTTTAGATGTTTGTTTTCCTTGTAAGAGTGGAAGGAATCATTAAGTGGCTCCAAAATTGAACCATACATTTTGAAATGTGTTATGTTTCAAGTCAGTCTGTCGTATTGTACGATGACCTTGAAGGCGTCTTCCAGAAAAATGAAGTAACATCATTACACTTTCTAGGTTCTTTCTTTACAAAGTTTCTCTAACACTTATCGGTCACTTCAAATATATGTAGGTTATGATGAGGTATTTTACTTCAAATACATTTTCACCTATCCACGTTACTTTCAGTGGTCTTGACTTGAATATCTCAAACTGGACGAAGAAGTGTAATCAAAGTATGAGAAAGAGTTTCGAGTACGCAGCCCAAGGAAGTCAGGTCCAGCTAGGACAAAAGTTGCATCCGGCGTGCAATTTGAACGCATGTGCAGTGGGAACTTTTCTTGACTGACGCACACAAAGAGGTTTTGGTTCTGCGGTCATCCCAGATGAGATGATATTCGCAATAAATGGCACGTCAGCCATTGCAGCGACAACATAATCTGACCTTCAATGTTACCTTGATGAGGATTTGTAGTTTCATCATAAAATTTAAGTGAATACTTCAGGAAATGCACCCATCTTGTAATTCAAAAGGCGCCAGAACATGTTTTTGGGTCTCGAGAACATTGGACAGCAAGAAATTTGCACACCATGTTGGGCTTTTATTCCAGCAATGTTGATTGGAAAACATCTGTTTCAGACCTCGATGGAATTGGACCAATAATTGAATTTGTTTCAACTTAGTCAAATAAATCATTAATTCATGAATTGAATGGATGACGACAAAAATGGAATCACTAATTAATCATTAATTCCTGTAACATTGGGACCAATTGAGCAACAATAAATTCCGTTTAGTAGGCATATCACAAGCTTCAGATTCAACACTTGGTTGGTCCAAGGATGGTAAAGTATGCGAAACATGAAGAATAGTGATCCATCATTTTCTTGTTCGTATTGGTACTTGGGAAGGTCTTCGTCGTTATTCATTTGTTGCCTGACAAATATGAACTTGGTGGTTAGTTGGCTCATCTTGAAATTCGACTTCCGGATATTTAGTAGCAAAGCCTCAAACACATCCTTTAAAAGAGAATGGACGAATGTTCTTGCCAAGAGAGTTCATTCTAATATGCATGTCATCTTCGTCAATAGCTCTTATTGAACGCACAATCGTACAATATTAGGTAGTGGTACGTCCGAATTCTAACAGAACATTTCATGACAAGAAGGAATCAAAGTGTCAACATAAAGTGTAAATACAATTGATGCATGGTTATACTTTTGCAAAAAGAAATATTAGTGCATTTGAAATGCAGTGAAAGGTTTTGTCAATGAGGAATATCATTTGAAACACACAAGTCGCAATCTTGTTTGGTGCTCGGCGAATTGTTTACTTTCGTTACAGCGAATGCGATTCTAGGAAAACAAATAAATCATCAAAAAAAATTGCACAATTAACATTCATACGAATTTTGAACTACCAGCAAGGGGAATTTCCTTATTTCTAACGACCAACTGGCGGAGGGTTAAACAGTACAATCCCTTGAGAGGTATTCGGAAACCGGCTATTAATTGTTCTACCAGCCGCGTGTTCGTTCTTCCGAGTTCCGACATCCAGTTAGGAAATCCATGGCCAAAGTTTTGCCTCTTCAAATACGTGGTGCAAGTCCCGAACATAACGAACTGAAAGGAGAAGGTTTAGTGAAATGAAAATATCACTTCCGTGGCAAATGTGCATATTTCATTTTTTTCTTGAAGTAACTTTTGGAATGAACACAACTCACACTTTCTTGACTTATTTTATGACATTTCATTTACGTATAGGCAAAGAAAAAAATCATGAAAATCTTGGCTAATGACATCTTTAAGTTTTGCTGCGTGAAGAATTGTAAGGAATCAATTTAAGTACTACATTTGCCATTCTTAGTAAATTTTTAATTTTAAAGATTTGTTTACATGAACTTGCTCCACTTTTTTATTTCTATATATGTCGTATTTTCATTTTTTAAGATGTGGGAAGTAAGGACGGTGGCAATCACAGATTGTAACAAATTACCATCCAGAAAATAACTTAGAAAGAATGATAAATTTGGTCAGGTCCTAAGATTGAAAAGTCTGACCAGCCTGGCCTTCATCAAAAGAATTCCCAGCAAAGTGGACAAGTCCTTGAAGTTGATTTACATGAAGTTACATATCTTAATATCTACGATTTTTGAGTTGAAGAGGTTTTCCATGAAAAATGCGATTAACTATTTTTTCCATACTTCTCTTTCACCAGCTTTTTGCTTATGCGTTTAAGCAAAAAAAACATTTTAAATCATTTGCGTTAAATCCTCTCTAAATAAAAGAATCATTAGATGGATCATAAAATAGTATTTTTGCCAAGTTTTATGTAAAAAACGCATCTTGAATCATTATAAAAAATAAATAATTAGTCCTTAAATTTCCTAAACGATCTTTAAAAGCTATTTCTGTGCATCACAATCCATGCACAGGTCACGCTCGAATCCCAATGAATGTCTCCTGTGCTCCTTCTCAATTACTGATCTCACTCAGCCTCTCCTATCTGTGATGCACCTGGACGAGCAAAGCGAGAGGAACTAGAAAACAAGAGAGCCAGAACCCAGAACAGCAGCGAGCTTCTATTCCAACGGAACCGGTTATCCACGGAGCATTTTCCCCATGAGAACTCGACAATCTACGAAGGAAATCCACGAACGAATCCGAGACTGGAAGAGTGTTTCTCTCGTGTTCCATGATGATGGAACAACTTGCGGCTCCACAGGATCATGTGTACGTTCGAGAGTGACTACGTGCGAGTGTATGTACGTAGAAGGTAGAGAAAGAAAGACAGAAAGAAAGAGAGCGGACCTTTCTTGGGATTGCTCTCTCCCTCTCGCGTTTGAATGAGCTTTTCCTCGTTGAGCGATGCGTTCCGAGTCTTTTCGTCAGTCGAAGTTCAACTTCTGTTTGTAGAGAGTGACTCGGCCAAGATTATTGCATACAGGAACTTTTATCCCAGAGACATTGCTGAGAAGTGGACGTGTAGAGTGGTGAAGTTCCAGATTGGTTCCAATCGCCCAAGGGGTTGAAAGGGTCAAGGAAACAATGATGATGATGATTGGGTGAGTGAGTGAGTGGGGATGATAATCTATTATTCATATTCATCTCTAATGCCCCTCGAGTCGTAATTTGATTCAAAGAAAAGGGATGAGAGGAGAAATCTAGAAGATAAAAGGACCGGGATTACCTTCGGAAGAGAGAGCATTGGATATTGATTCCTTCGTTTTTTTCTGATTGAGTTGAGGCAGGGAAATGGGAAAATAAGACTCGGAAGGTTTGGGTTAACTCTATTTCCAGAAAGACCTTGAACTTTGCTTGCTTTGGTCTCTTTTAGGGGGCCGACCATGAGGCTCGAAAATCGAAAGGTAAAACGAATGGGATCTGCAGGATACAAAGCGTTTTTTACTGGCCTAGATGGGTCTTTCGTTAAAATTGTTTCGGATTCTTTTGTGAAGCCAGAAGATTGGATCGAGGAGGTTAGAGTGTCTTGGCAAAAGCTTTTTGGGCTCATGTGTTAGATCGTGTTGAACCCGATGAAGTGATAATCGTTGTTGGTAGGGCTTCACTCTAATCATTTCAAATTTACATCTCTCGACAACGGAAAAAAGAGAATCTGCCAGGTGAGCTCGCTCAGCTTTGAAACCTAGGAAGACTTAGAACTGTTCCGGGTAAAATTTGACGATGGATTAAATGTCGTTTTTGTTGATTCCTGTCCTATCATAATCATCGACTCGTGGCAAAATGCAAAAAAACACAAGAGCACTTTTTTCATCCGGATTCGTCAAACACGACGAGATGATCCCAGACAGTGTTCTACTACTTGAGAATATGCAAAACCTTGAAGTGTAATAGTGGCGAATAATTTCCTGTCCTTTGACGGACTTTTTTTGGCTTGATTTCCATTCAAACGTCCCCTTGCTCTTCAAGGGGGGTGTCTATCCAAGTTCAAAGGCATGAAGAAAGCATGGGGAAAGAAATGAAGGGGTGGAGAAATGATTTCTCCCCGAGGAAAATGGTCCTCCACCAACCAAGTTCAGAGTTGCAGGCATGGGGCGACAGGGCATTCATATATTGTATTGCATTGCTTGGCGCCATTTTGCTAGATTGACAACTTCAAGACGCTTTCCTTTCATTGACCCACTTTGTGGATTGATGTACTATACGAGATTGAGGAAATGGCCCCAGGATTAATGAGAATTTGCAAATTGGTGTTCCAAGTGGGCGTGAGTAAACTCTTACTTGGCTCCTCCAATCAATCTCCCGAGGTGTTTATACCCCATGATCAAGACGCCCTTTCCGAGATTCCTTCAAGATTGATTCATATTTGCTCTCCCTCCTCCGATTGCGTTCCTCCCACTGTCTCTCCACATACATACACATATATACCTTTATAGATCCGAAATAAATCCTGGGCTGAGGAGTGTACCAAGTAGTGAAGGGTGTTGGCAGTGGAGTGACTAAAGAGTGCCTAAAGGCCACTGATTTACGTACACAAGCTAGCAACTCCAGGCTCTCGCATGCATGCCATCCCAGCTCTCACTGGCATTGCACAAGCCCTGCTTGATTACACATTTCTCTTTCGTTCGTTCCACCTTCGTTTGTCGTACATGTTCCATGGATCATTTGTCTTGATCTGGCATTCGAGTGTGATTTGCCTACAAATTAGAGCTCCCTCGTCACTCTCGAAAACCCACAACATTGATTTGATTGGAGCCCCTTGCTTGCTTGCTTAGATTGTTCTCGTTCGTTCATGGCTTGATATTACTGATTCTCTCTTGCTTCAAGGGGGAACGAAGCACTTACGCATCATTTCCATACGTTTAACCCGTAAAACAATTGCACTCACCGAAACGACGGTTTACAGATTCACCTCTCGAACGAAAAGTGCATTCCTTGTTGAGACTTTTCGCACTGATAACTGTCACAATTTGACAGATTTCCAGGCACACAAAGGCTACAACAAACTAGCGCATTTGTTGGCTTTCGGCCCAGACTCTCAAAAACTACCGAACTGTGGTGTAAGCAAGCAAGCAAGCACGAGTGCAATTACCAACAAAGAATGAATCTATCCGTCTCGATCAGTTCGTAGGCCTGGTACGCAGAAACAATGAAAATTTGTGGAGCCAGTCTTTGTTTCTGACTCTGAATTGTGTGTGAAATTGGAGACGGAGACACCCGTCATTTGTTCTTGCAAAACGGAACAAGATCCAAAACTTTCTAGCCTAGATGCTTTGGCGGCTTTTGAGGGAAAAAAATGACCCAATTCAATGTTTCTCTTTTTTTATTTTATTTTACAGAATCCACCCCGTGCCTTAATGTTCCGAACGAAGTGTGAATATTCCTGGCTTGAGCAACTTAGATTCAATCCAAGGGGCGTGCAAGATTGCCAGAAGTGGAAAATGTGTGTGAAACAACATCGGCCGTGTAATTTTCAATTTCACGAACATTAATTCTCAACTACGAAGGACGAGGCTCAATCAAGAAAATGCAAAGCCTTCACTCCCAATTCTGACCCGCCCCTGTCAGCCAGTTAGTTGACAATTTGCTCATCTCTAAGCTGTAGAAACGTTCGACTCAGGGGGAAAAGACGCAAACGAAAATATGGGACTTGCAATCAAACCCGTCTTGTTCCCCTGTTGTTGGTGTTCCCTATTGTTATTTTCGTTATTATTACCAACTCCAAGTTGGTGCTATGTGGACGACTCGCATCTCCCATTCAAATTTATCACTGAACCCATGGACATCGAAACTCAGATCGGATCTCGCGTCATTTTGCCGTGCAAGATTCAAAATCCCGCGAGCGGAGTGCAATGGACGAGAGACAACTTCGGTTTGGGACCGGACCGGGAATTGTCTTCATGGACCCGTTATCAAATCATTGGCAACGACCCCAAACGTAAGTAGTCAGAGTTTCATCCCGTGTTTATCTTGTATATATAATCTGGAGAGAGATTGACAGTGGCGAATCCATTCTCAGTTGTGCTTAGGCAAATGAATGGTGTTGCTTAATTGTCTTGACAATCGCAGTTGTGGACTCACACATGCAGGGAGGGATGAGCTTTTCTCTCTGAATGCGGTGATATTTACTTCCTGCTCAGTGTTTGTCTAGTTGGCAGCAACAGTAGTAGCTTCTTGCTTGACTCTCAAGAACCCTGCTCTCCATCCCTTTGAATATGTGTGCTCTTTTGTTGATCGTCTTTGGGCCACCCCTAATTCCATCAACTCGTGTAACCCTCTTTTGGGGCCAAAAAAATGGAGCCTGATCCGTTTATCCGCTCGCTTTTGATGCTTCTGGGACTTGATCTGCAAAAACTTTCTTTGAGAGTGACCTTTTGCCAAGTCCAAGTCCCCAAAGCAGAGTTTCATTTAACTTACTAAAAACCTAAGAGTTAGTGCAGTCAAGTCTGACAGGAGAGTGAGTGCAATGATCTCATGAAGAGAACTCAGAAATCTCCGACAAACAACCCATTAGTCTACTTTGTCGTCTTCCATCTCGGCATTCTTCTTGCTTTTGGTGTGTCAGGAAATGTTGACCGGCTCAATAAGAGGAAACAAAGTTCACGCTCAGATAGAGATCCTGGAACACAAATATGGCCATCTTTCATACCATTTCACTTGCTCTAACACTAAAATGATGATGATGATGATAGTAATGATGATGGTTGTTGTTGCAATGATTGAGAAAAGGAGATCTTGTCTCAGTCTTCGTTCCCAATGGGTACTTCACAATCTCTTCATCGCCCCCTTTTTCTAAATGAACTTTGAGGGTGGGGGGTGAGCCGTTTTTCCAAGTGATTGTCTTCAATCGGTTCGTGTTTGCTTTACCCCTTGGAGCCACGTCAAAGCTTATTGAATTCTCCTCGTTCTTAGCCGACCTGTTCAATAGAAGTCGGCAGTGTTGGAGACCCCTAATTCTGCTAAACACTCGGTTTAACCGGACTCTCTAGCCGTCCATCCCCGGAAACCCTCCTGATGTTCGTTTGTGATGTTGTTTCGTCTCAATTCCGGCAAGGTGTGAACATATGAGAATATTGGCCGATGTCAAAATCACTTCCAGGAGTCGTCGCATCCGAACTAGCAACAAACAGTGAAATGACTACACACACAAGTCCATGTTCGTTTTGAGAAAATGTTGCCCGCTTTGTTTATGCAGATGGGGAACATTATTTCAACATCTCGCCTCTTATCAGCGCCCAAAAGAGCTCATGAAGATATATTTGATGGAAATCAATTTCCAAGTGCTCGAGCCCAACGTGGCTCAAGGAAGGCAAAAATGTCAGGACGCATTTCAGGACATACTGAGGAAGAAATGTCCCACGAAAGGTTGATTTAAAGCTCAAGTCTGGACTTGATATGCTCGTTCCTTTCTCGGTCCATGTCGTTCACGATAACCGCCGTATTAGTTTCTCTTGATACACATCCACGCCAAGAGCTCCGAGGTACGTGGTGTAATAAAAACATAAACTCCAAATTGAGAAGTCATGCCATGGCAAGGCTCGTTTCGGTCACCGAAGTAGGGAGAAAATGTCGCGAATTCATTCACAAACAAACGCTTCACCGTCAAAGCTTCTTAATGGGCTTCCGTCTTATCCGAGATGAGACGGAATGGATGCACCTTTTTTCCTACATTTTCATCCCAAACATCATCCGTTGACCAATAATGACATCAAATCCATGCCGTCTAACCCCTTAATGTGTCTGAATTCTCACGCTCACCGACGAAAAAGAGTCTCAACGCCCTCATAATTGGCTATTAGCAGGCTGTTTGCCTAATTTCCACTTCACCTCACCAAGCAAGCCAAAAGGAAATGGGGGAAATATCTTTTAATTTGTCCACATAAATTCTGCTTTATGGAATGGAAGACCTACAGAGAATTGTTTTTGCAAGGACCTCGGGTCACGCGGATATAACCAGTAATTCCCAACGACACACTTCAAAGGCGCCACATCTTCATGCATTAGCCGCCGTCTTTTTTCGGAGCAAATCAATCTTGAAACCGGACAATTTCCCACCGTCAACTCTAAAGCCTCCCAACTTTTTCCTCACGTTCTGACGAATGATGATTGATGTGTTCGCGGAGCGATTCTGACTTGCAGAATTTATTTCTTAATTATTCGCTCCACATTATGACTTCGGATGAATTTACGTTTCGCCGGTGTCAGCCCTCGCTTTCCCTCTTTGCTCAAATGTGAAGTGTCCCACATGAGGGTGGGTCTCCTGTGGGTCATTTTCCTCGGATCGCGAGCTTCAAGTTGTTTCGACTTTGCCGGCCTTGGAAGTGAGAAATGTTCCAAAAAATTAACTTAAGGACGCAGCATCAGCTCGCAGCGTCTTAGACGTCGGATGACACGAAATTCATATTTTCACCGAAATGAAATGTGTCCCTGAAGCGAGTGATTTAGTCTCTGCCTGAGCCATTCTTCTTCTTTTCGAATGAAAGCTACGAGAACACTGTACATGGAGTTTATATTTCGCACGCTCAAATGCCAAAAATTTGTTTGAAGAAATGGCTACATGTGTTAAATAGCTGCTGCCCTTCTGCAATTCATCCGGGTTGTCGTTATTCAAAGTCCATGTTCTTTTGAATTTGCTTCAACCGCTCCATTTCGAAGAGTAACGCCGCGTCAAAGGTCAGAAATGTTGGCGTGGAGTGAAACCTTGGCTGACAAGTCCGTTTTGAGGTGGATCGTCATGAAGTTCAGTGTGAGACTGTTTGATTCAACAAAAGAGAGGCTTGTTCGTTCCTTGGAGTCCAAGTCGATTTGCATTACTGTTAAATCTTTGCGAACCCAAAAATGAAGATGCTTTTGTCCTCGAGTGCGTTGAGGGGTGAAATCTTGAGATGAAATGTTGTTTATGTCTTCTTGGCTCTTGGGAGAATGTTGGGCCCCCAAGAACATGATGGAAGAAATTGTCATTTTTCATAACGTCGTCAAAGTTCGCACCCCGTTGGCTTCAAAGACAACGATGATTAACTGGAATATGAAAGGCAGTCAGTCAGATAGACGCACACAGAGGGTTTAAAAAAGTTGTGTCTTGACAAGAGTGGGAAAACAAAAGTTTGAACGGATTCTGACTCACAATCCATGACCACGAGGTCTTGTTGAACATTGAAGTGAACGACATGGAACGAGTTCCTTTATGCTTTCTGAGAAATTCCTGCTCGGATTAGGGCAATGTCATCAGAGCCTTTTTGAGAAGGTAGGAACTAGAAGAAATGGGGGGAATGCCTTTTTATTACCTGACGATCTCTGAAAATTCCATTCTCCCTCTCCCTTCCAATTGGATGTCTTTTCTACAATTAGGTCAAATCAATAATGGGGGTCGAAATCTTTGAGGGTGGTTCATTATTGGAAACGGCATTTCCCAAGATCAGTATTTCAACTGCGTCAAGGTTCCTTGTACCGTACTTGGTTTTTACCAACGAGCAGTGTCCACTTCTTATTGGGGAATATTTCTCCTGCACCCATTTTCTCTTTCAAGCAAGTCTTTTTCAGTGCTCTTTGAGACAAAAAAAATGTTTGTGCTAGACTGAACAAAGAAACTTTTTGGATACACCTCAACTGGAGAGTGAAATGCTCAATCGCCTTGGTTAAGAAAGATTAGCCAGAAAGTATTTTTATTCACGGATTGATTTTTCCACGCAAAACCAACGCCATTGTTTCATGAGTTACGTAATCAATTGATGTATTTAATTCTGTTGATTTGCAAATTCGTTACAAACCCCCACTCTTCTTTCAAAGGCCTTACTTACGCCTTGCGAATGTGAGAGATGAAAATAGTTTTACTCGAGTGTGGTCTGTGATAGAATTTTCTCAAATCTATGTATATAAAGAGGCTCCCAAATATTGCACAATCGTGTCTAATTTTGATTAGCATTAACATACAATGATATGAACTAGATTTGCTGAAAAGACGACCTCAGACCCCTGGAAGGTGAATTCGAAGTCTAGAACAGTATTATCCTTTTTCTCTCTCAGTCAACCAAATATTTTACCTGAGTTTGCGTCTGTGTGAACCATAAGCGAATCCATCTTTTGATATTTAGCATAATTGAACGTTTATTCAAGTTTAACGTAAGCATAGCTCAGTGCATAATCCTACATGCCTAGAATAAATGAATGGCGTATTCTTGGTATTTTTTAACTCAAAGCGGGCTAGATTATTCACTTAATACTTCCCTCTGTTTTGATCTTCGAGAGGGGATTTTTTTTACTCTCTAGTTCAGTTGAGTTAGAAATTGAAATACGTTGTTAGTCTGCCTATAAAATCAATGATCTTGCACTTTTTAACTGTCTCTTCCAATAAACATCAACAACGTGATTTGATTTGAACATGATTCTTTTTCTTGAGAAGCGCACACTAAAAATGGCCAATGAAGAGAGGACAATAGTTTGTCAGATCAAATATTAGAACGGACAACAAGGACACAAACAATTATTCTTCTGTCAGAGTCGAACTAGAATGGAATGTCGTCAAGGCAAAGGCGGATCGAGGATAGAGTTCGAGTAGTCTGACTTTGGACAGGAAATTGTTTCCCAAGAGTCGTAGATTCACCTGGAAGAAGCCTGTCAGTTTTCAGACAAACCATGCACCTCAAGAACTGACAAGATCATCAGTTCTTTGGAAAGCCCTCCCCCCTTCATTGTGAGCCGCCAGCCAATAGGGCGGGTGCGGTTTTACGCTCCATAACGATAGAGAGAGAGTAATTAATGCCATTATCAGAAAGAAGAGAAAGAAGGGATCTGGCTATCTGATGGTGCTTTTTCAATCCTGAGTGACTCTTGAAGAGAAGAGCTCGTCGGCCCGTGGGATACTCGTTTTCTCTTCTCCTTGACCAGTTTTATGATGATTTAGCATGCAACAAACCCCTCATTTCCCATATGAGCCATGATCATGCATGTCTTTCTAACTTGGAACAACTTCTTGGGGGTTCAGTAAAGACGCGGTTGTTGGGACGCCGAACCATTGGACTTTTAAAGCCCGCTCTGGGAATGATTATTTCCCTATGCACCAGTTCCTCTCTTCAAGAAGATAGCTTGAAGGTGCATGAGTAGTGGACACGGAACTCGTGAGTGGTGTTTGCACATTCAACCTTTTGCCCTCTGCGACCTCAATAGCTAGTTTCGTGGAGAGCCAGCCTTGCTTCCACCAGCCTCTTTTTTTGCTTGTCAGAAAGTCTTCATGTCCGGCATTAAAACAGCGCCTCATCAAGTTTAGTTGAATCATATTCATCTTGGGGGAAACCTAAGGGCCCTTGCAAGCCGTTGGCTGACATTGCCTCGACCACCAAAGGAGAACTAGGTCTTGTTCACCAACTTTATTGGGGCAAGTAAAAGGATCTCCTTCTTGTTGCCTTTTCTGCTCATGGAATTGCCCGAGGCCATTTCTCCTTCACTCGTAAAAATGCCGCTGCATGGAACACATGGAACCACACGAACGGTTAAAGAGAGAGAGACCCACAGACGGACCAAGGGTGAAGGCTTGACTTGCTCGACGTCCGTCCAAATAGAAAGAAAGAAGTCCGACCGGCTTGCCCTGTAGCAATTGTGGGACCCGTTAAGAGAGAGACTCATTGAAATGGAGTAAGCGAGCCAAGAAAACAGGAAAAAAGTTCCTTTGAAGAGGCTCATCCATGCTTACTAAAATCCATTGTTCCATCTGGCCTCACCCAAGCCCGTTTGGCTGTGATGGACTCCCAATGTGCGTGGTCTTCCTTCTTCCCTTCACCTCGTTGTCCTATTCTTTCTCGTTGATTGCTGCAACACTTTTGAGCCGAAATGAACTCTCTCTCTCTCTCTTTCCTCCCCCTGCTCCAACCAAGCAAAAATGAATCCTTCAAGTGTCTTCCCGAGCAAACTGGCCTCTTCATACTACCGTCAAAACCATCGCTCTTATTTGCCAGACAGAGCGGCAAAAGGGGAAGACTTTTTTTACTTAGAAGTTGGCCTTTAGGGCATAATTCTGTAATGTGCTTCCGGTCGGTAAGAAGACCTCCCTCCTAAAACATCTACGGTGCACAGTAGTGGTCTCTACTGTTCAAGTCTCTTTGACGAATAGTCATAACCGCGAATCCGGACAAGCTGAAACGAGTTCTTCATACATTTTTGCTCAGTTTTGGGAAGGGGAAATTGACTCTGCGGTCAAATTGGGGAATGAAGATGATTTTGCATCTGCTTGATAACAGAGAGTAGGAAGGGTGCAAGATGTCATCCAATGGCAGTAGTAGTAAGATTCAATATCCATCTCGTCACTGGTCATCTAGATGTTTCTCCCTCAACAGGGTGTCAAGTTTTCGGTCGAATGAGATCATTGTCTCCAAGGTAAATGATGAACATGGAACCCAACTGCCCTGTAATCCTCTGACTCGTTCTAACATCCCATAAATGGACCTCATGAACATTGGGCTGTAGATCTTTGCCCGAAAGGAGGGAGGGAACACAAAATGGGTCCGACAAATTTACGACAAAAGCAAGGATTTTAAAGCAATCTTGACGGGGAGCCAACCTCAGACAGTCCTCTTAGTCAAATCGAGAAATCCTGTCAATCCCAAGGGACTGCACAAATAACCAAGTTTTATGATTTTGGGCATTCATGTTCGCCTGTAAGTGAAACTTTAGAGTAAACGTCCAATGAGTATTACTAAAAGTAACCCTAATTTCTCGGGGTCAGCAAGTTTGCCGTTCCTTTCTGCGCTCCTTGGAGACCACATGTTACCACCACTCTTGGGTGATGGAGGAATGCCTGCCAGAGGCAGAAGAACTATGACACCCCCTTCTCCTTCTCAAGTGGAGTCATTCACCCACTCTGCATACCGTATTGAATGTCTGTCCATTTAGTGTAGTCACTTTTACTCAGCTCAGATCAGGAGATACGGTTTCAAATACGCACTCCCGAGTCGCTTCGATTGTCGACATCATGAATCAAACTTCTTGAACGTCTTCGTCTTCATCTCGGTGGTGCTGGTGGTGGTAGTAGAAGCAGCAGTATAAGTGTTGACTTGTGGTGTAAACTTTGGAGTTAGTTCTCTCAGTCTGCAGCCCTCCAAAAATGATACGACGTGGAGAACGCTCGATTCAGGATCCTTGAAAGAGTTTTTCGAGGAGTGTTAAGAGTGTCCTCGGTAATCTTTATGATTTGTTTACCATTCTATGCTAAAGGCAACATGATGGGTCTGCCCTTAAAATCTTGATGATACGTCGCCTTTCTGCTTTCTTGTCATAACACAAGGCAGGCTATTTCTGACTCATTTTCAAGTACGTACGTCTTGTGTGGCAAAGTAAATATCGAGGTTTCACCGTCGCAGAGCTATAATGCGAGAGGCGAAAGAGGGTTTGACAACCTGACTGGCCACCCATCCAATGAGAACGGAAGTGGTCGCCACAAGTGTTCAAGTTCTCAAATTAAGATAACAATTTGCTATTGGACGACGCTTGATGATGCGGACCATCTTGCTTGGCTCGCTCTACAAATGGGGACCGCCGACCCACTGAAGTGGAGAGATTAAGCCATCGGGAGAGCTTCGAGTGAGTCATTAGAGGGATCGAAGGATGCTTGCTTGTTCCGTCTGTTGCAAGAGAAAAAGAAAAGGAAAGGATTGGGTGGAATTGGGATCCAGACTTGATTAGACATAATCAAATTTATCGTCTCGTTGGAGAACATGGGCTTCGTTATCTCGGCTAATCTTCGACCATTTATTGACTTCTCGTGACATCATATGGCTGAATAAAACGGAAAGAAAATCTGGCAATTCGAGCACGTGGCGATTGGAAGGAACTCTTATGTATGGACGTGAGTGATCCTGGATCCAACTTTGGCGAAAGTGACGAGGAAACTTTTCTGAATATTTCCGAAATGTAGCCTTGAACGCGGCATGAGAAGACTCTCCCTAGCTTTGCTCCAAAAGTGAGCTCAGTGGGTCCTGGGAACATTGAGTGTTCCTCTTCTGGGGGGCTCACACTACTTACCCAGAGTTTTCCCAATCTGGCGCCATTTTGTCGCTCAAATCATAGATCCACAAAATTGGTAGAGATGTACCCGTCTCTTAAAGAAACAATTGCCTTTTGAGGCGAAGTTATTCGCCACTTCATCGGAGCATTTACTTTATCGTAATAATACAGTTAATTCGATTGTGAAGCCTAAAAGGGACGTAGTTAGTTTTCATTTAGACAACGCCCAAGGGCGCCTTAGCTGGAAAAATCTTTGCTCGTGTAAAGTTGCTCGTCTCAATGGTGGAACATATCCGTGGCTCATTGCCAATCAAGGACTACTGCTGAGAACTGAATAAGAAGACATTCTATTACCTCGGCTTAAATTACCACTCCATCTTCAGCCTTCAGACGGAGTTAGACCCGCAAGACGACGAATAGATGAGTGTCTTTTTTCTGGATCGCTGTCCCGTCGCTCTTTAACCCGAAACAACCGACTAAGAATGTTTTGTTTTGTCCAACGTTGAACAATGATGAAAATGATGATGATGAGGGTGACGATTGTCGAATGTTGACCCCCTGTTCAAAAAAAAACCAAGCGAGATATTGCGCCTCTCTGTCAGTGGTGTCATGAAACAAGCTACTTAGACGGTGTTGTCGAAGTTGAATTTATGAGATCCTTGTTCCATGTCTTAAAAAGAAAAGGAGCAAGCCATTGGCTAGTAGTATTGGATATTTACTTTCCAGGCTTATCATCATACATGGGCATTGCAAAGTAGAGGGGCTTCATGTGCACAGTATAAATCTGCCTTGAGTTCGCTTGTTGGAGGAAAAGGCATTTTGCGAGTGGATCTGCATTGATCGAAAAGCCCGCAATGGAGCATTGAGAGGGTTTGAAATTGACCGAAGGAAATGCATTTCATTTGAAATGCCTGTGACGAATTTTGGACGAGAAATCGAAACTTTTCGTGGATTCTGGGAATGGTGTAAAAGTGCTTGGTAGTCGTAACAACAATGCTCCTAATGCAATAAGCATTTCTCAATCCTGCAGTTCTTTTGTTCTCCAATAGTTTCCAAGTCGTGCCCACAAACGCGACAACCAAACCTCCAAGGAGACTGGATTGAAAGTGAGGAATTCCACTTAATGTCGAGGAAGACTCCCGAAAATGTTGTTTAGTTTCACTTTTAACTATTCCTAATTAACCCAAGTTTAGCGCAGATGATCCCCGAGTCAAGTCGCTTTCAGACGCTCGTTTTGTTCAACTCTGTCCTCAACAACACCCTTCCAAAAATATGTGAAGAGGGAGAAATGGAAAGAAAGAGAGCGAAATCCAACTCGAGAGAGAAGGGGGAACATTTTCGTCAGGATAGATCCGAGCATTCTTGTCCAACACCTCTCTACAAATCTGAACGCAAATAGCCTCGAACTGAATCCCCTGATCTCATGACAGGGCGAGTGAGTAGAAAAAGTCAAAGACGGCGAGGATCGCTAGATTTCGATGAAGTCAAAGCCACTGCAGACTTGAGCGATAGAGCGAGTCCAAGAAAAGTTTGTCGGTTCGTCCCAAATAAAATCTCAAGTCGTCGCGTTGCTCTATGGGCCCAAATTTTGAAGACCACCCAGGCCAGCCAGTAACGCAAACTTTTTGGGAGGCTTTTATGAGTCCAGTGAGGCTTTAAGTGCCGCCAAAACGACTTGCCTGAGTGGCTCCAATGAGTCTTGGAATATGCCCAAAGGAGAGAAGAAAAAAGGTTGAGCGTCGTGTTTTCCTTCCGTCACTTCTTAGAGCACATTGCTCACGTACTCGAGGTGTGGCCCTTTAAGATTGGCAGATTGTTTTGTCTTGTGGAGAAAACCTGTGCCAAAAATGTCGAGCATGTGAATAGTTGCTTTAGTTGTTCTTGTTGTTGTTGTCTTATGAGGAGAGGCCCGTATTCCGTAGAGACCTAATCAAGTCGTGTCGTTGGCACTTCTTGAAGGAAAGTGATCCAAGGGTCGCTCGTCCGACGTAATGCCATTCTTGTTTCTACAAGCTGCTTAAGCTTGGCCGTTCCCCAAGGGGAAATGAGGAGTTCATGGCTACGCTTTGAGCCGCTTGTATCCACACCTTGAGCACGGCATAGTCTGGGTGACCAAATGCGAGGGCCGTTTGGTCATTCTTGATGGCATTCCAAATACTCATAGCTCGTCACGGAATTAGTTATGATCACTCTCCGTTTGGATTCGGGAGCTGCCAGTCGTGAAAACCGCTCAATGGAGCGAGTGTCTCAAGTTGATCCCCCGTTTGCCTGTGTTGGGGGATCGCCCTTCGTCAGATGCTATCCCCATTTTCCCCAAATCTCTCGTGTCATTTGTCATTCCTGGGATGGACCTTGTTTTGTAGCAGTGTTAGCTTCTTATCCCTTGTCTCCTTGTCGTCTTCTTCGTTTTCGTCCCTTGACTAGCTCGTCTTCTTTTTCATCTTCTTGCCTTCATCCAGTTCCCTCTTCTCTCTCTCCCTCTGTTCTTGTCTTGTCCTCCAAAGTTTGAGGAGAAGGGTGGGCGCAAAACAATTGGTCCAAACACTCGGTCCCGTCTGGAAACATCCTGCCCAAAATTAACCATTTTACATCTGGTCACTCCTTATTGAATGTCCTTGTCTTCAGATCTTGGCCAGTGCTCTCAAGCGAGTTCAATTGGCCAAGAGGAGATTCTTCGATCAGCCGTTAAACTTGAAACTTGAAGTTTGGTTGATGTTCCCAATCATCTTTGGACATTTTGAAAATGTGCCATTGGCCCTGAGGATGTGGACCTGGATGCGTAAAGAAAGCCGGGAGAAAATAGGGTTGAAACTCTTGGGATTTGAGTCTGATCTGGGGAGGAGGGTGAGTGCGGAGCTGATCCAGATTTTCTTGAATCAGAAAGCACACGATAAATCAGCCATTGTTATCTCAAGAATCGTTCCTGCCTGTCCCGTTCTTCTTTTCTGTCCAAAAGGCAGGCTCATTTCCAGCATGAAATATGACTTTCAAATGAAGATCCATTGTTTCAAAATTGCTTGACTAGGAACGAGAGAGAGAGAGAGTTATCACGGAGAAATGAAAACAAAATTAACATTCACCACCCTCAAATCCTCTCCACATCAAAACTGGAACGAACCGCACAAGGAATAAGGTAGCTCAATCTATCGCGATAGTCCCCGGAAGACCTGGCGGCCCGCCGACTCCTTCACTGAGTGTGGGATTAAGTCGAAGGGAAATCGTGTGCCCTATATTTTCAGTTTCCGAACCAACCACAAATGCTGCTGGATGCTTGCTTGCTTGCTTGCGCTCCTCTCTTCATGGCGAAGCCATATGTTGTTTAGTATGCAGTAGCAATAGACAACAATCTGATGGCACCGCAGCCTCCCAACGAACCATATCGTTCCAGTGGGACATTATTCCAAGTTGAGTTCAATATGGTTCAGATTGAGCCACCTCTTTGCAGTTCTTGGGAGGTTTTCAAACATGTTAGTTGCTTCCTTTTTGTGTCGATAATTGGAAAGCCGAAGCAAAAATGGCCCATCCGAAAGATCTTTGCAGACAAAGGAAACCTTTTTTGCCCTTTAGGAGTCGGATTGCCTCTGATTCAAACGATTGGATTTGAATTTTTCTCCCTGAAATTGGATCCGAGACGTTTCCGGCTGCTCTTTTTCATCGATAACGAGGATCTCAAATTCAATTCTGACACGATCGCAGAATCAAACTAATTCGCTTCGCCTGGCAAAAGATGGATGGATGAATGGGTGGTTCGACGACCTTCGTTAAACACTCCCTCAAGCCTTAAATCTTTCAAGCCATAACGCAAATCTCTATTCAATCAATAGCTCTTTGCGGCGAGATTAAACCTGAGCCTCTGCTGAGACACGGAGGGTCATTAATGGCCAATTGCATCTGCCAATCACCCCGTCTTCCTCGCTCATGTGGAGTGAGATCATGGAGAACTTATCAACCTTGCCAGGGAACGCAGTGGGTGTCACGTTGGCATCTCGAGCACAGAGGACTGACGAATAGTGAGGAGGCGATGTCATCCCAATTTCCTCCTCACTCAGTTCAGCATCCGAGATCATAAGGAGATGCCGCCGCCGCCCTCTGAAGCCACTAAAGAGATGATTTCTCACCAAATCACCTTCTTTCGCTCGTCTATACCTAGCTCGCTTTCCCCTGCTCTTCTCAAAACTTTGAGGAATGATCTCCAATTGCATGTAAACAAAGGAAGTGGATCGAGAATTTAGCGGAATCCGTTCCACTGAATTTTCCCAGGATTCCTTTGTGCATCGCCGAGCGAATTTTGGACTGTTGAATGGATGATGGATCTCACTTTTCGGTGAGCGAGTCCTCACCTTCAATCGAGTCGTTTTCTTCACTTGATGCCTTGTCATCAGGCACCTGATTAGAGAGCTTACATTCCCCTGTTGCAACGTAATGTGACAGTTTAGCACCGATAAAGCCGATCTTTTCGCCCTTTCCCACCGAAAATCGGCCGTTAATCGCTGACCCTGGACATGCGACAAACATCTTGAACACTTTCTCTTTGAGCCATCCTTTGAGCGGTGAGCGCACTGGATTAGGCTTAAAAAGTGAGTCCATCTTCGTTCTCCCTCTTTTAAGCTTCATCTTTTCTTTAAGGTGTTAAAAAAAGTAATGCCTTTTGCTCTGTCCTCGTAGCCCATTTTCTCGGGGATACAGCTTGAAGATCAGATAAAAAGTGCTCGTTCCAGAGCCGTCTCTGAATCGGAGTGCTAGAAGCAAAGAAAACGAATTGCTGTTCGTTCATTCTTTCTCCAAGTATCTATTGATACCGACTTTATTTATGGTGGCAGCCGGGCTTTCATTACAATGGACTATATAATGTAGTGTGTCTCGTGGTGGTGGTGGTGATGGATTTAATAACAAGCAGCAGTTTGCCACGTTCACTGTTGAGTGATTATGAGGATTGGCATTTTTAAAGCTCTTTCTGTTTTTCCACGTTGTAGACTGAATTTGTCATGCCGAGAATAAGGTTTTGCTCTCACTGGATTGGCTCGGCTTTCCATTGCGTTTTCGAGGCAAAAAAAGGAGAATACAAAGACTGATCTGACAAGTCAGAGATTGGCTTGAAATGGATCACCACTCTATTGAGGAAGGAGAATTTACTCGTCTTTCGAGAAGAGAACAAGGAACAAAAAGCCAAGAGCCCCGGTGTCCTTTTGACCTTTTCTCTATGATCTGAGTGAGAGATGACGATTGTTGTCGCTTGATTGGGCTGAGATTAAAAGTCCCATCCGTCCCAAAGAGGTTGAAGAGACCAATTTTGAAAAGCTTTTCCAAAGTGTCATTTCGGAAGAGGCAAGAAATTGCAGATGAACATCGCGAGCGTTCTCAATTCGCAAAGGGGAACGAACGAACGAACGTCTTGCACGAATAAAAAGGGGATAAGAAGAAAAAAAAGCCTTTGAAATGTCACAGAAACAGTTTTTGTATGGCACGTGAGGTTTTACAGGAATCTGTTAAGTCGACGTGATTTATCTCGACACCACGAACTGAGGGCGATTCGCTCGAGAATTTCGCAAGAAACTTGAGCAAAAGCAAACAGGGAGGATTGCTCAAATTAATTGAAATACGAAGATCGAGAAACGGGTCAGGACAACAAAATCCCACAAATCTCTTCTACTTCCGAAGAATGTTGTATTCCATCATTACTGGTCCATAAATTTCTTGTCTTGAAATACACAAAGGTTTGGTCTCTGGCTGGAAGATTCAAATAAGATGAGGAAATGTTTGGTCCCATGCTCTCATTTTTCTCGGCCTTCACGGTAGAAGCTGCCAACAAATATACGGAAGGGTGATACCAAGGGACGGCAAACTTGGTGGAAAAGTCTAAATTACTCGGTGGACCAAGTTAAATGTTTTAATCTCACTTCGGTATTTGCTGCGCCATTCGCACCTTTCGAGTTGCTCCTTAACTGGTAGGGTTGAGATAATTGAAAAAGTTTCTATCCAAGTGAAACACCCTCACTTATTTTCGTTCCTTCCGTTCGTTCGTTCGTTCGTTCCATTCACTAATAAAGCCACCCTCATTGCGGAATAGATGTCATTCAGTTTTCAGACTTCGGACATATTTCTCCTCCATTTCCCAGTCTCTTTTTCCACTATTGATGATTCTTTCAACTGGAGAAGGTACGTAGCTTGACTTTCAAGTTACTAGTCGGATCATTGATGAGGGAAGTGAGAGAAAGTCGATTTTAATGATCTCCAGGAATCCACCAACCCTTCTTCCCACTCCAAAGTCGCACTCTGTGCGTAGTTGTAGTTTGGGAGGTAGCTCTTAAAATTGAATGGACGTTTGGAGAGAATGTATTGCTATGGGATGTCCTCACATCCCATGGCTGGCTTGTCCAGTACTACTTCTTGTCCCATTGGTAATCAAACTCACGCACTGCCCTCTCTAGTTCTCTCAATGTGTGTGAGTGAGTGTGTTTCCTGGGAGTGTACGTGAGAGGGCGTGGTCAGATGGTGCAGAGATGCACTTTTTGAAAGGCTTGCTGTGGCTCTCAGTGCATGGAAAGACGACGACGATGATGGTATTCGTATGGGTGCAGTGAAATATTTGTTTTCACTTTGCTCTTTTGTTCCCCCTTCCCCTTACTTTACTTAAAGACCCAAATCTTGGCCAATGTTGAAGGACAAAAAACAAAATGTTCCACAGCTTGAACGTAAAATGTCTGATGTCAACATTCAGACGAGAATCTTGTCTGGAACTTAGTAATGTTCCAGTCCGATAGACGAATGTTGCATCTTGATGTGCCCCAATAGTTTCAAGTTCCAAGAGGGAACAGTGATAGAAATGTGCACCTACGTTTTTCAAGGAGGCTCACAAATTGTTGGGATTGTTTTTCAGGAGATTGGAACCTGGAGATACGTAAAGTGGAACTGGATGATGATGCCATTTTCGAATGCCAACACTTGAAATCGCGCAGCCGTGCGGCCAAAGTCACGGTCTTTGTTCCACCTGACAACCCCTATGTGATCGGTGGTCCTCGAATTGATGTGATTGAAAACCTCAACGTGACCTTGACATGCGTGTCCGAAGGTGGAAAACCAGCTCCAACGGTAAGTCCAAAAAAGCAAATGCAAATATGACTAGGTTGCGATTTTTGAGTTTCATTAGTTGCGATTGGCATTGAGACGAAAATCTCCAAACCTAGTCAATTCATTACTACTTTAAAAACTTCTTTCAGATCAAATGGTATGACGAGAATGGCGATTTGGTCAGTGATGCTAAATATCGTGCAGAGCCAATGATTTCCAACTCCAAGCTTTTCGTGTCCAAGTCTTCGATCTCACTGCTGCCGAGTAAACGCATGCACAATATCACCTATAAATGTGAAGCTGGGAACAATGTGGGTGCCAATCGTCCAGCCTTTGTCAGATTTCAAGTCAAGTTCGCACCCAGTGTCACCGTGGTCCCAGTTCGACGGGGAATGCCTCTTCAGGGAGAAAAAGTATGTATTTGACCAGTCATTCTTTCAAAGCGATTTTTCCCCCTGCCTATTGCGAATATTTTGGCCTCTCGGTTTGAGATTGAAGAACGATGTTCAAACGAACCGAACGAGAGTCAAGTTGCTCCTTTCAAAGAGCAACGTTATCTCGAGCGAAAATCTTGGGCAATGCTTACTTATTGCCTCCTCCATCAAACCTTCTGTACTAGGAAGACGACTTGAATGCCGTCGTAAATGTTAAGCGATCGCGTCTGTTTTTGCAGGCCGGATTTCAATGCTTGGCCGAAGCCAATCCTCCTCCTTATGCCGAAAAGTATCGTTGGTACTTTGACGACAACCTCATCGAAGGCCAATTCGGATACTACTACGAGATCCAGAACGTGACCAAATCCTACCACAACCATCAAATCAAATGCTCGGTCCAGAACGAACTTGGCACCGCTTCGGGGATTCGCACGATTGAAGTCCAATGTAAGGAAATAGACAGACAGACAGAAAAATGCAGGCTCAGGAAAGAAACCTACTTCCCGATTCGATTCGTGCTTCTGATTTGGCCTTTTTCTCCCCTCTCTCTTTGGCCTTTAGATCCTCCCGTGTTCGTTCAAGTGCCCTCCAACGCGGCGGGAAATGAAATGGACCTGGTGACCTTGAGATGTGTGGCAGATAGCAATCCACCGGCCAATTATTTCTGGACCAAAGGCACCTCCAATGAGGTAAGAAAAAGAATCCTTTTTTTTTCTTTTTATGAGAAAGGGAGAAAGGATTCCAGCGTGTTCCCCGTGTATATTTCACACCAAGGTAAGCGGTTCAACGGAGGATCTAGATCTTGGCTGTTGGGTTGATCCACCATTAAAATTTGTGAAACGACGCGATAGTGCCTTGGGTAGCGAGCGACACATCTAGTGTAGACTGCTGCGGGTTTAGCTGACTTTAAAATTTGAGAAGAGAGACGGGATGATTTTGTCGTCCCTTTGTCAAAGGCTTTTCCTCCCGAGCAGTCCTTGTCTAGGCCCGTGAGTGTGTACGTGTAAAGGGGTCTCACGACAAGAGACATGTGAGGGATGGGATCTCGTTTGACTATCACTACCACACCATGGACCAATCTCGCCGAGAGTCGGTGTTCCACTTGGGGTCGTGCCTGACTCGGAAACCGCTCAATCATATTTCATCTCTTGAAGGGGAGAATTTCAAAAACAAGACACGCTTCGCTTTCTCTGATCCTTCCTCGTGATCGGAACGAGAAAGGAAAGGGTAAATACTAATGATCATCGTGGATTAATGTCATTGCAGAAAATCAGCGTGGACCAGAACTTGAGTATCCGCGTTCAATCCAACACGGTGGGCGATTATTACTGCCACGCCCAGATTCCCGAGTTCCCGCCCATCACGAGTCGAGCCGCCGAGGTTCTCATGAATGGGCCTCCCCGGATCTTGAGTCCGGAAACCCAATATGCGATCCCGGGCGAGGATGCCCATTTGAATTGTGCGTCGAGTTCGGTGCCCGAACCCACTCGAGTGGAATGGAGCTTTCACGACGCTGTTTTGGATGAAAGTAAGCGAGTCTCTTCCTTCCTTACCTCGGGTTTCCGATTAGTTGTATTGATTTTTTCCCCTGAATAGGCGGAACTGATCGAGGGGAGGGAGCAATGTGTATTTGACAAAGGTCCTAGGGTTAGTTGCCAGGGCCTATTTTTAGTGTGCACGTTGCTCTCGACATGGCTCACTTTTCCCACCCAATCTTTCCTCTTGAACGACCTTGAGCCTTGAGTGAGTTTGTAAGAGGCATTCTTGATATTGAAGAGTGCATACAATAATAGCTTGGAACGACGACGACGATGATGATGATGCTGCTGATACTACTTTTCCTTCTCCTCTAACAACTCATGTACCATTGCCATCAAGATTGGCCAGATAACTCACGTTTGAAAAGGAGGAAGTGTGTGGACTACTTATTTTCGGCCTACCACGATTCACAAGCCGCTTTTGTAGTTCCTTATGGCCTTCGAAATCTGGCCTCTGTCAGCGAAAAAGACCACCATCATCATCATGATCCTATCCTTTTTCTCTTTCTTTCTCCTCATCTCCTTACTTACTTACACGCGGGTCTCGCAGACTTTCTTAGACTTTTCCAAGGTCCATTTCGAGGGCCAAGCAGCCAGTTACAAAGCCAACGAATGGTTTCCTCGGAAGGAGCTGTCTTTGAAGTTTTTTGGTGGGGCGATAAGAGGCAATTTGCATACGTGGCCAATTTTACGAGATATGTCTTGTCACTTTCTGTCTCTCGGAGTCGTTCTCTGGAGGACACCCAAAAAACACAAATCTAGTGGGGAGACTCGCCCAGACCCTCAAAATCCCCTAAACATGTCGAGAGCCGACGACGACATCATTTGTTCCATATTTATAAGTATACACGCGAGACTTCATCGTTCTCCTTTGTCCTGTTTTTCTAGCTAATCAACACTACCGAATCATCAAATCGCCCATGCTCAAAGGATATCGAAGCACTTTGATCATCATCCGATCGTTGACAACGGATTTTGGGCATTATACTTGTCGTGTCACGAATGCCTTGGGAACCTCCGAGCTCGAGATCGCACTCGAAGTTGAAAGTAAGCCTTCGGTCATTTTAAACTTCTACTAGATGGGATTCCGCCCACCCCCTCATTCTTTCTCTCTCTTTCACCATTAATGGTATTTGAATGGCTCTTTTTGCTCTTGTGCCAAATCCGGGATCACTCGAGTCCTAATGATCCTCTCGTATATTAAGTACTTGTGTTGGGAACTTTTTTCTCTCCAAAGTTTGCTCTCTGATGGCTAATTCGAATTCATTCTTGTTCTTGTCGTCGTTCAGGACCATTTCCACTGATGGTGGCCATGATCAGTGGGTTCACATTCGTGATTCTGATTCTCGTGACGACCATCTTCGGGATCTTGTGCCGACGAAGATTCCGCCGAAATTCGAAGCACTTCAAAGGTCACACGAACAATGTGAGCAATGCACACACCGGAACTAACACGCAAATGGCCACAGCCATGAATAACATGATCAAAAACAATAATCTCGATCGAATGTCGGATTCTTCAAATCTCAAACCGGTAATTCTAGTTGAACCAATATGCCAAAAAAGGAATTCAAAATAAAATGATATGTATGTTATGGGGTATATTTTTCATTAGGAGTTGGAGACTCCCTCGTTTTCTAATGATGCTGATAGCGCTTGGGAAGGATCGGACAACCAAGATGGTATAATCTACGGCCGCAGTGGTACATTGGGCGTGTCTTCATCTCAATTACTACGGGAAATGGATCCGGATTTTCCTCCCAAACCAGTAAGTTATTCATTATCCAATACCTTACGACACACGTTTCATTAAAAACCATTTTGAAATCGCCATTTTAGGACGTGGTGAGCAACGGTTACGTGCCCTATGGCAACTATGTACGCGAATTCAACCCTCCCTTCAATCGTCAGGGGTCACCTCCGATTTACGGTTCCACCTCGATCGTCCCACCCGTTAGTCCAATGTTGCCGAGAGACGATCCCATGGGAGGCAATGGAGGTCCGAATCCCCATCACTTGGCTACTCTTCCCAATAACCACCGATCCTCGTTGAACGTGGCGGATCCCCGTTACTCGGCCACTTACGGCAATCCCTACTTAAGACTGGTGAGAGCCTAAAATTTATCCAAGTTTGATCAAAACAGTTGATAAAAATTGCCAAAAAGGAAGTTTGTAAGTTGGCCTGTAAAGGGCGAGATTTTGTTTCTCTCGGAGCTCTAAATTGCCAATAAAAAGAAGTCCTTTTCACTTGGAATGCAAGAAATATCTTTTGAATTGATTTTTTCTGCTCAATTTTTGTCTCTTTTTGCGTCAAAATTATTTGGTCCCGTAAAATTTCAGTGCAAAGCATTTTGATATCCATTTGAAGTCTAAAACTTTTGTGATCTTCATCTGTTGATGTTCACATGCGAACTTTTTTGGTGACGTTTTAAAAATCAGATTTATTTTTCTACGTACTGATAAGCCCGTCTCTTTCCTTTGCAGTCCGGTCAAACTTGTCAGTATTCCACGTTTTTTCCGACCGCAGTGCCGCCGGTGGTGCGAACCAGTTCCAACGAAAGCAGTAATAGCAGTAGCTCGTTCAACCCTAACAACCCCAATAGCAGCAACAGTAGCTACACCGCCTCCGTCACGCCCTCCAGCCATCATCCTATGTTACCCGCGTCCTCTGGCTCGTCGTCGTCCAACAATATCTATATACATCCATGTAGTAGTCCACCCACCACCTCATCCATCTTTGTGGCCTCGACGGGCGCCGATGGGCGTGGCCCTGTACATCCCGCGGGAATCTACGGCACGATCTCCGTTCACCGACCGATTGTTACATCCGCTTCGGGACAAGTCGGGTATCAAGTAAGGAGACATTCATATCCGTTGTTCTCTGACATTTGATCTTTCATTTTCTGCTTCTAGGGAGACGTCTGTACTCTGTCCACACCCAGTTCCTCCATGCATAACATGAGTGTTTTGCGTGAGGAAGAGGAACACCCACCTCCGATGGACGAGTCCGATTCGCCGTCCACGGGACTTCACCTCATGAACCCAATCCGACCTCTCAATGGAATGCGTAGCAATACCCCCAACCCCAGTAATACCTCAGCATCATTATTATTAGTGTCGTCCGCATCGCCCTTATTATCCACATCCACCCTCGCTACGCGGGTCTAATCGAAGAAAATCAATGCCTTGGAGGTGATGCGGTGCATTCGTAGATATATCACTCCCCAAGAAAAATGCCCTTCGTTAATACTATGAACCTCTGTGATATCGTCAGTCCCGTTGTTGATGCTGTTCATCATGCTATGAACGAGCCTATGTCTCTGTTTATCGGACGAGAACATTGAAAAAACCATCCACAACCACACATATCGCCATGGCCTTTCAGCCAAAAATGACCACTCGGGATCGCCAGAGTTGAAAATGAAAACTGGGGTTTTCATTAAACTTGCCGTCGTTTTTGATCCCGATCCTCGTTCGAGGACAAGTTTGGCCTTTTTGGGTTTGTTCGATGTCCTTCCGTTTATATGACAACACATCATGTACTTTATGCCATGCATCTTAATGAGGGTGTGACCTTTTGCCCAATTTCCCTCGATTTCTCTCACCTTCTAAATGACCTTTAGTCCTGATGTTTCGTTTGGCTCGTTTTGTACGAGCTCGATAGCCTGAAAATCATTTAATGATAAACGGTCACACCCTCTCATTTCATTGGAGGAAACAAGAATAAAATCGTGTCGTTATTGAAACTTGTAATGTACATGAAGTATCTATCATTTAAGTCCCACGCAGAAATTATCGTTGCATTATTATTTTCAGTTTACCTTCCATCCCTAACTCATTTGTCGTCGAAATATGAAAATTTAAACCCGGGCACGGTTGAATTTATGTATAAAATAGCAAAGAATGAATAAGTCCGGATGAAAGTCTTGATTATTTATTGAAACTGCCGAGGACTAACATCATCCAGTGTGAGCAATCGCGATTTCTTCCAGCCCAAATCGTGGCCGTGAAGCCTTCCCAATTTGGCCTTCATGATCGATTCCACTTCACCTTCAGTAAGGCTCATCCCCGGACCCGTTTCCAATTTAAAAAAGTCTCTGTCAAATCCATCCACTTTTATAAGATGGCGCAGGTCGAAGACTGCATTTTCTCCACTTTTTGGGGTTCCGATCCCTTGGACACTTCCTGGGCAATTCGGACCACCTCGTCAAAATCGGGAAAGGCCATGGTCTTGAGTTTAGAGTGGACTTCGACGTCGTTGATGACCACTTCAAAGGACGACCGTCGACCCACGGATCCATCGACCTGCGCACCGGGAATCTCGGCCAGAATCTTCTGGGCCAATTCCCGATAACGCGGTCCATACCCTCAGGAGCCGCAAAACTCCACCTTAATCACGGGTGGAGAAGGATTCGGAGACGACATTATGATTCCTACAAACGAAGCAAAGAGGCCTATTCAGTTGCGTATGGGTCTCGAGGATGAGAGATACTGCTAAGTTGAGACGGGCATTGGATTTATTGATCGCCTTATCTACGTCTATCAGTTGGTCTACGTAGTAGAGGGAGGAGGGCGGAAATCGGAATGTGAGTAATCAAGGACTAACAAACACATAGTAAGCCCTAAGGAATTGATGATGGAAATAAGTTTTTTATTACAGAGGTGTTTTTCAATCATTTCAAAGGCTAAAGTATGGAGACAAAGAAAACTCAATATTTTCAAGTACCTTTCTTCTTTTTTATGTTGGGGCCTAGTAAGGACTGGGCTTATTGTTGTGCGTAAAAGGTACCATGTGTAATTGATAATTTACACCCATCAAGCCATTAAAGGAAAGCTCTTTTCTGTATGATTATAGCATTACTTAAATCTAGGTAAAGGATGAAGAGAGCATGGGTGCCTACGGAAGGGCGTGGTTCGAATTCCGAGCCAGTATTTGAGCGCTTGCTGGGTCATTTTCAAAATGTTTTCCGAACGAACAAGCCAAGTGAGAAGGCCAACACATTTTCATTCAAATGTGTGGTTTTTTTTCTTATGTAAGGAACACGATTTGGCATTTTTCTGGCCCATCGACTACAAACAGTCGAGGTTCTATGAAACGCTGATAAAAAAATATGTTAAAAACCTACTTATTATATGGTAGATATTCAAAGCATAAGCCGAGATTCGTTGATTTGACCCAAAATGAAAATGTGTTGAGGGATTACGAGTGTTTCGCGTTTGTCGAGTGTCGCATCTTTTTTCCTTACCAAAAGCCCCAAGAATGCTCCAGTACAAGGATGACTCAATCAAGAATACAGTGGTCCCTTTGAAACATGTGCATCTGAGGTTTGAGGCTTTTTTTGGTTTAAAAATCAAAGGCAATTAAAAAGGTATTTTGATGATGAACCCCGTAATTTCATTCACTTTTTAGTCAAATTTACCATCAAATCATCAATTCATGTTGAGACAAATCACAGCTGAATCGAACCGAAATATTTACGCCTATATTTAGACTCAATATCAGAAATCATGGCTTTCATACACACGCACACACGTTCAACATCAAAATGAGCCAGAGACACGCACCATTCATTAAACTCATAAACATATTATTCCTTATGATTTTTTTGATTCCATACAATAAAAAAAAATCATATCTTTTTAATCATTTCATGTAACAACATACGGCAAATGAACCATCTTAACAGGCAAGCGATCCTGTTCTAAAACACGTATGTTGTAGTGATGTGACTTGGTGTATTGGGCAAGATTTTTTGCGCGAGGTCTTAAGGTAGTGTCGCCAATTGACCTTTGTGAAATCGTATTCCTCTTTGCTTACCAATCTTCAAAAACCTGTTTTTTCATCAAGGAGAACGGAACGGCGTCCCTAACTTTTGTGACTTCTGAACAGGGTTGCAAATGACATTCAAATTTGAGTTTGCTGATATAGCTGAGCACAACACGAAATCTCCATTAGGTGACCCTACCTTGCGACCTCGCGCAAAAAAGCTTGCCCAACACACCAAGTCACATCACTAGTATGTTGTCCTACTCTTACGTCACAAATTAAAGGTAAAAGACAGCGAAAGTTGAGAATCCAGAAGAGAGAAGATAGGAAGAGATCGTAATAATAATAATGAAAACCAGCATGCAGGGTAATAAGGATTGTCAACAATCTATCGCTTTACTTACTTTTGGGACAACAATTCGGAGAGAAGAACGCAGGAGAAGATATCAAAGATTACTGACCAACTACAACTGAATTGAACAACTGGCTTGTTTGGTTTTTGCTCTCAAAAAAAAACCCTCAAGACTCAACCAAAAGAAGACGACTCCAGCCGTTTAAATGTCAGGCTAGGGAGCGGGAAAAAAAGAAATCTGTTAGTTGATGGCTTTATTTTGCGTTGTAAGTTTGATGAAATGAGCTCTAGGATGAAAGCCCTAGGTTTGAAATTATTTTTGATTGGGTTTGCTCGTTGATTAGATTCACGATTTCTTGAAATTGAGCGGGCTCATGCATCTGCATGCGTCTTCTTCGCGATCAGCCCGTCCTTTTTCAGGGTGGCACTTTCTTCTGAATATAACACCAAGGAAGGATAATGTGTAAAAGGATGAAATGATGTCGAAAAGTCGCTCAACATGTCATCAAATTGTAGGCCAAAAATCATTTCTTAAAACTGCTACCCTTAACCGACACGTAACTAATCCCTACGACACATTTAGTTAGGGTACGAGCGGTACTAGATTTTTATGAATCTTCTCCCGTCCACAGCCACAACTACGAGGATGATGTGAAGTGAGGTCACGTCACTCATTCGTAAATTAAACCGTTTCCCGATTCCTGATCCATCAAACAAATGGATTTACGGGTTTCTACGTAAGGCTAAAGGCTCTACATAAAACTAGTCTTAATCTAGCAAACAAAAAATGCTGTCCTCGGTGAATTTTGCCATTTAGCTCCGTTCTTTTGTTACAAACCGGCCCGATTTCAATTTGATCCCCTTTTCTATCTATATCTTTAAAAAGAGAGCTGCTTTTTCCGTTAATATCTCACGGCCGACTCGCGAATATTGCTCAACGCTCTTAATATTGAATAAAAGTGGGTCAGCCCTCCCCCTTCTAGTCATCCTAGGCTTTGATGCCCTTTGAAACCTATTTTTTCCACAGACCATATAATGGCTAGACCTCGCTTCGTACGAGAAAAAGGTGGACAACTTTGCTTCATCAGCTGGTACATAACACTACGCCCTAAAATGGTGGGAATTTTGAACTTTTCAAAATTTTGCCAGCGTGGCCAAGTCTTGAACAAACTCAACGTACCGTACGTGTTTTGTTCTCGACGCGAGTGAGAGTCGTTACTTCTGAGCAAGCGGTCGCCCTGAGATTTCGCAGCTAGCGCAGCTGGGCCAAGTGGTGTCACTTTTCTCTCGCCGACGGACCGGGCCAATGCGACATCTAGTCATTACATGATCTGTGATTTTTTCACCTCAGGCGCGTCACTTTGAGGGCCATTTTGGACCGAGTTCAGCTGGGGACACGCACATCCTCTACCTAGGCGTTTTCTTTTGACACTAATCATAACAAACCGTTGGATTGTCAAAGAAAAGAAGGAAGTACAGAAAAAACCGACCAACGGTTGTGACTTGGGCGCCCGTGGTCGTCGTTGGTAGCCCGGACAAAAATGGTGCGTAAATGCGCGTTTCCCAACTGTAA